>CM021101.1:518451983-518947205 GCA_007115665.2 Sequoiadendron giganteum
ATGGATCATAAGCAAATAGAGAACCTGGGAATATGCGCTGGTCTATATTGTGCAGCAGCTAGATGAATGCCCAGAACTCCTGTTAGAAACCACACATTGAATTTGGAAGTCCTCTAATGTCTGCAACTCACATATATCAGCTTCTAACCACCAAGTGAGACTCAGCAAGTCACAAATCAAACCACGTCTCACTCATAAATCACTCAGAAATGCAATGAATCAGTTCACAAGACTAGTGTGACCTCCCAAAACTAACACGGAATGCTTGAATCTGCTGTAAACGCCTGATGACCTGGGGTTTTTGTCCCACTCATCTCATAACCAGGGGTTTCGTCCTAGAGAAGACTTCTTGATGGCACGACTGAGAGAAAATAATATCAAGAATGCGTTCTGTATCTTTTTTCCCCCCCAATCGAAGCCTTTTATCTTTTCTTTGTTGCCAATCTTTTTCTTCAAACAAGCCATCAACTCCTTTAAAGAGATCTTATCTCCATTTTAATAAATCGCCCCCTTTTTATAATAATAGACTTAGGCTTATTTTTAATTTATTGACCACCATGTTAGGTCACCTAGTGAATAAGAAGTCGTCACTTAAAGTGGCCCCACTTTTAAACATAATGAATAATTAAACAAAATCAAACTGAACTATAGCTTTTTGGCCTCAAATTTAATTATTCTCATATTCCCTTAGTAACATTTAAATTTCTAACCTCTGGGAATGAAAAGGTTAGAGAATTTCTTCATGATTGATCATCAGGCGAAGAGGGACATGAACACAAGCTCCGCCAAACTAATAACAACCAGCCCTGCATTTGAACTTGTAGCATCCTCATCAATTTGTGTTGGCTCCTCTAGCTCTACATCCCATCGTGCTATTGACTCTCTTTGTACACAACTATTTTGCAATCAATGAGATGCAAAGCACTATGTACAGCCACAAGTTTCTTTGCTCTCCTAGAGGTAAGTCTGTTCCTCTTAACAAAGTGGATGAAGCTATAGGTAGACCAGTTCCTCTCAGCAGCTAAAGAACTAGAAACCTAAGATAGCAATCGGATGGCTAGAGTGGTTGTCAAAGATCCTGATCCTTGGCAAGTCCACCACAAAATTGGGTCCTCTTGTGCCATAGTTTCCATATCCATCTTGGCCGCATCAAAATAACCCCTAAGAGAGGCAAATTTGGTCCACTCAGTGCGAATCGTGCTGGCACTATAGGATCATACATCTTCTCAATAGCCTTGAAGAAGCCTGCCTTCACCTCAACATCTTGTATCGATGTAACTCTACCAGGCCTAGTCTTGTACCACTTAGGATTCAATGCATAGGCAGCCATGTGCAAGGGAGTGTTGACCTTCTCCCATCTTCGATGAATGATTGGCTGAATGTGCTCATTGTAGAATGCTAATGTGGCATCCTCTCACATAGCAGCCCTCATCTGGTCAAGCATAGAATCAATGTACTTATACACCTCTCCAAGGTTAGGTGCATCTACATCCCCATATCTAATGACCTAGAAAACTAGAGCAATGATGGAGACTATATATTTTGCATCACTCCAAAACACATCACTCTTCACTATATCCTTCACCCTCCCCTACTCTATCTTGGACTCGGCCCACCAATTCCAATCTGTTGTCATAACCATGAGTTGCAATTGTAACAACCCTAATTGTGACCCAGCCCTAAATTTTGCATTGTCATGTTGAGATAGATGTTTAACTGAACATGAAACCCGGCCATAAATTTTGTATTGTCATGTTGATATGGATGTTCAACTAAATGTGAAACCTAATGTCATAACGGTTGGCCCTAAATTTCTATACATTGTCTTGTATATTGTTTCGTCTGGATATAAAAACAATTGTTTTAGTTAGTTGTTAAAAGGTAATCATTTTAATGATACAATGAATGAGGTTAATTATGGTATTTATGAATGTATTTTCTATAATATCATTTATAGCTATATGATTGAATTATATATGGAAATGCTAATTTTGTGGATAAATCATTAAGCTTGGATCCCATTATTGTAATGGACTAATGTTATCCGTGATTTTGGAGTGTCACAGGACAGTCACACACTCTCGCCGAAGAGGGAGACTATCATCGGGAAGGGGAGTCTAGCCATCCGGAGGCAATTTGTGTGAGTGTAGCACACACAAGCACGTAATGCAATTCCCAGGTCGCATATTGCATTGGGAAGGGTAAATAAGGTGTGTTGTTTTTGAGATCCAAAATTCAATTAAGAATTAAAATCAATATTTTATATTGACATTAATTTTTGTAATGAGTAATTTATAATTTAAAAAAAATACTAACAATAGATAATTGATAAAATCAAATAAATATTTGTTTATAAAAAGAAAAGTAATATCCTAAAATATTCCTTTCAATTAAAAAATATAATAAAAAAAAACAAAACAAAAAACATTATGAACTATGCTGGGACCCAAGCTGAGAGAAATTGTGTTAAAAAAAAATACCTTAATAAGGTAGGCCAGCCTCATATTTGTTTTCCTAAAAGCAATAAAATTAAAAGGAGGCCAGCACATGAGTTGAGACAGCCAGCTGTCAATAGAAGTAAAAGGTTTTAAAACAAATTAAATAAACACCTAGCACATAGAAAAGTGCCCCCATCTCCACGTATCAAGGCAGGAAGGAAGAATGGGAGGAATAAAACAAAGAGGAAGGTGATTATTAAGGCATTCTGTTTAGGAAAGGAGAAGGGCGAAATGAAAGGGGCTGCACACGGGTGGAATGAGTAAAGATCTTTGTAAACACTAGTTTCACAGGTATGAAGATACTATTAAGTTTTCTCCTGATTAAGAATTAGCTCTTTGTGAAGTATAGTGAAAGAAAGGTCAGCATGAATAGGATGATGAGTAAAGATCTATGTAAACACTAGTTTCACAGGTATGAAGATACTGTTAAGTTTTCTCCTGATTAAGAATTACGCAGTGTTACCCCAAGTTTCCAGGACGGGGACAGCAGGGGACGGCGGAATGAGTCCCCAAGTTTCCGATTTTTCAGGTCAAATTTAGGGACAGCCTGGGACGGCTATATAAAATATAGAAAAATTTAAAATATATAAGGAAACATTAAATATTCATATGAAAACATGGATAAGGCATGCATATATACATTATAGAAACTTAGCATATAACATTTTTGTTAAGAATTCATTGCCAATATAGTTTTTTTTCAATTACAATATGAAAATCAAAATAAAAAGAACATGGTACATTGTTGCTGTCCCCCTGGCCGTTTCCGGGACGGGGATGTTTCCGGGACAGGGACATTTCCGGGACGGGGACGGGGGGGTTTAGACCAGGGGACACTTCCCCGGGTAACACTGAGAATTAGCTCTTTGTGAAGTATAGTGAAAGCAAGGTCAGCATGAATAGTATGAAATTATCTGAGACTTTATTACCTTCATGTTTGTGCACTATCCTTTCCAAATTCTATTCTATATCACGCAAGCTGAATGATAATGAATTTCACAGTACAAACTTTATAGTCTAAATCTCTTTAGTGGGTATTTATTTTGATTAAATACAGCTGCTCAGAATTTAGGAGTGGATAATTATAAATGCTGCAGAGTGTTTAAGGGAGCAAGAAAAAAAGTTTCTTTCTTATAAAACAAAACTGGGTTGAACCAAACCCTGGGTCTATAATTGCTTTGTGAATTTGAGGGCCAATAAATATATATATTTAGTAGGATACTGCTGTTGATGAGCCATGAACTGGACATACAATTACTGGTGACTTAATGCTTGCCTAGAATATAAAGCAATGGTGAAAGTACTTCCACGTGACTGTTGTAGTATTATACAACAGCCATGGGAAAGTACTCCATCAGCCTTATGCTGTTCATTTACAGCACTATGACCAGTAGACTGTACATGACCATCACATATTCTGAGATTTTATGCTATGTCTGAGTTAAACTCTGTTCTGCACCTTGCTATTCTTGCTGACACTGATTTTTTGCAGTTTAGTTGAATTAATATTGCTGCATTATATGCTGGTAATTACCAATTAAGGATTCTATAGTGTAAAGGCTCTAACCCCACATTTGAAGTTCATATGATTACTACAAAGTACCTTGCCGAATTGTGGAGTTCCTGCATTCATTAAGCTGTGAGAGTCTATATTTATTATCAATTTTCTCATGCAAGATGGGTCAGTTAAATCTAAAATCTATACAAGATGCATAGTAATTTGTTGACTGATGTAAAAGGAAAGCCATTCTAATTTTTCAATCCTAATGGTATAATCCATTGTGTTAGAGGGAATTATGATTGAAATTGTAATCAAAGGCATAAGCCCTAATGCTTGACTAAATGACAAATAAAAGTGAAATACTTAAACAACATGTGGAAAGGTGCAAGTGACTACCGGGACAGACCCAATGAACTGTGGTGGGACCCAAGCTGAGAGAAATTGTGTTAAAAAAAGCATACCTTAATAAGGTATGCCAACCTCATATTTGTTTTCCTAAAAGAAATAAAATTAAAAGGAAGCCAGCAAATGAGTTGAGACAGCCAGCTGTCAATAGAAGTAAAAGGTTTTAAAACAAATTAAATAAACAACTAGCACATAGAAAAGTGCCCCCATCTCCACGTAGCAAGGCAGGAAGGAAGAATGGGAGGAATAAAACAAAGAGGAAGGTGATTATTAAGAAATTATGTTTAGGAAAGGAGAAGGGGGAAATGAAAGGGGCTGCACACGGGTGGAATGAGTAAAGATCTCTGTAAACACTAGTTTCACAGGTATGAAGATACTATTAAATTTTCTCCTGATTAAGAACTAGCTCTTTGTGAAGTATAGTGAAAGCAAGGTCAGCCTGAATAGGATGAAATTATCTAAGACTTTATTACCTTCATGTATGTGCACTATCCTTTCCAAATTCTATTCTATATCATGCAGGCTGAATGATAATGAATTTCACAGTACAAACTTTACAGTCTAAATCTCTTTAGTGGGTATATATTTTGATTAAATACAGCTGCTCAGAATTTAGGAGTGGATAATTATAAATGCTTCAGAGTGTTTAAGGGAGCAAAAACAAAAGTTTCTTTCTTATAAAACAAAATTGCGTTGAACCAAACCCTGGGTCTGCAATTGCTTTGTGAATTTGAGGGACAATAAATATATATATTTAGTAGGATACTACTGTTGATGAGCCATGAACTGGGCATAAAATTACTGGTGACTTAATGCTTACCTAGAATATAAAGTAATGGTGAAAGTACTTCCACGTGACTGTTGTAGTACTATACAACATCCATGGGAAAGTACTTCATCAGCCTTATGCTGTTCATTTACAGCACTATGACCAGTAGATTGTACATGACATCACATATTCTGAGATTTTATGCTATGTCTGAGTTAAACTCTGTTTTGCACCTTGCTATTCTTGCCAACACTGAATTTTTGCAATTTAGTTGAATTAATATTGTTGCATTATATGCTGGTAATTACCAGTTAAGGATTCTATAGTGTAAAGGTTCTAACCCCACATTTGAAGTTCATATGATCACTGCAAAGTACCTTGCTGAATTGTGGAGTTCCTGCATTCATTAAGCTGTGAGAGTCTATATTTATTATCAATTTTCCCATGCAAGATGGGTCAGTTAAATCTAAAATCTGTACAAGATGCCTAGTGATTAGTTGACTGATGTAAAAGGAAAGCCTAATCCATTGTGTTAGAGGGAATTGTGATTGAAATTGTAATCAAAGGCATAAGCCATAATGCTTGACTAAATGACACATAAAAGTGACAAATACTTAAACAACATGTGGAAAGGTGCAAGTGACTAGCAGGACAGACCCGATGAATTGTGATGGGACCTAAGCTGAGAGAAATTGTGTTAAAAAAAACACATACCTTTTAATAAGGTATGCCAGCATCATATTTGTTTGCTAAAAGCAATAAAATTAAAAGGAGGCCAGCACATGAGTTGAAACAGCCAGTTGTCAACAGAAGTAAAAGGTTTTAAAACAAATTAAATAAACACCTAGAACATAGAAAGGTGCCCCTATCTCCACGTAGCAAGGCAAGAAGGAAGAATGGGAGGAATAAAACAAAAAGGTGATTATTAAGGCATTCTGTTTAGGAAAGGAGAAGGGGGAAATGAAAGGGGCTGCACATGGGTGGAATGAGTAAAGATCTCCGTAAACGCTAGTTTCACAGGTATGAAGATATTGTTAAATTTTCCCCTGATTAAGAATTAGCTCTTTGTGATGTATAGTGAAAGCAAGGTCAGCATGAATAGGATGAAATTATCTGAGACTTTATTACCTTCATCTCTGTGCACTATCCTTTCCAAATTCTATTCTATATCATGTCAGCTGAATGATAATGAATTTCATAGTACAAACTTTACAGTCTAAATCTCTTTAGTGGGTATTTATTTTGATAAAATACAGCTGCTCAGAATTTAGGAGTGGATAATTATAAATGCTTCAGAGCGTTTAAGGGAGCAAGAGCAAAAGTTTCTTTCTTATAAAACAAAACTGGGTTGAACCAAACCCTGGGTCTGTAATTGCGTTATGAATTTGAGGGCCAATATATATAGTAGGATACTGTTGTTGATGAGCCATGAACTGGGGATAAAATTACTGGTGACTTAGTGCTTACTTAGAACATAAAGTAATGGTGAAAGTACTTCCAGTGACTGTTGTAGTATTATACAACAGCCATGGGAAAGTACTTCATCAGCCTTATGTTGTTCATTTACTGCACTATGACTAGTAGACTGTACATCACATATTCTGAGATTTTATGCTATGTCTGAGTTAAACTCTGTTCTGCAGCTTGCTATTCTTGCCAATGCTGAAGTTTTGCAGTTTAGTTGAATTAATATTGTTGCATTATATGCTGGTAATTACCAGTTAAGGGTTCTATAGTGTAAAAGTTCTAACACCACATTTGAAAATCATATGATCACTGCAAAGTACCTTGCTGAATTGTGGAGTTCGTGCATTAATTAAGCTATGAGAGTCTATATTTATTATCAATTTTCTCATGCAAAATGGGTCAGTTAAATCTAAAATCTGTATAAGATGCCTAGTGATTGGTTGACTGATGTAAAAGGAAAGCCATGCTAATTTTTTAATCCTAATGGCATAATCCATTGTGTTAGAGGGAATTATGATTGAAATTGTAATCAAAGGCATAAGCCCTAATGCTTGACTAAATGATACATAAAAGTGAAATACTTAAACAACATGTGGAAAGGTGCAAGTGACTACCGAGACAGACCCGAGGGTTTAAATTATAAACAAATGCTTTGGCCAAAGTAGTTTTAATTCAAATAAGAGAGGATTGTTTGAATTAAAGTGAGTCACTTCATGGGTAAAGGAAATATGCTTAGATATTTTTGTTAGTTATTCCATAGTTGCACAGATTTCACACATGTTGACCATGGATTGCTAAACTCTTCGTGATGGCTCGGGCTCCCTACATGGGGTAGCAAGGGGAAGCCTATGGCTTTGTGGCAGGGCGGAAATCGTCCTAGTGATGCGCTCTCTCTCTCTCTCTCTACCCTCTTCCACTTCAGATTAAGGAGAAAGGACAGAAGAGGTTTGGCTTAATTGCTTATTTTTGGATTTTAATTTTATTATGTTAAGAAGTAAATGATTCTTTTTTCAGTTATAAATGTCATTATATCATGCCCTAATACTATGAATGTTGTGGCTGCTATGATAGATCGTTCATATGCAAGTACAGTAGTATGTGTTATCTCATTATGAAATTAAATTTTCATTCTTATGGATGTAACCGTTGAATTATTTTTGGTCATTATGATGATATTGTGCATAATTTTCATTTGTATGTGAATCAGTAGTATGTGTTGTCTCATTATGAAATTAAATTTTCATTCTTATGGATGTAACCGTTGAAGTATTTTTGGTCATTATGATGTTATTGTGCATAATTTTCATTTGTATGTGAATCAGTAGAAAGGTACTAGTTACATCTTAGGTATCAGTTGTTACAGCAGTGACTCTTGCAACTCAATCATTCTCTCCAAGAGAATGAAATAGGATGCATATCTGGTCTCAGTAGGTTTCAAGAACTCCTTAGAGAAGCCCCTGAAGAGTGCATGTGAAGTGTGGTGGTTGCAGATAACCATCTGCACATCTCTAGCATCATTGACCACTGTTTTGATCCACTCAATCTTCCCCAATCCTTGAGTGCATTGTTCATGGCATGCACACAACATGGAGTCCACCAAATATGCATGTAAGCTGCCTCAACAAGTTTCCCCGCAGCTTTGCACACGTGTTGCATCTGTCACTACTTGGACCACATTTTGTGGCCCAACCTCCTCAATAGCGTCCTTGAGGACCTAAAACTGAAAATCAACATCTTTGTGATGGCCTATACAATCAACTGCCTTAAGAAAGTACGGGCCCTCTATACAGGTAACCATGATATTGATGAGTGGATAATGGCTAATGTCCGTCCACCCATCCATGACTATATTGCATCCAGTCTTCACCCAACATTCCTTCATCTTCTCCATCAACACATTGATCTTGGAATAGTTCTTATCCAAGATCGTGGTCCTCAATTTTGTCTCACCTAGTGGCACATATGATGGTCCTCCCCTTGCTACCATCAACATCATCTCCCTATAATAAGGAGATCGAGCTACATGAAATGGGATGCCATTGGCAAAGAAGAACTTGCCAATGGCATCATCTATCTCATCCTTCAGCTGCACATAACAAATCAGCTATGGGGTTACTTTGAGTTTGCAATTTGTGTTTCCCCCTACACTATCCTACATGGACACTTGAAGAACCTAGCATCACTCCTACTCTCGTCTGCAAAGTATGACTAGAACTTTGTGGCTAGCTCTATTGGACATATGCCCTATGACTCTATGAGACAAAGTAGTAGGCATAGGTGTAGCTGCACTGTCATCAAGAAGACCCCATAGCTTATTTATCTCAACTATGTATTTGAGGTTTGCTGGTTGAACCAAAATTGAACATGTCTCCACACCTTTTCCTCAAATAAAAAGGTGTGCATTAACTCTAGTAATGCCGCCATACCATTCTATATCACAAAAGTGGCACTTCCACCTCCTTGTGCCGCCAGATGTCCTTAGCCTGCCTGGTAATTTTGTTGCAAACTGTCAAAGAGGAGACTTACGATCAAAAGGACCCCTAGCATACTCTGCCAATAATGCGGAGGGGGACTCTATAGTACTTGCTACACTTGCCATGGAACTGTCGTGACCTATTTCACACATCGCCCCATTGCAAATGGGGACCCCCTTCGTTTTTTGCTTTTTGGGTTTTTGCCTTGGCAGCACAACTGCTTATCACCATTTTATTTACAATGAGGAGTTAGAGTTTTGTAGAAATCATCTAAGCCAAGTAGAGAATTCAAGCCCGTATCAATGCCTAGATGTCATGGAAGGGCCCAGAAGGCTAGTGCTTTCGGTCAGTGCTTTCGATCATTTCTGACGCTTCCTATTTTTTAGGGATTCTGCCTTTTTGGCTTTTTGCTTTTTTTTATTTTTGGCATTTTTAGGCCATTCTGGCGTTCCTATTTTTTAGGGATGCTTTTTGTTTTTTCTATTTTTCGAAAGTTTCTATTTCGAGGTCCCACTGATCATGAAGTCAACATGCCTCCAGATTGAGAGAAATCAACATGAAAATCAAGGTAAAAGGTAAAAAATTGATGAAAAATGACAAGTCTAAGAAGTTCGCCCATGAGAAGGAATGGCAGACATGGTCCCCAAGTCCGCCCTTGCCTCTGGCAAGCCAAAGGCAAGCACTGGCAGGCCAAGCTCCAAGTTCGCCATGTCTAGAGAAGCCTCCAAGTCCGCCATGCCTTGGAAAGAGTTGAAGTCCGCCATGGAATGAGCAAGCTCCAAGTCCGCCCTTGGAAGGAGAAGCTCCAAGTCCGCCCTTGGGGAGAAGTGGCAAGGAAGAATGTCAAGTCCGCCCATGTCAAGGAGAGGCTCAAGTCCGCCCTTGGACAAGTCAAAATCAAGTGCCCCCATGGCAAGGAAGAGCCTCAAGTCCGCCATAGGCAAGACAAGCACCAAGTCCGCCCAACTTTGCAAAAGGAGAAAATTTTCTAAGGCATTGGTCAAAATACGCCTAGAGAGAGAGGTGACCAAGCTAACATAAAGTTCGCCCCTCAACATGAAGAAAATATTCTAAGGCACGGAGGAAAGCATGAATGACAAGGCAAGTGTAAAGTCTGCCCCTCTCAGCCTGAAGAAATTCCTAAGGCATGGGCAAAATTACAAAATAGCAGAGAAGCCTCCAAGTTCGCCCAACCCATAAGGAGAGAGAAAATTTGAAAATTTTGACTAAGTCAGATGTCTAGCTAAGTATAAAGTCCGCCACAGGAAGAGAATTGTCTAAGCATTGGCAAAGTTCACCCAAAGAAATGGCTAAGGCAACATGAAGTCTGCCTAGACACCAAGGGGAGCAATGGCAGGCACAAGGCAAAGTCCGCCTTCCAACAGGGAAGCATGTCCAAGCATTGGTGAAGTCCGCCATGAAGATGTCCAGCCATAGGATCAAGTGCGCCTAGAGGAAAATGCATCTCATTCAACCAACTTCAAAGTCCACCCTTGGCATGAAAATCTTGAAGTTCGCCCCCCTCCCCAGCATGGTCATAATTTCTAAGGCATGGAAAAGGCGTGACTGGCAAGAAGACTCCAAAGTCCGCCCTCAAGCAAGATGGAAAATATCTAAGGCATGAAGTGCCTAGAGGAGAGATGTGAGATGGCAAAGAAGCTTCCAAGTCTGCCCACCCAAGAGAAATGGCATAGGCATCATGAAGTCCGCCCAGCATAAAAGTTGGCAAGAAGTTGGCAAAGTTCGCCTAGAGGAAGCAGGCACATTGTCCAGATCAAGGTCAAAGTCTGCCCAAAGAGAAGTACACAAGGTCTAGCCAAAAGTCCGCCATGAAGATGTCCAGCCACAAGATCAAGTACGCCCAAAGGAAATGCATCTTGTCCAGCCAGCTTCAAAGTCCGCCTTGTCCAAGAGAAGATGAAGTCCGCCCTAGAGTAAGATGGGAATAGCAAAAGGAAGACAAACTCAGCTTTAGCAAATGAGCAAAGTGGCGCAACAACTATGAAGTCCGCCAAGGAAAACTCATAAAATTGGCTAAGTGTTGATACCTTGGAGAATAAAATTTCAAAATTTGGTTAAGTGTCAAGAAAATTCCCTAAGCAATGAGAAACTCCGCCCAACATGACAAACCAATCATGAAGTTTGCCAAGGCTAAATTGAAGATGTCCGAGACACAGCCAAGTCCGCTCAAGCATAATAGAATATTGGCATGACATGTGCCAAAGTCTACCAAAGTTAGAAACAAGCATGGTAAAATTTGCCAAGAGGAAGCAAAAAAAGGGCTAAGTGTGGAATTTTCCTACAATAAAAGTATCAAATTTTGACTAAGTGTCGAAAAGAAAACGGGAAAAATGAAGAGGAATAAAGAGGAAATGAATAAAATTCTTGCCCAAGGATGGAGTCTGCCCTACTTAGCACAAACCAAACTCGGAATTGAAGACAAATCCACAGGCAAAGTTCATTTGAGCATAGAGATGGCCAAAATCTTGGCTAAGTTTTGAATGGTCCACATGAAGGCATTACAGAATGAAATTGAATAGCCAAAATTTGGCTAAGTATGGGAAATAATTCACAAAGAAAGTTTCAATTTCCTCCATTTTGGCGAAAGCACAGGAGAGCTCTTCTCCAAATCCAAGGCACTTGAAGGAACTTCAAAGTAGTCAGGAAAGAAAAGTTTAATAACTTCAAGTCTAGACATTTTCTCTAAGGGGAAACTTCCAGACCTCAAAGATTCAGATGCAAGTGAGAAGAAGAAATAAAAATCCCGAAGGAAATCCAAGATCAAAGCTAGGAAGGAACAAACACAAAGGATAAAGTCGTTGGCAAAGGAAGATAAATGCATGGAAAAAGAACAAGCTGACCAAGGAGGACATCCAGCACGTTGAGGTGGCGCCTCATCATCTTCCAACCAATCAAATTGTTCCAAGTCAACATGTCTAGGTTCAATGAACCTGACTTATCCATGGAGTTGGTTTATATTTAGCAAGAAGGACAAGTGTCCCAAAATGTAATTTTCTCATTGGTCGAGAGGTAGTTAATTATGACAAGCCCTAATTAGGGTTTTATTTTGTAATCTCAACTGTTGATTCAAAACCAGTCTTGGCCATTGAATTGTAATCGGGGAGCTCGCCCCTCATTTGTAAAGGGTGAAGTGAGTAGTATGAGATTGTTGCGTTTTGCCATTTCCGTTAATAAAAGCTCTTATGCATGATTTGCTTTGAATCACTTTTATTTTCAAGTGGTGTGCAAGGTTACATATTCTCCTTCAACACTTAGGTTAAAGTTAGATTAGAATTTTATTTGAATGTTTGTTAGTGAATGAAAGATTGGATAGTGGTGATTGGTGAAATCTAGCTCATACTTTCTTTGGATAGATGATTTGTATCCAATTCGTAAAGTTAGCCTGAGCTCTTAAAGTTGTGGATGCTTAACTTCAGTCTTATTTTAGACATGAAAATTATAATCACACCCCTTGAAGATTGCACCCACTTTGCGTAGTTGTCTCAAGGAGGCGAAACAAAGTGTGGTTTCCAGTTTCATCCAATCATTGTCGTCTCTTGAGTTCTTAGGCATAAATTAGACTCCTAAACCCTTATCCTTTTTTACACTTTTTTGGAAATCTGAAATACCCCAATGGAAAGAGCAATCAACATCAAAACAGTCTAAGTCCTTAGCTTGTGAATAAATTCTAACGTAAGTCCCTTTGTGATACCAGCATATCACAACGCCCACTGATCTTATCCACATGTCATGACCTGACAAAAGAAACCTTGGAGTTGCTATATGATCTTCTTTGCAATCTTAGCATACGCAGCAACTTTTTTCAAGAGAGGATAAAGTGTCCTTGGGCATTTTATTCTGTGTTCGGTGAGTATTAAAACGCACACCAACAGGAACTAGTTTGGGCTTTAGGCTCAGTCCCATGGTCACCCCCCTCAGCCTCAAGTTCATATTCAGATTCAGGTTCACTATGAGTATGAACCTCTACCTCATCCTCACTCACGGCATGAGAGCTCACTGTGACACTGCAATAAACGATATAAATTCTATAAGTGCCTAGTTATAGCCTAGTTTAACAAATCTGAAAATAAAATTTAAAATTTGATGTTGAATCTTAATGAAAAAATGAAAAATGAACAATGAACATTGAAATGAATATATGAATATGCATTTTTAATCATAATTCCATAAACATGGCTGCAAATGCATTACATATATTCATTTCAATGTTCATTGTTCATTTTTCATTTTGTCATCAAGATTCAACATCAAATTAGGTTTTGAAAATGGAACTTAGAAAAAAAAACAAAAAAAATTGAAAAAACAAAAAAAAAATGTCATAGAAACCTACATTATGCTTGAAAATCCTTCTAAGTTGATGTAGAATCCTCCTCCTCTTCTTCTTCTTGCTCCTTCTCATCCCTCTTGCACTTGTAACACCTCAATCTCACTCCTTCACTCACTCTTCTCCCTCTTTTCTCTCCTCTTCACCTAGCTATTGGAAAACATAAAAAACCAAATGTGAGAAAAATAGAGGATTTGAGAGTGTTTAGTAGAGGTTAGAAGCAATGGAAGGGTCCCACTTGCCTTTAGGGATCGTCCCAAGGCATGAAATCCAATGAATAAAAAAGAAATTTAAAACAAAACACTTTTCTGCCCATCCCAAGCCAGGAAACTCTTGGACCTCCCCAGGATGCTCGAGGGATGCCTAAGCGTCCTTGGGATGCCTTAGAGACATCCAACTATCCCCGGAGTTTCCTCGTCGTCCCCTGCATTCTGGTGGTGGTGGAAGTGCGGCAGAGGGACATCCCCAACCCGTCTGCACGTCATGGGGATGTCCCCGTCCCAAAAACATGGGGATTTTTTTGGGGGAGGAAGGGTGGCGTCCCTGTGGAACACTAGAATTTTCATATCATTAGCTGCCATTTTGGCATTGATCGACTCTATGAATTTGAAACTATATGTAATTTGGCCAGCTAGCCACTAATATCTTGTTGTTTAATTCCATTGTTGTTGTTCTAGTCTTTGTATACTCTCACCTTGCCCACATTGGGAATTTGGTGATCAGAAGAGTTAAGGTTTGAGTGATCACAAAAAAAATTACTAGATTTGAGCTAACACTATACCAAAGACACTAACCAAGAGACCTAACTTTTAAAAAAATTGCACCTACCAATGATACGCAATAATCAGGTTCATGTTCAAAGTTGAATTCAATGAGCACATGCTACTCTCAAAATTGAACAAAATCATAATAAATTTGATGGCCTAAAAATATGTTGAAATGGGACAATCATCTCTGAAATGTCAAAAAATCTATTCCATAGGATCATTTCATTAAAACAATTTAGCAGCAAAATGAAGAGAATTACAAATCTGATTTTATGTGAATAACTGAAGTGCAAAAACAAAACAATGTTGGAAGCAGGCATCTATCGATTTTGTTTTAAAACCCTTCTAAAAATAATTGAAGTCGCCCACTATGTCAATCACACTAAAATATAGCCTGAAATTGAATTTTTCCATAAAACAAGGCAATCTTACAACTAAGGATACAAGATATTGGTGGGTAACCATCCAAATTACATTTAATTTCAAATTCATAGAATCAATCAATGTCAAAATGGCAACTAGTGATAATGCAAATTCCAATCAAGCCAAACTAATTGATAACAAGCAAAAATGCTTCAACTATATCACCTGATTCCAATACACGCCAAGCTAGCAAATAATATACTAAAAATAAAATGGATCCAGTGGATAAACCGACCAGAATTTTTACAATGATAGCAGGGATCCAGCAATGAACCATCCAAGATCTTTGAAATTCAAATACTAGCAATAAACCAATCAGCTTATAATATTGTAGACAATAAGTATAAAAACAGCATTCAAACTCAGTTTCCCTTGACCATATCAGTAGCAACGACAAGTAAAATCATTAGAAATCTCCACACTCAACTGAAATTAAAATGCTTGTAACTCATAAGCGAATACCCAAAATATAGATGATACATGGAATGGTATGCTCAAGTCTGGAAATAATATCAAATGCCTCAAATAATGATTGGAAAAGCAGAAAATGAAGTTTGCAGCACCAAATTTATTGCCTAGCTCAACTATTAAATGGCACGCTATATGCAAGGATAAAAATGCATCCCTAAAAAAGATAGTCACTGATATCAACCATAGTTTGCCTATTAAAGAAAAAACAAGCATATATTTCAGACTAACTTCAACCAAATAGGGCTTTTCTCTAGTTCTTTTGTATAGGGAATACAAATTTTCTTGAGAGGCAGCAGAAATTAATCCTTCCGCATCTGGTAATGATGGAGCAATAGGTAGTTCAGAGAAATTCATACTCCTATGTGATCAGTGTTATGATATTCAGAGGTTCACAATATAGTAAGTTCTATAAGACCTCTTGTTGCCTTGGCATTAATAAATAGAAACATACTTGAAAGGAACACAATTAGGTCTAGCATATGAAGAAGAAGTTCATCCAACTTCTGATTTCTTAAAGAAACCATCCAAACAACTTCCACCATGCATGACAAGTTCTGCCTAATATTCTCCATAAACAACAATCACAATTATTCTCTCTTGAACTCTTCTCCAGACAGACTATAAGATTTATGTCACTTGGACTCTGAATCCTGCTTTCCACATACACTGTATCTGAATTTAGCAATATAGCTTCCCTCTGCTTAACACCACAATATGTCAATATATATAAATTTATAACATAGGCCTAGCAGAACCATGTTGTTTCTACATATGCAAACCATACTTGTTCCAATAAAAAATAAAAAAATATGCATGTCAATGTGGAAAGGTTTCCAATCAATTACTCTTTAAGCAATCAACCGATGAAACTTTACCAGCAGCTGTGTTGAATACATGCTTTCCAACCAACTTAAAGAATATCAATTTTAGATCAAAATAAAAAAATTTGCTATTTGCTGCTATTTACAACAAAGGCTATTTATTAGGCATTTGAATTCTAAACCAAGTATGCTTCCCTCTACAAAATAATTTAATAAAGTTCATCCAACTTCTGATTTCTTAAATAAACTATCCAAACAACTTCCACCATGCATGACAAGTTCTGCCTAATATTCTCCATAAACAACAGTCACAATTATTCTCTCTTGAACTCTTCTCCAGACAGACTGTAAGATTTATGTCACTTGGACTCTGAATCCTGCTTTCCACATACACTGTATCTGATTTAGCAATATAGCTTCCCTCTGCTTAACACTACAATATATAAAAATTTATAACATAGGCCTAGCAGAACCATGTTGTTTCTACACATGCAAACCGTACTTGTTCCAATAAAAAATTAAAAAAATATGCATGTCAATGTGGAAAGGTTTCCAAGCAATTACTCCTTAAGCAATCAATTGATGAAACTTTACCAGCAGCTGTGTTGAATACATTCTTTCCAACCAACTTAAAGAATATCAATTTTAGATCAAAATAAAAAAAATTGCTATTTGCTGCTATTTACAACAAAGGTTATTTATAAGGCATTTGAATTCTAAACCAAGTATGCTTCCCTCTACAAAATATTTGAATTTACCTCTGCCCTCATACGAACAATTTGAATGTTGGAGATGCCAGAAAGTTCCACAACATTCTCCATAAAGCAACAGCGTTTCTGACGGGGTTCTATAAGAGTGACCTGCCAATCTGACAATGGTAAGAAAAGTTCCATTAACCAAGTTCAAATAATTATATACTTCAGAACAGCAAATGCAATATAATGAACTGTGCTATAAATTGACTTCTCCATAGATGGCGACTGCATTTTCATTAATCTAAAACCACCCAGCACAAAGATTAACCAGGGTGAAAGTGGATATCATTGAGAATATCATTGCATATATCAGTTTTATGTTAGCAAAGTGCATCAGCATCTGGATTAAGCCTAATACTATGATCAGTGATTACTGAATACTTTTTTACTCGGAAGACAAGTATCCAATGTGTTCCATAATACAAAGTAAACCAGACAAGATATTATGAGTAACACTTAAATGCATATTTTTATAATACCAGAATTTTCAATGACATTATTCAAGTAGATATCACCCTCATCATGGAGCATTAGAATGTAGGAGCACTATAGGATTTGAGCAATCTTGCATCACCCAAAAAGAGTTTCCTTTTGTAATGATGTGTTTTGGCTTAAGTGTGCATTGTGAGTTTTGTTGTGCAGTTCTAGTTGTGTGTTTGGGAGCCTAGGTAATCTACAACATTACCACAAAGGCCAATGGCTGTGACATTGGTGCAGCATGCAAGCTAAAGGGAATTCTTGCATGACTCTTGATAGAGATAACGCTTGTGGAATTAAAGAATGAAAATTTTTAGCCATTGGAGACAGATAGCAAAGTGTAAGTTCAATGTAATGTCCTGAACTTAAAATTTTCTTCTTTTACAATTTCACAATGGGTAATACATGCTACCTTAACAACTTTTGATCACCAAGATCTCGATATGAGCAAGGTGAAAGCATACAGTAAAAGGGGTTAGACTGATTGTCACAGAAAAATGCTTGTTGTTGGCAAGCCACACAACTCAATATAGTAACTAATATAAAAAATCAGAAATAACCTAATACTTTATGGTGGCAAGCCTTCCAAATTAAATACAAATACTGAATTTGGCAAAGTACTACACAAATTAATGTTAGAAATAATGTTGAAAGGTAACTAATTTTCTAGTGTCATGGCAGCATTACTATCCAAACTTACAAAGCAAGAATCAACTTCAAAAAATATTTCTTGTGGTGAACCGCACAAAAATTTACAATAAAAAATATTATTTTACTATTCTAAAATACTGCTTTTTATTTGTAGAAACATCATTGAAATAATAATAAAAAATTATCGATATCATATAGATCTGGTATTAGAAACCAAAATTACTTATTTTCTGCATCTTACAACTTGTACGGCTGCAATTGAAAATGATTAGCAGCTGAATTAAATAATAGTTACAGCCCTTTATGGCTACAATTCTCCACGATAGAGGTATGGCTGCACTAAAGATCACATTAGAAAGTGTTGGCAGCTTGTATATTGGATTGCTCAAGCAAGGCAGTCAAAGGGGATTCAAAGCTGCATTCAACAATAAACAATATCAGCAAACCCACTAAGAAATATGGGCTGCAATCTGGTAACTTAGAACAGTACAGCTGTCATGTCCCCTTTCGATAGCCACCTTGATGGGCGTTTAGCCTTTATTTATTTCTTAAGGCTAAACAAGAGAAATAAGGGAGTAAACATTAAATTAATTATTTATAAAGTTATTTCAATAAAGTAAAATTAAAAGATGACTTTATATTTAATTAATTTTATAAAGTGATTAAAATAAAATATTATATCATAAAGTAACTTAAGGGAATAAAATAATATTATTTCCAGAAGCTTCTTGAAAAGTCAATGAGAAATCTATATGAGTTGTTGGCTTAGCATTTGGGCATGCTTGATTTGAAATCTCATTTCTCATTACCAATTGGGTAAGAAGCTTGAATGCTTTGCATTGCTCGAGGGTTTGAAGACTCTAGAGTACCAGGTTCAATTGTGAAAGATCAACCCTAACTGGAGTTGTTGAGAAATCCATCCAGGGTTTTTGCAAGTGCTTCATTGAAGACATTTAACAGGTGCAATAGCTAGTGTATTATTGCCCTAGCTGAGTTGATGTGATAGCTGGTTTATTATTGCATCATTTCACTTGCAGCAGCTGAGGTATTGTTGCAATCATTATTTTATTGTGTAGTTGCAGTAGCTGTTGTATTGCTGCAAATATACTTGGAAGAATAATTTGTTGTTGTTGGTTCATCTTGGCAAAATTTAATGGCCTATGGCCAAATTTTGAATGGTTGGAGGAAATCGCTTTTATGAGATCATTTGCAGATTTTGTAAAGATAATTTCCAGTTTGGAGGATTCGATATATGCTGGGTTTCACTTTCAGTTTGCAAGCTAATTCTCAGTCTAGGAGAGAATTCGATTTTTGCAGCCAAGCCAAGCAAAGAAGAAATAGATTTTAGAGGAAAATGATTGCAAGTTTTGAAGATAATTTCCAGTCATAGAGGAGCACGATTTTGGAAAGAAATAGTCAGCTTGAAGCAATTGATATCATCATAATATCATAATAAAGTCGCAGCTAGTGAAGACATCAATCGTGGGATTTTTGAGATTTCTTGGTAGCGCTGCCTTGGAGAAGATATTGTGGGTTTATATCAGCATTGCATTGACTGATTTGAACTCAGTTATCAGCGATTTGGTCAGGGAAAAATCGTGGCATCTAGCATACTTGTGGCACTGCAAATTGGAGATTAAAATCGTTCAGCATTGGAGTAAAAGATCGCTGCCATCACTACTTCCAGGTTCATTTGAATTAAAAACATATAGTGTCTTAATCACTGCTTATCATTGTAGTCGCTGCCTTTGGCACTTTGCATTGTAATCAATTGCATATCATCAGGTCTACATGAATTATAAATGCAAGACAATTGTTTGTCTTAATGCCTTGTTGCTGTAGCTTCATAATGGAGTTTGGAGTTTGTATGCCAACTATTTGTAAAAATGTCTACATGCATTTTCAGTCAATGTAATCAGTCTAAAAGCTGCAATAAAGGAGTTTGGATTGCATATGATATGCTTGTAAAAATACCTTCTTGCTATAGGTGTTCTTATTGCATAAATAGGTTGCATTGAAAGTGTATAGCAAAATGTTTAGTGGCTGTAGCTTTCCATTGCATGATTAGTTTGCATACGAAGTGTTTGACAAATTACCTATCAGCTGTAGATGTCATTTTCAGTCAATTATCATTATTGAAAAAGGCTAAAAGACATTTGCATTGCATCTCCATTTCATATCAGACATTAAGTAGTTTCATTTGAGTCTATTTCAGTTTATGTAATCTTCTTATGCTATTCAAAACACAAACAAACAAGGGTACAGCAGTTGAAGAGTTTGAATGACAAGTGTTCGACAAAATGTCCGAGTGCTGAAAGTGGAAAATTAAGCCAAAATTTGCTAGGGACATTACAGTGGTATCAGAGCTAAGAATTCTGCCAGCCTGTTGGGTAGATTCGATTTGTTTCAGCTAATCATTTGCAGATCAGAATTTCAATTGGCTACATGGCTACTTTTAGCAATTCAATGAAAGCTTTGTTGGAACAGCAGATGTCTAGGTTGGAATCAATAAAGCAACATCAGATTTCTATGTTTGAAAAATTGGAAAAATGGAACAAAGAACAAGAGGCCATCAGGATTTTTCACGAAAGGTTGAAGTTTATAGGTGAGAAGCTGAAAATTCTTACCGCAGGTCAAAGTATCTCTTCTTAACATTTTAGAAGAGGCTGAAATTTGTTTGTGTACAATGGGACAGTCACCTTCTCAAGCAACGCGTAAGGTTATGTTGCCTTTGGTACACTCTTTAGGTAAGCCAGAACTTTTGCAACATCAAGATAAGGAGGTTAGACTTGCAATTGCCACTTGTATTAGTGAAATCATGAGGATTATAGCTCCACAAGAACCTTATGAAAGTGGCAAAATGCAACAGGTCATGCAGTTGATGATTGAAAGCTTTCAGGGGATACGTGACATCAAAAGCCCTACTTTCAATAAGGGGGTTAAGATTCTAGACACAATGGCAGAGTTACGATCATGTGTTATCATGTTTGATTATGATGGTCTTATCCTCCAATTATTCAATTGTTTCATATCAGGAATCAGGAAACGACATTCAGACAATGTGAAGATATGTATGTTCACTATCTTGTCCGTGATCCTTGATGAAGATGACGATATTTGCAAACAGCTGCAATCTGATTTGTTATGCTATTCTGTTATTTGGTATTATAATTAGTTAGATTTTTATTTGTTATTATTGTATAGTATTTGGTCATTTTTATTTTATTATAATTAATTTTTTGTTATAAGGTTTCAATTAGTCTGAATTTTATTTTTATTTTTATTTTTATTTAATTAGTTAGATTGAGATTTAGTTAATTTTTTATTGTTATCTCTAGGTTAGATCTGCATCTCTATCTTGTTTTCCTCCTTCTCCCAGTAGCTTATTTGGTCTCTTTTTTTGTCTTTGTTTATTTACCCTATTATTAGGGGATAGGAATCTTACTTTTTCCTATTTTTTATTGGCCTAATTTGACCCCTTCACCTCTTTCTCTCTTAATTCTTCACCTACTTATACTTCCAAGTCTGCTACCTATTCTTTCACTCTCTCTCTTTATTGCTTGCATATCATCCTGATGATGGATCATAGAGTATGATCCAAAACGTTGATGTAAAAAATTGACAAAGTTTTAATCCAGAAATAGTGAACACTTTTCTTTACTTACCAATTCATCCCAACTCTTTCCTTTTTTTATTTCTTGCTTTCTTCTACATGCCCTTGCCATCCCCTCAGCTTTTTCCTTCAATCTTTCCCATGTGTAGTCTTGAACCTTTTTTGCGGGTTCATTGCCAAGCATTTAGAAGTTGTTTCTCTTTATCCCACACCCCCGCTTGCTCTATAAATACTCAAGCTCCTTGCCTCTTTTCTCCCATGTCCATATTCTTGCCTATGTCAAAGAGTAATGTTTTTTTCTATCACCAATATGGTGCCTATCCAGTTTGTGAGTTGTTTGGTAGTGTGTTTTTGGTCAATGGTTTATTTTGCTGATAGACACTGTTGGAACTTATTTTTCTTCCTCATACTACTTATGGACATCCTCCTCCTCTTGGTACAAGGAGCTCTTTATTTGTCTAACTCTATATTGTCCCTATCCAACAGCTTGCATAAAGGTATTGAAGTTCAACAAATCATGATTGATGTTGTTCTTCTAGCTTGTCAATCATCATCAAATCTAGCCACTATGAATGTGGTCATTCCTTCCAACTCCACTCTTTGCAATAATGAAGACACCAACAATAACTAGAATGCAACCTATTTGATGGAGATCCTTCATCAAATGAGGAACCGGATATGTCGAGGCTATCGAGGTCCCTTCTATCTCCAATTCAAATGGGAAACATATGGTTGTCTTGTGTGATCCCATGCCTTGTAAAAAAGCACACTGCTCAAATGGTCCAACCAGGGCTAATTCTTTCAATCTGAATATAACTCTGTATCCCACATCCAACAAGACTATTCATCGTGAGTTTCATATGGATACCATTCCCATTGTCCAAAATCTTCTAAATATGGACAACAATTACATCCAAGAAATTCATATAGAAAGAATGAATCTTCATGATCTCACTTCTTCTATCAAGGATCTGCTGGATAACATGGATAATCATCTTTTTCAAATGAGGGTGGAACTGTATACAAGGAGAACAAGTTGATGAAGAGCACTATCAGGCTAAGACTTTGAATGGCAATATAGGGGATCTCAAAGATATCCATAATAGTCTTTGTACCTTGGTACATGATATTAGGGGCCTTGCTCATCGAGTCCATCAATGGCTCTATCATAGTGATCAATGCCCTAGAGGCTAGAGCTAACAGACACCCTCCAGATGTTGGCTTCTGCCTTTTGTCTCATTGTACTTTGTCCTTTGGCCCTTCTGAATAAAGTTATTATTTTTACCAAATGAAGACTAAATTGCAATATCTACATATTCAAACTGTCTCTAAGCCAATCCATAACCTAGCTCTAGATCAATGCCTATCTACAAACAAATCCATTTACCATAACAAATTGCTTTGCTCCTCCTCAGTATGACAGTCAGTGATGTTAATTTGATATGTGACTCATCCTAAAGAAAACTGGCCTAGAAATGATGGTGAGTGCTTTCAGAATGCAATATTATCCATACCCATCCTGTATGGTATTTAAAACATTTTCCTACATTTTTATGCTAGATATTCTAATGGGCAAATGGCCAGTCCTAAGATGTAGGAACTTTTTTCTTTCCATAAAGGCATAGGCCACTAAATTAAATCTATGCTATACCAATTTCGCTTACCTATCCTATACAGAAGACAACTAGTTCATCTACCCATCCAGAGTGTAAATAAATTCGACAACACTCTCTTGACCAGCAGGATGTCACATAAGTTCATAACTATTCATTTTAATCAACACCGCATTAAAAAATATAGTATTCAAGATCCTATTGTATGTATCTACATAGTAACAAAAGTATTGCCTGAATTAACTCTTAACACACATTGAATTAACCATAAATATTGAATGATACAAAACTCTCAATTACAAATGTAGGAAGTTGACTGAACAAATTACGTACCCTTTTTTATTGATGCAAATACATTTTCATGGTTAGATGAATGATGTAAAAAAGCATTTGCAGAATAATAGAAATGTGATTAAAATACGTTGTGGATGTAAAACTAGGTCTAGCAGTCAAAGATATTTTTGAGATCAAAGATGAGAGGTTAAACTGCTTCTAGGGTGAAGATTTTTTTGAATCTTGTTTTGCTTTTTGTGTGCTCCATAAATGAAACACTCAGAAAATGTGAATTTGTAATCTCTGTAATAAAATGTTGAAAAATTAAGAATGTGGGTCAGAGTTCAAAAACAAAACAAGTTCCTGTCATTCCTTTTTTTTTAGTTAAAACAAACAAAAGAAAGATAGTTTCAACAAAAGCATGAAAACAACACAAGTCCCTGTCATTCCTTTTCTCTTTGCATAAAACAAGAAAAGCAAAGACAGTTTCAAAGAAAGCAGGATCATATAATTAATGTAGAATATGTATATTATATCACGAGATCTGTCTAATATAATATGGGATGTTGTTCTGTTTTAATTATTTATGCACTGCCTATTTCTTGTGCTCTACCAGCATTACTGATGGTTTGACATATTTGCACCAATATGCTTCATTGAGATCTGGCCTCATGCACCACGCTAGTTCAACTTTCCATAATTCCATTTCTACATCTAGATGAAATACAAGCAACTGTCTTACCTGGACGTGCAATAGCAAGAATAACCCCAGGAAGTCCAGCTCCACTCCCTACATCAACCACCTTGAACTTGGGGGTTTCAATTGCAGAGCAGTGTTTGCTATATGCA
Organism: Sequoiadendron giganteum; assembly: GCA_007115665.2. Classification (NCBI taxonomy): domain Eukaryota; kingdom Viridiplantae; phylum Streptophyta; class Pinopsida; order Cupressales; family Cupressaceae; genus Sequoiadendron; species Sequoiadendron giganteum. The sequence continues at coordinate 518,476,156 of CM021101.1, forward strand.
TTTTCAATGATTGGAAGCAATGTAAGTGAGTCCTCTACATGCCTCTCCATCACAGCACAGCGCTCAGTAACTGCAGTAAGGTTCATTCGCTGCAATGATCAAAAAATAAAATATGGTGTAAGCCCAAGCTCTCGATAGCTGCATCTCTGGGCTTTTACACATTTGCCAAAACCAGCAAGGATTACTGTGCTCTTCAAATTTTAACACAAATGAAGCCAGTTTTTTATTTTTTAGATGCACATTCAGTTTATCATGGCTTAGAGCTCAAACGAGAAATCCAGGTGACCTAAAGATTACAGCTATTTGCAGGATGATGAAGAAGCATACTAGATTAGAATAGTGATGGGGAAAAAATACAGGATAAATATAGAGGATGAAAATCAAATGTTGTCTCCTAAGAACCTTGTGGGTGCATGTTTGTTATCTTTGTGATTTACTTTATCATGCCTGATGCTACTGGCTTTCCAGCAAAATTCACGGGGGAAACAACCCAGCCCTATCACTCACAAGCCCAATAATCTTACCTCTATGTAACCAAAAGAAGCTTTGTCCTACCAATCCATAGGGACATTACGTAATGATAAGCAGGGGCCCATGCAAGAAGATGAGCCAGGTTTAAGTTCCCCTCGCGGCAATAAGGCATCCTATAACTCTGACAGGCATGTAGTGAAGCTATAGCGTAATCAAAGTGAGGTACATTCTGATTTAATAATGACCCAAGTTTAAAATTTTATGGATGATATCCAAGCTTGTCGTACACTACATTTAAAAGGCTTTGTCCTACCAATTCATAGGGTCATTATGTAATGATAAGGAGGGACAAGTGTAGGAGGATGAGCCAGGTTCAAATCACCCTCGCGGTGATAAGGCATCCTCTAACTCCAAAACAGGCATGTAGTGAAGCTATAGTGCAATGTGAGGTACACTGATTCAACAATGACCCAAGTTTAAAATTTTATGAATGTGATCCAAGCTTATCGTACACTACTTCAAAAAGACACACCATAACTCCCCAGGATTTCCCAAGGAAAAAGAGGGACTTGCCCTACACAATTGGCTATGGGAGGAAATTTGGGTATGATAATACCCATTGAAAATGTTCAGTGATTTGTGTGCCATCCAGCAAACAGACCAATTCTCCATATTTCATGCATTCAATCAATTACATATATTGTGTGTTTAAACTTATACTCTATTTATAGGTATGCCTACTATTTGGCTTTAGGAGCCGTGTTACCTGTTCCAGGGAAATTACATTATGAAAATTGAACTTGTGACCATGGATTGATAAATGGAACTGAGTGTGGTAAGGGAATTAGAAATATTGTGTCTATAAACTTTTCAAAATTTTCACTCTGCTCTTGGTCTGCCTACCATTTCACCTTAGGGCATGCATTGTGTGTACCACATAAGTTGCATTCTGAGAATTGATTGTGTGTTTAAACTTATACTCTAGTTATAGGCATGCCTACTATTTGGCTTTAGGAGCCGTGTTACCTGTTCCAGGGAAATTACATTATGAAAATTGAACTTGTGACCATGGATTGATAAATGGAGCTGAGTGTGGTAAGGGAATTAGAAATATTGTGTCTATAAACTTTTCAAAATTTTCACTCTGCTCTTGGTCTGCCTACCATTTCACCTTAGGGCATGCATTGTGTGCGCCACATAAGTTGCATTCTGAGAATTGAACCTGTGACCTTGGGTTTACTAAATAGGTGTCGTGTGCGGAACACTCTTATCGGATCGACCCATGTTCAAAGCCCCCATGATAAGGTGGCACATTAGTAGGTTCAAATATCCCCCATCCCAGCAAGGCAACCCATAACTCCAATGGAGATATGATAAGCTTGGGGGATGTAAAAGGTGCATTCAAGCATCACCCCTGAGAACGCAGTCCAAGCATACTCTACATCACGTGAAAATTCGACCCATAATCTCACCCACTGTAAGACAGCCCATAACTCCACTGGCATATGGTAAGGTTGTGATGGAAAATTACTTAACACATTTGAATGTGACTTATGCCAATGAATCTTGTAACGAGGGTAATAAATAAAAATCAAATAGAACTAAACAAGCCCCAAGTTTAGAAAACAGTGTGAACAGTTTGATAAATACCTGATTCCATTCAAGAAGCGTGTCTACAAAGAGTGAAACCTGGCACTTCTGTTCGGTGTTCAGTGAATCAAACAACTGTAGATTGTTGGAAGCGTTCTCCTTTATTTCATGATTTTTGTATGCTGAAATTCTTGTGCAGATGGATACAGCAGGGATTTTAATGACTGTTGAATTGAAATACAGTGGAGCTCGTCTTACATTGCTAAATAGCAACTTTGTTTTGAGTATCGATGGATAGCATAGACAAAAATGACCCATTCTGTCAGCGCATTTTTGAATATGCAAGATCTATATATATTTGTAATGAAATAACGTTTTAATTATATTTACCTTTAGATAGCCTTATATTCATTTGTAAGGTAGATAACAATCACGCCATATCAACGTAAAGTTCTAATAAGTGTGGAATTAATTTAAGTAGCTATGGTACCTTGTGCAATGGGTATCCAAAGAGGTGTGGAAGGTCAATTACGAAAAAATTGATTTATTTTTTGCACACATTTGTATAATAAATGAGATCAATTGATAGATCATTTAAAAAATAATTTTAATATTATTATTTATTTTTAATTATAGAATAATATTATTATATTTATTTTTAAAATTTTATGTATTAACTATTATATTATTATATAAATATGTATTATTTATGTTATTATTATATTAATCTATTATATTTATTAGTACTTGCCATTAGGCAATACTAAGTTTTGTTTTTTTGAGTTAACTATTTATTAATAAGTTAGCTTTCAACCAATCAAAAACAATGATTTTTTTTGAAAAAAACTTAAAATGAAATTTGTAAAGTGAACTAAACAAAAATATTTAATTTTATAAATTATAAAAACTATTTCTTGTGATTATGATTGGCTAGAAAGTTTTGTGTGTTATTGACTAATTTATAGGAAAAGTGAAAGTGAACTATCATTTTGCCTTTTTTTTAGAAAGGTCTATTATTTCGCCATTTTTTTAGAAAGACCTATTATTTTGCCATTTTTTAAGAAACAATATTTCCTAATTTATTCGAATATTTTAAAAAAAAATCTTTGTAATATTAAATACTATATGTTTATTTTATTGTGTCTTAAATTTTTTATGAATATTTTTATGAGATGTTTATTTTATCTATTTACATGAATTCATGAACACAAATAGATTGTATTATGCATGTTGTTATTTAACAAAATTATTATATAAATTTTATGTTTAAATAATTATTATTTAATTCTATCTTATAATTATATTACATAATCACTTCGTTTTTATATTTTATTTAATATAAAATAATTTAAAAATTATTATTAAAATTTATATTATCTAATAAATAAATATAATTTAATCAATTTATATTATATTATACATATTATTAGATAACATAATTATTAGATAAATTTTATATAAATGCATGTAACTACCTTTTATTCTGTTAAACTAAAATATAGACATGCTTTATCCTACAATTTTAATATATTATTTACATCATTTTAATAAAAATTAACATTAAGTGACATTTTTAAACGATTATGTTAACACTATAATTAACAAAACAAACATTTAATTTTATTGACATTAATAAAATATACATTTTTTTATTAAATCTAATACTATAATTAAAATACTATAAAGGCAAGTACTAGCCACTACGTGGCACTTGTTATTTATTTATTATTTATTGTATTAACTATTATATTGTTAATATATAATATAGCATTATATATTATAAATCAAATTATTTATTATATAAAACTAATTAATTACTTGTTATTTATTGTAGAATAAAGGATGTCAAAAATTTTAAACCTAATATATATGTATTTGAACCTTGGCGGTCACAAAAACAACACCACCATTTTACCATCATGTTGTAAGATTAATCCTTATATATATATATATATATATATATATATATATATATATATATATATATATATATAATAATGTTATATATATAATAAATAATATAACATAATTTAAATATAAATATACTAAATACTTTAGTATAGTATAAATAATATTATATAATACAAATAAAAATATTTAATAAATAATGTAATATAGTGTAATATTATAAATAATATAATATTTATTATATTTTTAATTTTATATAATATAAATTATTAAACATATTTTAAAAATATTATTATATTCTAAAAATATATATTTATATCAAATATATTAAATATTTAACACATGTCTATTATTTGACTATATAAATAATTTAAATTATATATCTGTTTATTCTTGTATATATTTTTTTATTTTATTTTAGGTAAGTGCTACCTAGGGGGTAGCGCCCATATTATAAGATCCAAACAAAAGAACAGTTTAACCGCATACCCTTGCCACAAGGGGTGCGCCATGTCAACAACTGAGTTGACCAGATTTCCTACTTGACAGACAAAAAGACATGCAAACACCAGAAACAGAACCCACCAAATTGGGTGTGAAACATATCACATGTTCTCAAATTTTCCGCCAGTCAATGTTGAACCCACGGACTTTGGAAGTTGAAATTTGGTAGAAGGACTTTTCTTTCGCTTGACCTCCGTCCAAGCATGTTTAGGCAATTGTGTGGGAATCAGATGTTTTAAATTTGCTTATGAAGGTGAACCGACAGAAGATGATTCAGCAGGAATCAGCACGGACCCAAAGGAATATAGGCCTGAGAATGCGGTGTTGGAGTCTGGCTTTACAACCAGAGAGGGAAATGCATTATCAATCATGGGCCTGACCCCCAATGAATCATCAACCATGGAACCACCATTTGAAGAACCCCCAAGAGCTGGAGCAAGCATAGCAGAAGGGGGAGAGATAGGAGACATCACAGGATTGGCCTCCGTGCTAGAAGAGACGTCCTTTCCATTTGGTTCAATGACATAGTGACCCGGGTCAACCCCTAACCACCAGGTGGGAGTGTTGGTGGTACCATTGTTGTGCACATAAGTGTGCTTCTTGTTACATTTAAAGGTGTTGTGAGCAATTGAAAAACATTTCCTGCATTTGAAATGGATCCTTTCATAATCTGCAGGCTGCCTCCAACGACGATCCCCAACTTTCAAAGAGATTTCCTCAAGAAGACCTTTGGTTAAATCAATTTCAATGCATAGATGGGCAAAGGTAGAATTTTCAAAATTGATTGTTTCTTTGGAAATGTTGTGGTATTTACCCAGACCATTGGCAATTTCTTGTAGACAAGCAATTTCCCAAAATTGAAGGGGTAGGTAGGGCAATCTTACCCAAAGGAATACAGAGGAGAACGACTCTTACTGGGGATCGAAGGTAGGAAACCATGGCTTGGTGCATAGGAAATCGCCTTGATAGAGCCATGGGCCAGTGTTCAGAATCACCTCCTTATCATTCGATGATTCACATTCGAGGATGAAGAAACCCTTCGCACAAGGATAAATGCAAATTTCCACCTCCATGTGTTCTTTCCAATTTATGCTTATCCAAGAGTGCAGGTCGCATAATTTCGGCCAAACTTTCATGAATCTGCAGATTAGGGCATGCTCCTTCATATGGTCTTCTTTGTCGTGGGTGGTGGCATCAAGACAGATTTTAGGTATGGATTCCGAGCGGCAGAAGGCAAGAGAGGAAGGAACGACATTGTCTAGAGTACCCAACGACGGAGGAGACTCCCCAACTACCGCACCAGAGGCACCAGAACCCACGGCAGCCTTGAAGTTTAGGCGTTGCGCTGCAGGTGGAGTCTCTGAGATAGGTATTTTGTGCGAGCCTGGAGCCAACGAAGACCCTTGCTCCAGCAAGATGGATGTATCCATGGACAGAAGCGAGAGATTGCCAACAGCAGACGGATGAAGAATTCTGGGGTTTTTCGGAGTAGAGAAGATGAAGGGTATGTTTATTCTTATATATTATATTCTATATAATATATTATTAAATATAAACATAATATAGATAATATATAAATTTTTTTAATATAATAATATTTAGTTTAATGTATTAAAATATTAAAAAATAAAAGGACAAAATCAAATTATAAGCCCCTGCAATCAAAAAGTCGGAGTATTAAGAGACGTCTCCTCATCGATAAGAAATAAATATTTTATTTATGAAGGCACAGATTCCTACCTCTATGAAGGCGAGTACAGATGGGAGTAAATGAAAATATGACTGGAACTTTTAGGTACGTTGAATGTAAACATCGGCAAAATAAAATAGTGGTCGGAAATAATGTATGTGAATCAAACATAGGAAACGAAGACAGTTAAAAAAAAGCAAGAAACAATCAACGGACGAGATATTTTAATCGTATTTTTAATAAACATACTCTAAAACCCTCGTCAAAGCCTTATTTTCAGGCTGCAGCCCGGCAAATTGGAGATGAAGGAGCGGCGAGGCAGCAAAAAAGCGACAAGGGAAAGCAGCGAAAACAATGAAAATCAACGATAAACAGCCGAAAAAATGGCAAAAAATTATGAACGGCTGAGATTCGGCCAGAAAAACGGTAGCAGCGGGGAAAAACAGTCGGAAAATAGCAAAAAAAAGTCAAAAAATGATGGACGATTGAGATTTGTTTCACTGTCAACCAAGGCCTCTTGTTATGTTTCAACCGTTGAAGGAGAAAATGAACTTGGAAAGTTCATATAGGGACACACCTTCGACGTAATTATAATCAAAAGACAAGCAAAAAATTATGATAGAATATATAAAATGTTATTTCGTAAATTTTAATAAATATAAAATAATAAATTTAGTATAATTTAATTATGTATTTATGTGGAATTCATTTGTTATATTTTTATTATTTTGTTAGTTTTTTTTTTTAATATATCGTGATATTATTAATGGCAATTTGATCTTGAATGGCGGGTATGAGTCTTACATTTCTATGTTAAGTTTAATTTATTTTATGGCTTGTGTGTATGATCGAAATCAATTATAAGTTAATATAAATGGAAGGTCAATAGTTCAATATGTTTTAATAGAGTTGTTAATATGGAGATGAAATATTTGTGGACCCATATCTTTTGAGTATGATTTGTAATAGAAATAGAACCAATTTCATTTCTTTGTGACTAATAATGTGTTACCTTATAGATCTATTGCAAAAAAATATTGATAACATATTTTTGTGAATGGACGTCTTGTCAAGGTAGTGTTTAACTAGCATTAAGGAATATGTATTAGTTTTCAACAACCAAGGTGCAATTAACATGTGTTATTATTTAATGTGTTGAGATTAGGCAAAAAAATATATTGAATGTTAGCCATGTTGGATATTAAATGTTTGGGAAAGAGCTCGTGAATACTTTAAATAAATCCATCTACTTTTTAATATTACTTTATGTTCTTATATAAGCTAGGGGGTAGAGTAACCAAGCTAGTTTTGGAACAACAACAATGCCAACTTCAAACCCTAATCAAACTCCTTTGAAGACATGTAGAGTTTTTACTAATAATAAGAGCACCAATAGTCTAGGGAGTATTTGAAATCCTTGCATGTCTACACAATCTTTTCATGGAATATGAGTTTTATTGATATTCTTATGAATGGTCTTGTCCTCAACATGACATATTAATACAATATAATGTCCAATGGTCCTTATCTAGAATATTATTATAGATGTGAGGCATGGTTAATGAAATCTATCGCTCCTATGTGTTTTATCTTTTTTTATGTCTACAAGAAATCATACATCGCCTTACACTACTTGCTTGTTGAGAAAGACTCTAGAAACCCTTAAACTTGACCCACTACCACTCATATCCAAGATATATATGAGGCCTATAAACCTCATGTTTTGTAAGTCATTTGTTATAAATCCATTGAATCTTGAATCCCTTATGGCCATGCTAAGTCTGGAAAACATCTTCAACCCCCTTCAATCACTTTAATTGTCACTAAATTAAATTATATATTAGGGAAGATGGAGAAGTTATTCATATTGAGTTGCAACTCCCGCCTTGTGAGTATATGAACTTGAAACTAGAGAAGGTGTTTCATTTAGTTACTTGATCAAATATTATGATACAAAATATGTGACAATGTGTGATTGGTTTATTTGTGTGATTATATTATAAGGACTTTTCATATATTATTAAATTTCAGTTCAATTATTTCATAATCAAATACAACAAATATTTTTGTTATGGTGGATATTTTATATTTAATTATTGCATGTGAGTTGTTATATATTTAGTTATGGTTTAAAATTTTGATGTTGCAACTGTAAGTGTGTAAAATTGTACAAGCATACATAATAGTTTTATCATCATTTGGAAGTTCAACTCATGAACCACATGAAATGAATAACTCTCTCTATCTTTTCAACTCTAATGTAAGCCCCTTGCATCTTTAGGACCCTTCCTCATCCATTCACCATCCTTGCAAATTGCATACATAATTTTCACATCCCCTAGACATCCTCCAATATAATTTTTTTGTGCCTGCAGCTACAAGGGTGCCTATTAGATCCCAAGGTCATGGATGAGATCCTAGGGTTTCCCTTGCAACCCAAGTTAATCTATAGGGTCACCCAAGTGACCTACCCTAGTAAAATAAGTGACCCACCTTAATGAAATAAGTGACCCTATTGTGCTTGAATGGCACATGAATCCTTCAATTTTGATAGTTTCTCTTCTAATTTATCTTATGATTGGGAGTCTAGCTTAGACCTAGTCATACCCGCCTCTAGTTCTTATTGCTTTTCCCCCAATCATATTTTTTATCATCAATTACCTCCCCATAACCATTAATATGATTAGAATCCCTATCATATAAATATAGCTCCAATCCTCCTCCAAATCGATCCTTACCTATTCATTCTCACCTTCTCCTAAGTCTAATTTTTTAACCTCCACCCACAATTTCTTTAGTAGGCTGGCAAGTCAATTCTTAGGCATCAAAGTTAAATCCAATAGAGTGTTGGACACTCCCAACAAGACACCCATGGCATATTCTTCTTGAAGCTTTAGAAGCTTCCATTGCCACTACCACAATATCCCATCTCATTCCCTGAGATTAGTTTCGTATACCTTTGATCTTCTTCTATTATTTGGATCACTTCAAGTTGTAGAGAAGAGGAGAAGGTGAAAAATATGAGCCCTTGAGGACTATTACAACTTCATTGAGCATTTGCTAACTTCTAGATGTGAAGTGTTGTTTGTTATTATTTGTAATTGTTGGCTTTGTTTGTTTTGAAAGGTATTGAAATAGAATTATAGATAGATTAAATTAGCTTCGCTCTTGCCCAAATTGATGACATTATGTTATTGTATTTTAGTTTAGAATAGCTAAAATTTATTTATTTATATGATTAGATTTATAATATTAGATCAAATTATATTTAAATCTCATTTAAATTTAGCAATCATTATTCAAAATACCTTGATCCCAACACAAGATACTTAAGCAAAAATCCATCACTGCCAAAATGAGATAGTTGGCACATTCAACATATCAAAATAGAACTAAACCTTTAAAAAAATAGCTTAAGCTACATTTAGATCATATATGTAGAAGTTGTTGATTCAACCCACAAGACCCATAAATCACCTACAAGCAATACCTATCACAATAGAGAAGATCAAAAAAGCAATAATGTGCTCAATAAGTTTGATAATTGTATTGATATAGATAGCCTAAATGAAAATTACAATGAAAATCAATCCCTGTGAAAAGGAGATAGAAACCCTAGATCTAAACCTCGAATGAGGATTAAATTGGCCTATGACAAGTGTCATCATCCTATGAAATGAGACAACATGTGCTTTTATTAGCCAATCTAATAATTAAATATGCAATTCCTAAGTTTAGCTTAAGTGAATAAAGTAAAAGGTGATCTAATTAATTAATCATGATTAATTAATTAGATGATTAGCCTATTACTCCAACACCCCCTTAAGATGAACTAAGGGAGTAGCTAAAAACCTGATGAAGGATGCATGGATGAATGCATGAAAGCATGAATGGTTCCTAACTACTAGGCCATGTCAGGTACCCATGTACATATTCAAAGCAAAAGAAATCTCTCAAAATCAAAGTAAAGGAGAAAACCTCATGGGAAAAATCCTCTCCAAAAAGAGATGAAATCATGCAATCAAGTGATTAAAAAATGGAGGACTCCATGATACCCCCAAGTATTCCATCTATCGCATATATACATTACAAATTCCCCCCCATAATAGGGAAAGTAAGTGACAATTAATCCCCCTAGAATGAAGAAGCTCCAATATCGATGAAGACTACTTGAAAATAAAAGATGACCCAATGTCTGCAAGAAACATGTCTTCCCTTGGGAAGAAGCAGATCCATAGGTTGAGGGTAAACCCACAAAAGTGGTTTACAATTCGAGTGAGGAAGGAAAAGTTGCAAAAAATGACCCCATGCAAAAAAAATTGCTTTTAGGGGTTCGAACGAACTATTTGGTTTGAGCGAACCAAAAGAGGGTTCACGCGAACCCGGGTTCGAGCGAACCCATTTATTGGTGGGGCCCACCACTCTTGGCAAAAATCCAAAATAAAAGGCTTGTGGAAAGGGGGTTCGCTCGAACCCCCCTTTTCCCCCTTTCTCCCCCTCAGGCACCAAAAAAGTCCAAGATTTTGTGCTTCGAAGCTCAAGTTGAGGATGAAAATGGAGGAGACTTCACAAACCCAACTATATGATTGTAGTCCATGAAATGAGCTATCTAACGAATATAATTTTAATATGTTTTGGTTGTATTATGCATTTTTTTAGCTTTATTAAACATAGGTTTTTCACCGAAAATCAAGCTCTTTGTTCTGCACATGTGGAAAAATAGCAAATTATCAAAAAAAAAATTGAAAAATATGAGTGCACCAGATATTGAAGTCCTTGATCCAACAAAAAAAAATTGAATTTTAATATGTACAAAAAAAGTTACATTGTATACGGTCTACCTATGTCTGAATTGTTATTGGTTTGACTTCAAAACTTGATTAAGGAAAAATATTCAATAAAACACTATGAGACCAATTGGAAGCACTAGATATCATAGTTACAAATCTAAATTCAAAAAAAAAAAGAATTTTATCCTTCATGGAAAAAAAATTATGTTGTATACGGTAAGCATCACTCCTTAAAAATGTTGTTTACTAAAAAAAACTAGTTTTTGAAGGAGATGGAAAAAGAAGTGCAATCTAATTCCAAAAAAATTGAAAAAAATATATTTCGAATCTACAGATAAAATGTCATAAATCACTAGTTCGCATCATCTTCAAATTCTTCACGGTTTAGCCGCTATAGGTGCCCAAAAGTGAAGATTTAGTTAGAAAAAATTATTTCAATGTCCAATTTTGCCAAAAATTGTAAACCAGTATTGTGGGATCACCCTTGATGAAGAAGCCACTCCATGTCCAACTGAAAAGAGAAAGGATGAAGTTTCAACATGTGTGTCTATGAAAACTAATTAAGAGTCTCCAAGCTTGAATAAGCCACAACATAATCATGGTCAAAATCAACCAAGAAATATGATAAATCAAGAGAAATAGGAAACTCATGAATGTCAATCTCCAAAGACAATGAAGATGGGATAACAGTTGTGTTGAAACTGTCATCAAAGAGGAGATAAATCCCCTCAAGTGTTTCATCCAAATCTGTAGTATGAAACTCCATAAACAAGTTAGAAACCCCTATCAAATATTCATCCCACAAAGTAAGATCTGAAAAAATATGAATATCTTGTTGCCCTGAATCACAAGAAGCCATATATGTAATAACACAAACATCATCAACTGCAATAATATATGGAGGAGATGAAATACATGGCTCAAGAACTAGATCAGATGTGAGAACACCCAAGTTCAAGAAGCCAAATGTCTCCTTTGTATCAAGATTCACACTAGAAGTGTGATCAACAGCCGAAGTAACAAAGTTACCATCAGAAGCAAAATATGCAAAGGAATACAACCGAGATGAATGATCAACCATCCCAGTAGCAATAATCTCTTAAATTTCCAAGTCTCTAATGATAACTAAATCAAGAATGAACTCTACATTCCTCCGATCTCCTCCATGTGTAATTTGATATATGGAAATAAGGTTGTTTGTTAAATGGGAAACACACAAAACATCTTGAAAAATGAGTTCCCCAAAACTATTAGACCCCTTCCCAATTACATTCATGTATGTATTGTTTTCCATCAAAATAGGATACATAGTACAAGATTCAAAAGAAAAGAATATAGATTGTGGAGATGTCCTATGATGATATTCTCTTGAATCTAGAAGTCATCTCCCTAATCCATGACCTAAAAAAGCACAAAGAGTATGTCCTTTCATTTCTGATGTAGTAACCAAACCAGCATAATTGTTGTCCTTATTAGATTGTTTTGAAGAAGACGAAGGAGAAGGTGATTTAGACATTCTAGAAGGCAAATCAATATGATTCTTTTTGAGAAGATATTTCAACTCATCAATATCCTTCTTATAGAAATATTGTTCTTCATGTCCATCCTTCTTGCAATATGCACAAGTAGGCCTCTCCTTCTTAGATGTTTTCCTATTAGAAGAGGATGATCAATTAGTGGAATCATGTGATTGAGATTCCTTGGGTTGCTCCTATGACTTGTGTTTTTGTTTCTTTCCCTTTCCATTTGAAGCCTTCTGATCTTTGGTGCCTTGTGATGCAATAAATGCATGTGATGTGGAAGACTTCAACTTTCCCATATGAACCAACTTAGCATGTTCCTGAGTGAGAGATGAAGCAATATCATCAAGTTATAACTTAGTGAATTTGTTACCAAGAGCATCCTTAGTGGCATAAAAGGTAGATACAAAAAGTAAATAATCTGGTCCAAGATTGGAAAGAATGGAAAGTATCAACTAAGAGTCCTCTTTTTGAATACCACATTGAGTCAAATGCAGTCTAAGAGATTTGAGTTTCATGAAGAAGTATTGGATGCTATCAAAATCTATAGGATTTAAGCCAATAAGCTCGTTCTCCAACTGAAATCCTCTCATAGTATCCTGCTTCCCAAAAAAAGACTCTAATTGAGCCCATATCTGATTGGGTGTGGTGTAAGATTCAACATGGAAGAGAATATTAGGAGACATAAACGTGAATAATGTCCCAAAAGCCTCATCACACCTATTAAAATATTTATCTTCTCAGCAACACATGTAGGTTCAACTTTTGTAATCATGGTCACTTTATACAACTTGATGGGAATTTGAAAATTTTGTTGGTTCTAGGGTTACATTTCAAAAAAATTGGTCGTCCATGTCTCTTTTGAGTGTTAGGTTTTCAATCGCTAGGGTTCATTCTTAGGGTTAAACCCTCCTAAAACCCTCATCTATACAAAGGCCTAATGTTGTTCTAAGTCTTCATTGACCTTGCATTCACTTTTTCTTGGTCACTTAAGTTACAACTTAAGTCATTAATGTCGTTGACCCCTTTCTTCTTAGCGAAATATTTGGTCGCATGTGCTTTTAAAATATTTGCCCATATCCTAAGTTTGAGTAGGAAAATAATTCTAGTGTCTTTATTTACACTTTAGGCGGGGATTGAAATATTTCATTAAAATGCCTAAGTCTATCATTCGGTCGACCTAGGGAGTCCCCTTTTAAGTTATGACTTGAAGCACATGCAATTAAAAGTGCTCTAAGAAGCAGCCTGGACCCACAAATTAAATTTGGACCATTGTCCACTATCTCACGCTATTAAAATAATCTCACTTAATATCGTGAGTGATAGTGGGCGTGTGCCACATGTCCCATCTCTTTGGTGGGCCTCGATAGCTTCTAAGGTGGTAGTGGTGGTGGGCCAAGATCTAAGGGTTGTGATTGATTCTAGTGATTAAATCTCAAGTGTTTTCCTCCAACCCGTGGGGAATTTTTTTGAAGATGCTAATACTACAAGGGATAGTGGGCGGCTACCACATGGCTTCATCTAGGATATTTAAGAGAACTATTAAGAAACGGAAATATTTCATAAAATCTTTCAATATAAATTTATAAGTTTTAAAGATCGAGCTCCTAAAAGGACTTTCGATTCATGTGGTAAAAAGGAAAGTGAAATGTTTTATTCACAACCATTCATGAGATAAATGATGTTAAGCACATGGGCATAAGTTGAGGGGTTAAGTGGTGCACAAGTTGGATTGTACCAGTTTGATCCATGCTATTTCCCGCTAGCCCATGATCATTGATCATTATCCAATAGACTCGTGAGGTATAGCGAGATGGCAACACATGGATATTCTTAAGGCTTGTACAGTGTGGTGGAGCCCATAGCAACATCAAGGAAGGTTTCCACATGGTGAAATTTGATTGGATGAATGTTGAGGTCAACACAAGTCAAAATTTTAAACTTTTGTGACTCCATCTAAGCCATCCATTGATCCAGCTCACTGGAAGATCAATGATTGTAATTCAAAATTGTGAATTAAGCTAATGGAGTCATTTTGGTCCGTATGAGCGAATAATAATGGTGGAAGTGAAGTTCAACAACCAAATTAAATGATTTTCTCACCATAAAATTAGGAAGGAAAGCATTATTCTGATTTATAAAGTATTTTAAAGCATCTATATATTTGTAGTAGTGTTTCTTGAGATTTATGCATCCGAAATTAGGGTTTTCAAGCTTCAAACAACTGTAAGTAAAAGTTGCTCATCCTTGTGTTGAATTTCCATGAAATTTGTGTGCAAGTGCTAGTCTTCTATGTTAAATTGAAAATTAAGCATCTTTCAGGGTTTGACGTTTGCAAATAATTTATCAATTTCTTTGAATTTACTTTATTTTTTGCATCGAGTATAAACCCTTGTTACACTTTAAGCAAACCCTTACCTATGTCTTCTTTTATTGCAATGGCACCCCCAAAGGCCCAACCTTCTGACTCTAAGCCCAAGACACGACCCTTGTACCAAGACATATTGGACCAGTTAAAACCCTCCACCAGTAACAAGTATGATGGCCAAACAATGTTCCAAGGCCTTGGATCTAAGGATGGTATTGTCGACAAACAACATACCATCAAAGATGTTATATTACCAATCATCAGATGGAATTTGTTCAAGCATTGGTTTGGGAAGAGGTTTTTGAGGATTCCTATGAGTAATAGATGGAGATTGGATTTGGGCTAATTGGTTGTTCCAAATGTAAACCTAGATGTGGACCTCCTAAAAGCCATAACAACCAATTATGATCCTAATGTTAGGGTTGTGAGGACACATTCTAGAATAAAGATGGTTGACCTTACTAGGGAAGGATTCATTGAAGTTTTTAAATTGAGCCCTTGGTATGTCGAGATGGTGCTAATTGATGAGAAGAAATTGAAAGAAGAATGTCAGAAGGTGAGGTTAAATTTCAAGGTGTTAATATTGACAAACTTCATGACAAGAGGGAAGGGAGGAAGCAAAATCACACTCAACCCATCCAACAAGGAACCCTACCAGATCAACCTATTTGAACACTACTTCCAAAAGACCTTCTACACCCTTTGTCATATTTTGGGGTTTGATATATCTAAAAGGATGTTGAATACTTATATCGTTGCAAACATCCAGCATGTGATGCTCAACACATCCTATGATTTTGTAGCCTATTTATCAAATGAGATGCATAAGGGCCTTGTAGCTCTTAAAAATGGTGAAACATGAGTAAGGTTTTGGTGGTACTCCCTAATTGTGCACATAATTTTATGCATGGGATCTGGCTACTTCAGAGAAGATATGAAATTAGACAAGAAGAATGAGAATGGTGAGGATATTATTGTCCAGATGTGGACTTCTATCTTAGATAAGGATGAACAGGAATTTAGTTTTTTTGTGTTTTCCAATGTGTTTGCCTCCAAGTTGAAGAGATACTTAGTGATGAATCCGACTAGGATTCCAAAGGACCTACATGATTTATTAAGACCAAGGGAGAGGAGGCTTGAACTAGGCATAAAGCATAATTGGGGAGATATTATCCCATATTATGACTGCACCATCCTCCAAATATATGGCACAAGTGTAACACCTCATGTTCTACCAAGAGATGTGTCATTGAGGATTGGTTTCCTTGAAGTTATGTGAAAATTGGGAGATGTAGAAGACAACCACCTAGTGGGGATGAGGATTAAGGGAACCCTCTTTCTTGCATACACAACTCTTGCAGATTTTATTATAGTCAAGGATGGGTGAAAGAAAATTCTTCCAAAGATCAAGCCTTTGGGGATGAAATGTTGCAAGGCAAGGAACCATGATCCAGAGGGTTCTATGGCTGTTGTGAAGGATGGATTTAAAGGGGGAAAGTTCTATTATAATTTTTATTTCCTTGAAGATGTAGTTATAAATATTTTTTATTACAAGTTGCACAAAGAGAGAAAGATGAAGTGGTTAGCCTTCAATACGTTGGACAAGTCAAAACAAGAAAAGGATCCTAATTTAAAGGCTCTCCTAGATATAAATGATGAAATGTTGAGGGTGGAAACAATGCTACAAAACTTTGATAAAGTAGTGGGGCAACTAAACGAAGAAAGAATGGTACAAGATAAAGGGAAGGCCAAGGTAACTAAGGAACAAGGTAAGGGGAAATCCCCCATGGTGGAAGAAAGACCAACATATCAGCCTCCCAAGAAGTTGCATGTGTTTGCATGGAAGAAAAACATAGTGAGAAAGCAAGAGACAATCATCACCCCTACTCAATTAGAGGGGTCGAGGGCATCTTCACCTACACCACAACTGCCACCACTTTCACATCCAAGACCAGATGCTCCTCAAGTTATTGAACTTGATTCTCCACCTAGAGAATCTTCACCACCAAGACAACCTTCACTGAAAAGAAGAAGGGTTGAATTAGCTGGGCTTGTTGATTATTCTACTAATTTAGATGATGAAATAATTGTCAATGAGGATGAGATGAGGCAAGGTATGCCCTCACCCCCAAGAGAGATGATTCCACCAACAATAATCCTCAGATTGAACAAAGTTGATCTATCAGGGATAAACAGTTGGATGATGTTAGGGAGAAAGCTTGTAATGATATCATGGATGACGATTCTTTTGTGAAAACAAAATCCTTTTAGGAATTTTTATAGAGGTCTATAAGGGATGAATATGATGAGAGTATAAATATGAAAATTATTGAAAGCCCATAGCTTCCAAGGGAGGTCATAGAATCAAAGGTCCTTATGGAGATGAAAGCTAAGTACAAGGATATCACGTCAGCTGAGGGTAGGGAGTTAGTAAGGAAAAGTGGAGTGCTCTTGTTGCTAGAATGGGACTTGGATTCAACCATTGCATTCGATACTATAAGGAGGCATGACACCCAGATATTTTCCACAAAAAAAGAAGCAACAATTTCCTTATAGGGATCAACATTCAACCCTCAGTGGGATAGATTGGCTATTTGGGAACTAGCCCCAAATACAAATAAGCCAGAAGTGGCAAAACCTGCATCTGATCTCAGGGGTGGATTAATAATAAAAAGAGTATTAGATACTTCAGTTGTGGAGATAGCCACATTGGTTGTAAATGTAGCTCAATTCAACAAAGCTACTATGGAGTCCTTTTCGGAGCAGTTTGAGGCCAAGAATAAAGAGTATAATGATTTGGTAGTTGTATACAACAAGGATGAACAAAAGATTGAAAATTTGCAACTTGAAAGTTCACTATTGAAGGAACAACTACAAGCAATGCAATCCAGGCCATTAAAAATGGCAGGTCCATTAGTAACATAAGTGTAGGATTCTACCCCACCAGCTTCTCCAGTTCAATCACCACCTCCTTCTCATTCTCCTCCCCCAACTTCTATATATAAGTTGTGTACAATCCAAATAATGTACCTATTGTATACCTTACTCTAGGTAGATCAACTACAACCCCTTCAAAGGAAGTAACCAAGGAAGAATTGATACAACAAATTGAGGTTTTTGAAGAATTATTTGGGTTGTATAATAACAACAACAATTTTATTTTTATAAATGTATTGGAACATTGTTTATCCAATGTAATAAAAAGAGTGAGAAGTGTCCACTCTAATTATTCTTCAATGCTTCAATTAATAAGTATGTTGGAGAAGGATAAATCCATTGCTCTCCCAATAATGCAGACATGGGTCCCCAAGATAAGTGTATTGAAAAACATGGATATTGGGTCCACCCATGATCAAAATAAACCTCCACAAATAGCTCCAAATTACAAAATAGTGAAGGAAATAATTAATTTAAGGGGATTGGTGGATCCCTTGGGGAAAAGGATTAAAGCATTGTTGAAAAAGTTTGATGAGAGCGATCTTGGCCTCCTGCTAGACATTCTCAACAGTGAAGGAGGTGTTAAGACATATGAGCGATGGAGAGGTCATATGGATGCAGTCATCAATGTTGAGGCCATCCTAATTTGTGAGGTGAAAATGGCTATGTTAAAAGATAGTATGAACATGTTGTTAGATACTAGCACCTTTTTGGAGGAATTTGACAAAAATGCCACACAGATAATGGTAAATATGGTCCTTAAAAAACTAAATTAGATGAATTTATGGCCTTCAATTGGCCTATTGAGGAGGACTATACAACATGGGATGACAAGTACAACAATATCCCTGACTTGTAATCTTCTCCAATGGTGATATGGCAGCATTTTGGTCTAGTTGGTATCTCCAGCAATCTACAAAGTTTTCAAGGGGTGTCTGCAAAGGTTTTTGTCATTTTGCACACTAGGATTTTGTTCCTCCTGCTAGCTCAGTTTTCATGGGTCCACCATTTGAATATTGAAGACTTGAAGCAGCAAATCTATCAAATAATCATTTTAGATATTTTGGGAAAGCATTTTGGATGTAACAAACTTTGTAACTACCTTGCACTCTAAATATTCTCCACGGGCTCACAGTTACTTATGTAATTTTGAAATGTAAAGTGAATGTCAAATGAAAATATGACATGTGTAATGGCTTGAAGCTTGTTTCTCCCTTGTTTTATAAAAGGAAATTCAAGGCCATTTGAATGGGTTGTTATTGATTGATTTTGAAGAGCAATTGTAATACAGAACGCATGTACAATTTTGTCTAAGTATTTTCTAGGTTTTCAAGTTTTGAGTCTTTGATTATTAACATTGTATACCCGTACTATCACTTCAGAATACAAATGGCATACTTCCAAATCCATTGTTCTCCATTGTACACTTCATATGAATCATGAATGAAATGAATCAAATATCAATCAATTCATCTTTTTTGTCTTTCCATTGAATGTTTGTTCATTGTTACTACACTTATTCAAAGAATGAGTTAAATTTGCTTTAACATGAATTGAAGTTTATGTGAATGTGTGCAAGGATAATTAAGTAATATTGGTTTGAATCTCTGAGTTAAATGGTGTAATGCATCGTTTAATAGCTTTGTTGTGATAGATAGAACACTGTTGTAGGTTTTTAATTGAATGATTTAAAACTGCATACCCTAGGAAAAGGCATTGATCCATAAGTTGTATCTACATTACATCTTCTGGCATTTCATAGCACTTACATTCAAAATCAACTTAAATCTTTACTTGCAGCTAAATTGTATGTTTTAAATAGCGTTTCACCATATTATCATGTTCTAGATTAATAAATGTTGTAAGATTTGCCACATCTTTAAGGTTTTCATCTATTAAACAACAATTGGGAGGATATATCTGTTAAGATTGTAGTGTATGAGATAATTTGGCACAAGAGTATCTAAAAGATACATTGCAGGGGTGACCAACCTCCCCGGTTTTGCAAAGACCAAAGTGTAGAGGGGAAGTTTAGATAAATGCCAATCCCTCCATATAGTTAATCATTAGAAATGGAAAATTCCATAGATTATATGTGAGATCAGACTGGTAATTAAAAAAAACCAACACAACCCTTATTTCTATAGATGAATCTCTATTTGTTTTTTCTAACCATAATAGTTGAATGGATTAAGAGGAGCAATGTGATTTGGATCCATGATTATTTGATATAAAAAGTACTAAAATGAAATGATGCAATAGTGTATACTTTCAATGTGAAAAAAATTCCCTTTTGATCCCAAAAAATGCATGAATTACACGTTTTCCAAGAAAATAACCCAAAAATAAAAACTAAGATCTGGTGAAAATATTAGGCACCTAGTAAATATTCTAGAATAATAGTTCTAAGATTTGTGTAGAGGATGGAATCAAATTTCCAACGTCACTTGAATCACGAAAAATTCAATATCCTACTCAAAAGTTATGACCTCTTGAGTGCAAACAACTTTATCTGACTTCAAAGGCGTGTAAAATCGATAAGGAGCAAGATTTGGAAAAATGGCCTACAACACTGGATTGGGCTCAAAACCATCTTATTGGTGATATATATATTTTTTAAATGGACCACTTTAAGGCAAAAGTTATGCAATTATGCCTGATTTAGCAAAACTACCCAATTTGGCCTTCAAAGGGCATTGGGGGCTAAGAAAATAGGCCCCTGGTCCTATGGTGAAGTAGGGGGCTAGTGGCTTGGGGATTTGTCGGATCTCTTGGTCCCCAATATGACCTTCTGGTTGGCAGGTAGAGACCTCAAGGGCTAGCGTTGAGTAGCAAGATGCATATATGACCAAGTGTTGGCATGTTAAGCCCTCAAGGGCTACAATGGCGACGACAAGGTGGTTTTGTTGGTGGAATCTTCCTTTAGCATGCCATTCCTAGTGGCTTGTGGGTTAAGCGTCGAAAGTGTTGTCTGTTTTAAATGGGAATCCCTTAAAGCACTGCAAAAAAATATATATTTATTTATTTTGATCGTATGACACAATACATGGGCCATATGGCTTGTAGAAGCAAAATAATTTGCCTTTTCTACTCTTAACTCCAAAATTAGGAAAAAATTATATCAAAATTCATTTCTTTGGCATCCTAATTGTGATGGTGAGGTTGATTTTGCTCCAAGATGCACCAAAAAAAAGCTCAAGGCCTGATCTCTTCATAAATTGAATAGGGGACTGCAGATTTGGTGCTCTAATTGATGGGTCTGGTTATTAGATCTTTTTGTCATTTTTCATACACTTTTAAGACACTTTACATATGTTTTTAAAGTACCTTTTAGACAATACTTCCATAACGTGTTATCCTTTCATGCATACTTTGCAACCTTGAACCCATTTTGTGAAAATGGAATATGGTGAAAACATTCATAGAATTGCATGGTTTAAATATGAATATATATGTATATGAATGAATGCTATGATTTAATTATTGTGGTTAGTTGCATATGTAGGTTGTATGGATTAATCTCTCTGTAGCTCAACACATCGTAACAAGAATGGAGTATTTGTAGTGAGTACCAAAGCAACATGATGGGGAATTAATGAAGTTCAAGCCTTCTAAATGCAGGAAGTTGTGGAGTTGAGTGTGGTAATTATGGAGGAATAAATGTTGGAAAGGTACTTGTTCTTGAATGTTGAAAATTTTCCCGTGTTTCACATACAATTTGTTCTTATTCGAATAGGTCTCTTTTTCCTTTTCAGTTAGATGAATAAGTCAATCTTAATTCCATATCCTTGTATCTAGGAATGATGATTTATGATTGTAGTTAGTTAGTTAGTTAGCAGTTTGAATAAAAATCTCCCTGTTTTGTATAAAGTCAAGGGATGAGTTTGTAGTTCAGTTAGTTGATTTGTTACAAGCTATTAACAATTAGTAGTTTCCAATTTTCTAGTTATCCAAAGACATGTTGAATTCATACTATGGAATAAAATCTACAAGAAGGATTTTGTTTAAGTATCTAGTATTATGCAATGAATAGAGTTGTATGATATATGGATGCATAAGAATCTAAGATTTCATTTCTAGTTAAGTGAGATAGTCTTATGAGATAGCCACTCAGGTATTGTTCTTCACTTCATCTATCTATTTTTTTATTTATGTATTTCCATTAATTTTGTTTTCATTATCTTACATGTGCATTGCAAAGTAGAATAGTTTATGGTTAGTTAAAGTTGTGGTTGTTCATGAACAAAGATAAATCATAGTACTCTGGAACTTAGGATTGTTTATTTTTTTATTCTAAATAGTTTTAGATTAATTTTGTACTCATACATCATTAGTAGTCATCTACAACTTATGATGCAGGTGCCTATAGCCATTAGGTTTTGTAACTACTTTCATATTTTTTTGTAATTTTGTCAATTCCAGCAAGGTAGAATAGCCTGAATAAGTTTGCATAGAGTAATTTAGGTGAGCACAAGCCTATGAAGACACATATAGTGGAGTACCATCATATGTTTACGCACCTTGGTTGATAATTTAATGTAGGCTTGCAATGTCAAGAGGATAATTCAGCTTGGCAAACCCCTGGATTGTGTAGAATTTACCAAGTCCATAACACATTAGTTTTCCTCTACATTTTTGGCGCCGTTGTCGGGGATGGTGCTATCTTCATAGGCCTATTTTTTTACAAGTTTTTCATAGTTAATTTTTCTATTCTGCATTAGGACTGGTAGATTTCATCTTCAAAGAAAAACCTAGAGTTATACTAACACCGTGCAGGGTCGTTGCCATAAAAATTCAAACCTACTGTATGTGGAGGCAAAGAGATAACCAAGGAAGATTCCTCCCTTCAGACACTTAAGACGGAGAAGATACTAGTAATTT
This sequence comes from Sequoiadendron giganteum, assembly GCA_007115665.2. NCBI lineage: Eukaryota > Viridiplantae > Streptophyta > Pinopsida > Cupressales > Cupressaceae > Sequoiadendron > Sequoiadendron giganteum. Next base: position 518,498,815 of record CM021101.1, read on the forward strand.
TGTTGATTATACTACATAGATTGTTAAAAGAGTAAACACTTCCTTTCCATCTTCATCATCTTCCATCTTCATCATCTTCATCATCATCATCTTCCACAGCTACTGAAGGGACCTTCCAAACAATGGTAGATCCTTATCCAGTAGAGCATGGTACCTTTGTGTTCCTCATTATTGACCAAGCTAGAGCTATTGTGCTGAAAAATATTCCATCATCAGCATTACCAATATTTTATGGTTTGGTAACTGAGGACCCAAATACATTCCTCTTTGAGTTTGATGTTTTGTGTAGAATTTATGATTATACTTTTGATGCCCACTGAATCAATCTCTTTCCAGCTACTCTTAAGGATGTTTCCCTCCGATGGTTTATGGGGCTTGGCAGGGATGTTGTTCCAAATTGGGACACAATGAAGATAAATTTTTTAAGGAAATACAAGGACTATTGTAGAGGATTAGATTAGAGAAGAGATGATATTTTCTCATTGTCTCAAAAAGAGGATGAGCCATTGGAAGATTATATAGAAAGATTTCAATTTTCTTTGAAGAAGAACCCACAAAATAAGTTGTCAGAGGAATCCCTTAAATTGGTATTTCTAAGGGGGATTAATGAAGAATGTATGGATGTTCTCAACCTTATTGGTGGAGGAGACATTTCTATAGGTCCATTTGAGGACATTTGTAAAGTCTATAGGAATTATTCCAGGACTCTTTCCAGAAAGTCAAGAGGGCAAAGATCATCCATCGCAAGTAAGTCCTCTAATGGGGTTTCTAAAGTTAAAATCAATAATTTATTGTCCAACATGAAGAATAATATAATCAGTCATCTAGCAACACAGTTGGAAATACTCCATATCAAGAAGAAGTAGGAGGAAACAAAATCCATGCTCACTAAGTATTGTCCTAACTGTAGGTAGAGGAAAGCCAGTTGTAAGTGCAAACGAGTGGCTAGTATCTAGCAAGAAATGATTGAGAAACCAAATTTCCAAATAATTGAAGGAGATGATGGAAAAATATTCTACACAGCACAAAGGAGGCCATGGCAATAGAGAAAAGTTATGCCACCAAACCCCCTTGGTTTTAATCCATCTTTCCTTGTAAGCAATCAAAACTTTTCTGCTTGGAACTCTTAGCCCTGGAAAAAAAATAGAACCAATGGAAGAGTCCTCAACAATGGCCACAAGCCCAGCCAAATTGGAACCAACACCCAAACCCATGGCCACAAATTTTTTTTTAGGGTTCCAACTACAATACACAATGGCCAACCCAATAGAATCAATGGCAGCCTCAGTGGTAGAAAGGTCAACCATGGCAGAAAAATATGAATTACCAGCAGCCTATGCTACCTCCTCCTCCACCTCAGTAGCAAGCTCTAATGCCCCCATCAAATCCTCAATCTCAGCCACCTAGACCATCACAAATACATGCCCAACCTGCACCAAATGCTAACACTAAGTCCGTTCAACAGGCTTATACTAACGAGGTTGTCCAATACCCCACTTATGGGGTATAGGTGAGTGACCTTCATCTTAGATTAGGGAAGCAAGTTGTAGGACCTTCATCTCCCAAAATTATAGAATTAGACGATGAAGAACCCACAAAGGAAGCCTCAACTAACCCACCTTTGGAATCCAAGTCCAATGAAGGGCTCCAAACTACATCACATCTGAAGCCTCGATTTCCTAAATGTTTGGCTATCCAGCAACAACACACACAAGTTGAAATCGATCTTTTAAGACAGTTGAAAGATGTCAACATTCAAATCTCCTTAATCTAAGCTATCAAAGATATTCCCATCTATACTAAGACTGTTAGGGATCTCTGCATTAAAAATATTGGAAGGAAAAGAAAGGACCCACAAACAGTCCATGTTTTGGGTAACCTTGTTGATATAATGTTGGGAAATATAACTATTCCCAAATATACAGATCCTCGTAGTCTAGTAGTGGATGTTAAAATCAATGGTACTCTGATTAAGAATACTTTGATAGACCTGGGTGTTGTAATTAATGTAATGATTAAGGAGACTATGCAACTACTATTGTTATCCAACCTTAGGCCTACTCAGATAGTTTTAAAATTAGTTGATAGGTCTACAGTTAAGCCTGAAGGATATATTAAGGAATTGATCATTGCATTAGATTCTTGGGATTACCCTACTGACTTTATAATACTTCAACCCAAAGTCAATCTTGTTGGTTATCCACTAATCCTAGGTCAACCTTAGTCAGCCACAATCGATGCATTCATAGGCTATAGGTCAGGTAACATGATAATATCCAATGGAACTATAACCAAGAACTTAGTACTTTATCCACTAGCTCAACTACATCAAGACCTTGAGCAAACCATTTGGCCACACTCGGATGATGAGGACAACTACTCATTGCATAATTTAATGACCATTGAATGTAGCCCCTACTGAACATTCAAGATGAGGATAAGTTGATGGCTCATATCATACAAAATGACTATGGAAGACACCCACAACAGTAGGGTCGTCTATCCAACTTGCAAGATCCCTTGGAAAGCATAATACCTACCAGTTCCTCACAAGAGATATCCCAAATAATCCATACCTTGTCACCACAACAATTCTTGCCAATAATACCTAGCCTTGATTTGTCCTTTGTACAAGACATGTCTATACAATTAGAGATCAAGCCTAGAAAAATGTTGAATGTTAATACTGCATTGACCAATGAATAGCAGAAATCCTTGCATGTTGTGTTGTAGGCACAAGCAACAACATTTGCATGGGATTATGGTGACATGAAAGGCATTGATCCTACCTTATACATGCATAATATTTACAACAATGATGGCTACAAACTCATAAGGTAGCCACAAAGGCGCATGAATCCAGCTCTCAAAGAATTGCCATTCATTGGCTAAGTTCTTGATTCTTTGGCAAGAAAGAAATATTTCTCCTTTCTTGATGGTTTCAGTGGTTATAACTAAATTAAGATTGCACCTGAAGATCAAGATAAAACCACATTTACCTGTCCCTAGGGTACCTATGCATATTATTTTTTACCTTTTGGTTTGTGCAATGCTCCAACCACATTTCAGAGAGAAGTGCTTAGTATTTTTTTCTAATTTTGCACATGATAAGATGGAAATTTACATGGATGATTTCACCACATATGGTGAAACATTTGATGAAGCTTTGAAAATTTTAGAAAGTCTTGAAAAGATGACTAAAAACAATTTATCATTGAGCAATGAATTTTTTTTTTTGATGATGACAGAAGGCATTGTCTTGAGACATTTTATTTCTAGTGTAGGGATACAAGTTGGCCCTAAGAAGATTGAGATTATATCTACAGTGCATGTCCCTCAAAAACAAAATGATGTGAGAAGCTTTCTTGGATATGCAGGTTATTACAAGAGATTCATTTAATATTACAATAAAATAGTTGCCCCTTTGTTTACTTTGTTGACAAAGGATATTGAATTTGAGTGGACTCCAAATTGTTAGCAATCCTTTGAGAAGTTAAAAGAAACTTTGACTAATGCACCAGTTTTGAGGGTCCAAATTGGACATTTCCATTTCACATTCACACTTATGCATTAGAATTTTCTATTGGAGTTGTCCTATGACAGAAAGAGGGAAATAAGGAGTATGCCATATATTATATCAACAAAAATCTACAAGGATCAGAATTGAACTACACTGTGACTGAGAAAGAAATGCTTGATGTTGTCTACACCATTAACAATTTTAGACACTACATTACTAGCTATCAAGTATTCATATATGCAGGCCATACTCCCATTAGATACTTAATGAATAAACTATTGGTAGGTGGAAGACTTGTCAGGTGGTTATTGTTGTTGAAAGAATTTGACATAACAATAGTTGACAAGCTTGGAAAAGCTAATGTGGTTGTTGATTTCCTCTCCAGACTGCCGACTCAATCAATTGAAGGGGTGGTTGATGATTCTTTCCCTGATGAGCATCTATTTTCTCTAAATGTACACACCCCATGGTATGCTAATATAGCCAACTACTTGGTAACAAGTTAGATTCCAACTTACTTCTCTCCTAGGGAGAAAAGACAGTTAGTTCACAAATGCTTCCCTTATTCTTGGATTTCTGGATTCTTATTCTACACTGGCCTAAATAACATTATGAGATGATGTATTAGGGAGGATGAAGTGTTTGATATATTGAAATCCTGCCATGATGAACCTTGTGGTGGACATTTTTCAGCCAAGAGGACAACTTTTAAAATCTTAACAAAGGGATATTATTGGCCACCCCTTCACAAAGACTTTGTTAAGTATACTAGAAGTTGTGACAGATGCCAGAGAATGGGAAGACCTACAAGAGGTGATGAAATGCCTTTGCAACCCCAAATAACACTGGCTCCTTTTGAAAAATGGGGGCTAGATTTTTTTGGCCCTATATCTCCCACTTCAAATAACAAATAATATATATATTGTTATGTATTGACTACTTAACCAAATGGGTAGAAGTAAAAGCATTGCAATTTTCCAGAGATGAAAATGTTGCAAAATTCTTATGAGGAAATCTTCACTAGGTATGGTGTTTCTAAGGAGATAGTGACTTATAAAGGACCACAATTCATATCAGACCTCATAGACTGCCTGGTGAAGGAGTATCAGATCAGGCACAAGAAATCTACTCCATGCCATCCCCAAGCAAATGGTCAGGTAGAAGTTACAAACAGGGAGATTGAGAATATATTGACAAACATTGTGCAAATTCATAGAAGAGATTGGGTATCCAAATTACCAGAAGCTATTTGGGCATACAAAATTACATGGAAGAAAACTACAAGGTTTAACCCTTATGAGTTGGTTTATGGAAAAACAACAATATTACCCATAGAGTTTGAATACAAAACCCTATGTACAATAGTTGATTTAGGGATGGATTTAACAAAATCTCAGAAAGAAAGGTTGCAAAATTTGAATGCCCTTGATGAAATCAATTTGTAGGCATTGCACCACACATAGGTTTTTTAGAAACAATGGATTAAATGGAATGATCAGTATATTAAGACTAAAGAATTTGTTGTAGGATACTAGGAACTTCTGTATGATTCAAGATATAAATATTTTATAGGAAAATTGCAGTCACGATGGCTAGGACCCTATAAGATGCAAAAAGTGTTTCCTAATGGTGTGGTACAACTAAAAACTACTGATGAGGTCAAATTTTCACTCCTAGTTAATGGCCATAGACTCAAGTTGTACAAGAAACCACTTGCACATGATGATTTCATCCTATCTTTAATGGATAAGTATGGTGCACATAGTTTTGCTGATTCAGGATCAGGGGCATAGGATGATGTTCCAACAGGAAGTGACTCACCCAATACGTCTAGAAATATAGAGGTTGAGTTACACAAATCCACCTCTGAGATTACCTAGGCCTAATTTCCCATGTTTTAAATCACCCGCACACACAACAAAATCTCTATAATGACAATGTTCTGACTCTAAAGGGACCTATTTTATGGTTTTCTCAGGACTTGTTTAGATGGGACCTGACAAGCATATTTCAGTCAGGCCCTATGCTTGGATTTCTCATTGCAATACCTATTGAATGCATGCTACAATCACTTGGGGGATTTAAATTTCTTTTCCCACAAAATATCTTAGAGCACACATGTGTCTTTTACTTCCCAGTAAAGCGCACATCGCCAGTACAATTGGCACTTTTCATTAACTCTTATGCAATCAATGCACATCAAATCACTTGTACATCACAATATGTTCCCTTTCATTTCATAGTTGCACCGAGCGTTACTTTCCATTACGCACGTATGATAGGTAACTTCACATGATTAAAGCTAGCTTTCTTTTCATATTCATTATTATTCATTGTTTAAATTATGCATGCAAATTTTATCACTATTAATTTTCATCATTATCCTATCACCCAAACCTAGTTACGCATGAAGTGTGGTCACTTCAATTTAAGTTGGGGGGAGGGGTATAGTTGTCATAAAAAAAAAAATTTGCCACCCAAGTTTCTCATAGTGCATTGAATACCATCCTTTAAGGCTATAAAAACTTCTTTGTGTTTCCGATAAATGTAATTCCTTCCCTAAGATGAGATAAGGTGTAGAATTTGGATACTTTATTGAACTAGAAGACAAGGGATTGTGAGTATTGGGTATAGAGGAGGCATTCACAAAAGTAGTTGAGTTTGAGGGTTTTTAGGTGGTGAAGTTGAATTTGTAGAATTTGAACTTTTTGAGGTTATAAAAGCAACAAGATAATGGGAGGAAATTTAATTTGTAGGGAACCATTTGCTCACAAAGAGATATTAGAGGATACAATGGTTTTACCTATATTCACCAAAGTAGGATGGCTAGACTATTTCTTGAAGCTGACAAAATACGATAATGAGATCACAAGAGATTTTGCAGCCACAATGAAGTATGATGAAGCAAAAATAAAGGGATCGATGGTGGATGGTTCAAAAATGAAAATTTCTTAGGTCAAAGGGTTACCTTGTATCGACTCTGAATATCCAGCTCGTGCAAATGCGGTAGCAGCGAGGGAAGCATTCTGTGAATGGGGCAAAATTTTAGATTTACTGTCACAAGGTACTAAAAGGCTTTCCCTTCCATTCTTTTGGGGAAAATTTGCTACTTATATTATCAAATATCTCACTTGTGATGGTCACCACAATCTTTTATATACTGTGTATTTCAAGTTATTGAACCATTTATGACATGACCAATTAGTCAATATACCCAATTTTTTATATAACATGTTGAAAAGAATGGCCTCTGAATATCACAGGAAACAAATAGATACTAGATTGGCTCACCATTGTTTGATAACCCTACTGGTTAAGAAAATTTTGAGAATTCAACATCTACAAGTTGATTGGGATGCTTTTAAGAATTGCAAGGAAATCACTGAGTTGCTAGAGGCACCTAAAGTGATAGATGAACCTCTACCTGAACCTGAACCAAAAGTCGACCTTGAGCAAGATGAACCTGAGAGGGAAGATTCCCTTGTGACACTATCTGATTCGCCTACTCGCAACCAAAGTGGGACCAAGAAACATGATGTGTCGGTTATGGTGGCAGAGGAACCCTCATCCTCTAAAAACCTTAGGGTTAGGAAAAGTATTGTGTCAACATCCTCAAAAAGGAAAAAGAAGAGAAAAAGAGTTGATGAGTAGGAGAATGTTGTAAAGGAAGAGGATACGGGAAGGAAAACGTGGAGTAACAAAGGAAAGGGGAGTAAAGTTAAATAGGAAACCACTACTCCCTGATGCTCAGGAAGACTGGAAGGATAGAGAATTAAGAAGAGAGGCATGAAGGAACAATTACAGGAATAAAAGGTTGAGGAGAAACAACATCATTATCCAGTGATGGTAGACACAGACATAGATAGGGAAAGGGCTAACCTTGACGATGTTTATGTTAAAAATATTGATGTACCTCCTAGAAAGAGAAGGTATGTATCTTCCTCCTCTTATTCTAATTTAGAGGATGTTTTTATTGGGTAAAAGAAGACCAAGAAATCAGTTCTTGGTGGATCTCTTAGAGAAGTTCTTGATATTATGGGAGATGAAAGTGATGGCTTAAATTTTGAAGAAGAAAAGGAATTGTTAGAGGATAGAAACATAAGGAAGGAGCTTTAAGAAGCCCTTGACAGGATAAAGCAATTGGAAGAATAGGTGAATGGGTATGAACATAAAGATAGAAAAGGAAATGAGAATCAAGGAGTTGGAAGAGAGAATATAGACCTACGACCATAAAAATAAATAAGATCTACTGGCATAGATAGTCGAAAGTAAAATGGGAGCTGATTTGAATGTAGCCTTAGATCTATGACCCCTCATTGCAAAAACACCAGCCTACCATACTAATTTGTCTTTATTGATGAAGGTTATTACCAAATTCAGGTAGGAAAAAATAAAACTAGGGAAAAGAAAAATAAAATTGAATGCATCATTAGAAACCACGGATTTGGAATTGAAAAGACTGGAGGAGAAATTGACAGTAGTGGTCGATAGAGCTATTCAAATAGTTGAATGTAGACCTTCGTCTAGAGTATATTCATTGTTATTAAAGGAAAAATTTCTCAATTTTCAATTCAATCATTTTATTAATGACCAATCCTTTGCTTTGAATAAGAGACACAATTTTCTAAGTTTCTTCAACAAAATTAGTTTAGAGGAGCAAGACCAATTTTGTGAATATTATTTGCAGAATTATGTGATGGTAGAAGATATTGAATGGAATCCCTTGATTTATGTTAGGTATTTGTAAGTAAGAGCCCTCACATCTTATTTTAGAAATGAATAGCTCTGTGGGGAAATAATGGAGAAATATGAAGAGCGGGAGAAAACAATGGCATTGCAAGTTAGAAAAGAAGCAATGAATCCCGATAGAGTCATTACTCAATGGATGAGACTCCTTTCTCATAGGGGACCAGGAAAGATAACTACAAACTTGAGACTTAGGGATTATAGAAGGATTCAACAATTGGTAGTGACCACTCTTCAAAACTGCCCGATACATGTGGACAATAGATGGAACAGTCCGACTCCATAATTATAAAGGAAGGATTCTCACTCCATCCACAACTTTATTCACATGTTTGAAAGGTTACACAAGTATATTGAGATCATAGGAATTAGGGGAGTGGGGTGGCTTCCACTGACTTACCACCCTCCTATCCTACTTCACCTGATTCCACATTGTACTGGACAAAGTAATGATCAGGACATGATTGCAGAATTAGACAAGATGAATAGGCTTGCATGCTACAATGGTTTCTACTTCAATAGGGACAAGGAGTCAGCACAGTCATGGATATTAGGCAGATCACTTTTTTTTACAATCTTCTTCCCTAGGTGATTTAGTTTGGTATTTTTGCTTGAGGACAAGCAAAATGATAAGTTGGGGGGAATGATGGGTCTGGTTATTAGTATCTTTTTGTTACTTTTGATACACTTTTAAGACACTTTACATATGTTTTTAAAGTACCTTTTAGATAATACTTCCATAATGTGTTATCCTTTCATGCATACTTTGCAACCTTGAACCCATTTTGTGGAAATAGAATATGGTGAAAAAATTCATAGAATTGCATGGTTTAAATATGAATATATATGTATATGAATGAATGTTATAACTTAATTATTGTGGTTAGTTGCATATGTATGTTATATGGATTAATCTCTCTACAGTTCAACATATGGTAACAAGAATGGAGTATTTGTAGTGAGTACCGAAGAAGCATGATGGGGAATTAGTGAAGTTCAAGTCATTTAAATGTAGGAAGCTATGGAGTTGAGTGTGGTCATTATGGAGGAATAAATGTTGGAAAGATACTTGTTCTTGAATGATGAAAATTTTCCCATGTGTTTCACATGCAATTTATTCTTATTCGAATAGTTCTCTTTTTTCCTTTTCAATTAGATGAATAAGTCAATCTTAATTCTATAACCTCGTATCTAGGAATGGTGATTTATGATTACAGTTAGTTAGTTAAATAGCGGTTTGAATAAAACTCTCCCCGTTTTGTATAAAGTTAGGGGATGAGTTCGTAGTTCAATTAGTTGATTTGTTACAAGCTATTAGCAATTAGTAGTTTTTAATTTTCCAGTTATCCAAAGACATGTTGTTGAATTGATATTATGGAATAAAATATGCAAGAAGGATTTTGTTTGAATATCTGGTGTTATACAATGAATAGAGTTGTATGATATATGGATGCGTAAGAATCTAAGTTAGATTTGGTTTTTAGTTAAGTGATACAATCTTCTGAGTCGACCTTTCAGGTACTGTTCTTCACTTCATCTATCTATTTATTTATTTATGTATTTCGATTAATTTTGTTTTCATTATCTTACACGTGCATTGCAAAGTATAATAGTTTATGGTTAGTTAAAGTCATGGTTGTTCATGAACATAGATAATCATAGTACTTTGGAGCTTAGGATTGGTTACTTCTTTATTCTAAATAATTTCAGATTAATTATGTAGTTGTACATCATTAGTAGTCATCTACAACTTATATTATAGGTGCCCGTAGCCATTAGGTTCTATAACTACTTTCATTGTTTTTTGTAATTCTATCAATTCCAACAAGGTATTATAGCCTAATTAAGTTTTCATAGAGTAATTTAGGTGAGCACAAGCCTATGAAGACACATCTAGTGTGTTGGTGTTTTAAAATGCAACCCAACTAAGCTTTAAAATTCTCTAAGAGGTAGCCAACCTCTTTATTAAAGAACCACAAAGGCTAGTGGCCAGCTGACGAGATTCAGTCAAAAACTGACATCTCCTACACTTATGGCTCTACAGGACCAAGGTGGGTAAACCTATACAATGCCCAAAATTTAATTCACTCGTACACCGACATTGCTGTATAAAGCAGATAATTCCCAATGAAAATACACTAAGGGAAGCATTGACAACTTCAAACTTGGCTAAATTCTCAGTAACTCAACCCTCTCTTAGCCATTGGAAAGTGGTACATACCACAAACCAAACAGTAAGATTATAATGATTTTTCATTTATAAAATGTTTTTGAGATGCATTAGCTACAAGATAAATCAGTGCCAATTCTGGGCCATGGAGTCAAACACATAAAATGAATTCATCAAAAAATGACATTCAGCCAGTGGATATTACTGATGTTTTGCATCAGCTATTAATGTCTTGCACCAACAATCCCTCTATTATTATCAATCAAATTCTCCTTATCAAATCCTATCTGCACACCTAAAATCACAATCACCTGCTCAAAGCATTTTAACCATTTCTTTGAAACAGAACAATGAATAGACAAAACAATCTCATGAAATTTGAGATGATAAACTCAAAGACACTTTGCATTATTGAATTTACATGACTAAAAGTGTACAAATATGGAGACAATTTGAAGACATTCATGATGTTATTTGCATAAACTGGCTGTATTTACTCACGAATTCAAAAATTTACAGCTTACAGACTCAAGAAATAACTCAAAATTTTCAATTCTCTATCTACCCATCCCAACACAAAAACTCAAAACCCCTTTACAAAAGATAAAAAAAGACAAGATATAGAAGAAGAGAAACAACCCAGAGCAACCCTAAATTTGATCTGCAAATGCCATATGGAAGCTCCATTCTCATCGATCAAACTGAAAAGAATCTCTCATCTCCTTTCCTTTGCAACAACAAACTTATTCTCTCAAAATTGCCCTTGCTCATCATTTCTCAGTAACTGAAAGCATGCCCATGTGGATAATCTCATCATTTCACCCAGCTGCTAGAAAAAACCTCTTTCCCATGCAAAATCTGTTTCAGCTCTCTTTACTTGCTGCACATTATTTTTACTTCTCAACCAATAGAATTTCACTTTGCATTAAAATATTTCCCCACTTTATAATGTTGCAGTTTTGTTTTCCTCTTTAATATTTCTGCTCCTTTGACTTTATTTAAAATCTCCTAGCACAAAGAATGTTTCACAATGAAAACCTCCCAAATATAAAATGAATATAAAATTCAATTTACTTATGCCTTATTAAAATATCGTTGTTCACTCTCACGTGCATTTCACCTTCAGCAAAATAATACTTCACATATGGCATTTAAAATATTTTCCCATACTCCCATCTCCGTCATTTCACATTTTTTAACTAGGACCATTAAAATGGTAAAAACCATGTTACTTGGCAAAATATTTTACCCACATACCTTCACCTTACTTCATACGTTATAAAAATAGGGGCCCATTTAGTTTTTACTTTGATTGCACATCATTTGGCATTTTACATTTAAAATCTCACGTTTTAAATGGTGGACATTGGAAACATTTACCTTGGAAAAGAAATACCCGTGCCCATTTTCCCTTTTAAAATATTTTACCCATTGAGTAAAATATTTACTCACCCCTTCAATTAAAATTAAAACGGACCTCTTCAAACACTTGCTCGTGCCTTTGCATATCCAACGGGCCCACCACATTCTTGCTTAGCATCAACAATTTAAATCAACTGGTTGAATGCCATTTGTTGATGAATTCATTTTATGTGTTTGACTCCATGGCCCAAAATTGGCACTGATTTATCTTGCAGCTAATGCATCTCAGAAACATTTTATAAATGCAAACTCATTCTAATCTTACTGTTTGGTTTGTGGTATGTCCTACTTTCCAATGGCTGAGAGAGGGTTGAGTTACTAAGAATTTAGCCAAGTTTGAAGTTGTCAATGCTTCCCTTAGTGTATTTCCATTGGGAATTATCTGCTTTATAAAGCAATGTCGGTATATGAGTGAATTAAGTTTTGGGCATTGTATAGGTTTACCCACCTTGGTCTTGCAGAGCCAAAAGTGTAGGAGATGTCAATTTTTGACTGAATCTCATCAGTTGGCCATTAGCCTTTGTGGTTCTTTAATATAGAGGTTGGCTACCTCTTAGATAATTTCAAAGCCTAGCTGGGTTGCATTTTAAAACACTAACATAGTGGAGTACCATCATAAGTTTACACACCTTGGTTGATAATTTAATGTAGGCTTGCAATGTCAAGAGGACTGTTCAGCTTGGCACACCATTGAATTGTGTAGAATTTAACAAGTCCATAACATATTATTTTGCCTCTACATTGATGCTATGTAGAATTTGTTGATTCAACCCACAAGACCCATAAATCACCTACAAAGAATACCTATCACAATAGAGAAGATCAAAAAAGCAAGAATGTACTCAATAAGCTTTAGAATTATATTGATGTAAATAACCTGAATGAAAATTACAATGAAAATGAATCCTTATGAAAAGAAGATAGAAACTCTAGATCTAAACCCTAGGTGAGGATTAAATTAGCCCATGACAAGTGTCATCATCTTATGCAATGAGACAACATGTGATTTTGTTAGCCAATCTAATAATTAAATATGCAATTCCTAAGTTTAGCTTAAGTGAATAAAGTAAAAGGTGATCTAATTAATTAATCATGATTAATTAATTAATAAGATGATTAGCCTATTACTCCAACAATATAGATTCTTGTGAATTGCAAGCAGCTAATTAGACCACACTTTATTTTTGGGAAAATATTAAAAAAAAATAGTGTTTATCTTCATGCATTTAGATTAAATTTGTAGACACCTATTATAAACCATCACCTAGTACATTATCACATCCTACTCATAACCCATTCCCATTTCCTAGTCCCTTTCCAAATTCCCCTTTCATTAACCCATCATCAATAAAATAAGTATCTCCATAAATCCCCTTTTCCATTAAATAAATATAATATTAATTACCCCTTTATCCATTCTAAATAATAATAATATCCATTATTTATTTCCAATAATTCATAAATATCCACTTGAGATTCCTTTGTAACCCCTCTCATTATGTCATCTCTATTTTTATATCATGTACACCTATTTATCCAAAATAAATAAATAATTGGAGATAATTATCCTAGGGTAAAAGCACAAAGTTGCATCACACTTTCAGCCAAATAAATAGTTCCAAGCGAAACATTTTTGGTCAGAAAAGTTTCAGCCAAATAGGTTTCGATCAAAACCACATGGCTTATACGTGGCACATAGAGTTTCAACCGAATAGGTTTTGGCCAAATCTAGAAAATTAAAATTTTCCCTTTGTCGCTTTGAAATTGGATTTGAAATTGGCTTATTTTATGTGCAAGGTTTCTATAGATAGGGTTTCAGTTGAAACCCTTTCTACCGAAACTATCTATGTGGCATCCTAGTTGGCAGCCAACTCAGCTTTTTTCAGAAATTTCTGAAACTGTCAACTTCAACTAAGTATTTCTCCAATCAGAATGATGTTTTAAAAAGAAGAAGATAAAATACCCTTTTGTAGAGCTTAGAGTGGTGAATCCAAATATGTAATTTTTTTAATATTTTGATTAGTTTTAATATATTTTATCTTTAAAATGATGCAAGCAGGTTGTTAAAGTTAAAAAAGAGGATGATTAGAAATTTAAAAAATAGTAAAACATATATATATATATATATTTTTAAATATATGTTGCACTAGAGGAGAGAGTCCTCTTCAAAAGGGTATAATTTGTTTTTTGAAAGTGATTAAAAAAATAGACAATATTTGACGTCCCATGAAAACTATCAAATTCTGACAAGTTTGACTTTAAAACATTATTACAAGAAAAATATACATCAAAATTTGTTTTTTTTTCCATGCACTAGATATTGACGTTACCTATTTGGAGAAAAAAAATTAGGGAATTTTTTTTTTTTCAATTTGTTTCTTGACATCCCGTGAACATCACTTTTTTCTGAAATTTTCAGCATTCCAAAATATGTTCTTAAATTGATAAAAAAATAATAATGAAAACAATTTTTTTTAAAATAAAAAATTACAGGAATAAACTTCATCAAAAGTTCTACATTTCATTAGTTTACATCATTTTGAAATTCAAAACATAAAGACCACTTTTATGTGGTCAAAGTTCATATTTTTGTTGTTGTTGGTTGATTCCTTTATAAAGTGTGACACAGGTTTGTGCTTTTACCCCCTAGCCCATTTGTAACCCCCATGACTATTCTTAGCCTAAAATATTCCACATTGTCTCTCATTCAATCTCAATCATCCATTCACATTCTTGTCTCCAACTCTATAAACCAACTCCATTATTTGTCATTTCAAGACTTTTCTAAATGATCATTTTGTTGGTGTATGTTGCCAATTTGGGAAAAACCTACACTCCATTTAAGAGAATATCCATGGTATCACAATGGATGTTCAAGCATTTATTTTTCTTTGCATTTCATTTTTCTTTTTCTTTCATTGTTGCTTGATTTGAGTGTAGTCTCTTGTTTGAGTTTCTAAGTTTATTTAATAAAATTAAAAATCAATTAGAAAATTAAAAGATATTTAATATATATAGATGTGTATATAAAAAATCAATATATAAAAATAAATAAAGCTACTAGCACAAATTAACTATTATTTCAAACTAATGTAACTTTTCATTGAGTGTCAAATTTTTGTATTTTTGTAGTAGTTGGAAAGCTAGATTAGACCTCTATGTTGTGGATCAAGCATTTTTCTTCGTATTTTGCTCCAATAATCAAGAACACTTGTTCAAATTCATACTTTCTTTTCATACTTCTAATAATCATAACTTTTGCATATAAAATCATTTTTCAACAAAAAAAATTAAAGTTTATCAGAAAATCATAAGGAGTCTAATGGTGCTATTTATTTCTTCTTTAGAATATCATGTTTGGCGTGTTTGATCACATTTAAATCGGGCTTAAAATCAATCAATCACATTTTATTTTGGATTCTAAAATAAACAAGTGTCTTTTATTCCCAAGATCACCTATGTATGCTCTACTCTCATACTCTAGAGTGATCTTAAGGATCCAAAATAAGTGATATATTGTTTTCTTTTTTTAGGGGGATTGCTTGGGGGTTTGATCGTGCCCTAGGGGTGTTGAAAAACAAGGTGAAGGAAAGCTACAATATGAAATTATTCAAGTGAAATTAAATATGAAAATTAGATTTAAACATGTGATTGCAACATACATCACAATATAAAAATCAACAAATAAAACGTGACACTAGATTTATGTGGAGAAACCCTTTTAGGAAAAAAAATCCACATGAGAAAAGAGGGGAAGTATATTATTAATATTTACATGAGAGTACACAATAATACACCCCACTATTGATCTCTAATCAACCAATAGCACCTTGTTACCCACAATAACTCAACATGAAACTACCATCTCATGGCTCCAATTTATAAAACTTATAAGAGATAAAACCACAAATGGTAAACCAAAACAAGAGGTACAAAACCACCTGAAAAAACTCATGCACCCTTCTTGGACAACTAAAATATAATAAAATATTAAATGGAAATTGCAGGGCTCCAACATGGGCCCCTAACCCATAGCCTATCCAACATGACTTTTTGGATGCTCTGATGACATTTTCGATCCCTGATGGAACACTAGCAAACACCTTTTCTTCTCCAATATTGGGTGCCCCATCCAAGACCTTTCTACTCCCAATATAAACACCTAGGAAATATGCCTTATCCATTTTTTATGTGTAGCCTCCACCAAAATTAAATTCTCTCTTTGAAATATAATTACAATATGCCAAAATTTAATGATATTCTCTCATGTCCCCTAGAACACATTCTAAGGAGTGTGGAGACATATAAATGACATATAATTACAAGGTTAATGTCACCTTATCCTAACATTCTCCCACTTGATATTATACATTATAATTATATCCAAGAGATACAAACAATAAAATCGAGTCAAGGATCAAGGCCCATGGCCTTCTTGCACCATGAGAACTTATTTGTGGCCACTCGTTTCATAAAATAATTTGCAAAATTATCCAAAGTGTCAAAATTTTCAATAAAGACCTTACCATTATCAACCATTTCTCATAAAAAGTGATATTGAACATCAACATGCTTAGTACAAGCATGATACATAGGATTTTTGGTCAAAAAAATAGCACTCTAACTATCACATATAATCCTCATTGTCTTGAAATAAAAACCAATGCCATTACCAAGTATTTGTAAGCATATCATCTCCTTAGAGGAATGTGTAGCATCCATATACTTTGCTACAATGGTGGACAATGCAACTATAGGTTGCCTCTTAGTCATCCAACTCATTGCACTTTCAAACAAATTAAATACATAGCCACTAGTGGACCTTCAACTATCCAAGTCACATGCCCAATTTGCATCAACAAAACCCTGTATGTACAATGAATTGACCACATCATGAGTACCATGATAAACTAAACAGTAATTTTAAGTACAACGCAAATATCTAAACAACCTTTTAATAAAAATTCTAATGCTCTTTACCACGGTTAGACATAAACCTACTTAGAACTCCCACTACTTAGGTTATATCTAGTCTAGTGCAAACCATTGCATACATTAAACTACCAACAAAACTAGCATAAGGAACCTTAGACATATCCTCAAAATCATCATCAAAATTAGGACACATATCTAAGCTCAACTTAGTACCAACTGGAAATGGAATATTGATTGGCTTACAATCATACATATCAAACCTCTATAAAATGGTATCGACATACTTGCTTTGGCTTAAAAAAACCTTTTTGTTACCTCAATTTTTGTTGATCTTCATCCCAAGAATATATTTTGTAGCCCCCAAGTCTAGCATATCAAAATTTCTAGAAAGTTGTGTCTTGAGTTCACTAACCATCACCTTGTTATTACCAATAAACAACATGTCATCAATATACAAAACAATAATTAGAATATGATCATCAATAAAATTAATGCACACATAATGATCCTCCTCGCTCCTAAGAAAACCCAACTTCAATGTAAAAGCATCAAAATTCTAGTACCACATCCTAAGTAGTTGTTTCAAACCATACAAAGATCTCTTCAATCTATAAACCAATTATTCTTTTCCTTTCACAACAAAACCGTCAAGCTATCACATATAAATTTACTCCTCAAGATCTCCATGCAATAAATCAATTTTAGCATCCATTTGCTATATCTCAAAATCATAAGAAACAACAATAGAAAATAGGAATCTAATAGAATTTAAATAAAATTTCATCAAAATCAACTCCCTCTCTTTGGGACTAGACCTTAGCCACCAATCTAGCAATGTACCACTCTAACCAACCATCTAATCCACATTTCTTTGTAAATATACACTTAGAACCAAAGGTTTTTATTTCTTTGGGAAAACTAACAATATCCTAGGTGTCACAACTACCCAAAGCCACCATCTCCTACTACATGACTTGCAACCAAGACTCACTTTCCTTCAAAGTGAGAGCCTCCTTGAAAGATTTAGGTTCATCATCAGTACTCAACAAATAAAATAGACAAAGATAATCTAATGGGCTATAACTATCAACTAGATTTGTTTGCCTTGTAGACATCCTCAAGGTTAGAGTAATGGGCTCTACCTATTCTTCTTCTTTTGTGTGCTCATCCTGCACATCCTTTAAATTATCTGAACCCTATTTTTCTTCTCCATCCTTAGATCCAATTTATTATTCTTCCACATGTGTATGTTCCTAGTTCTCAATATTTATCTTGAAGTGAATTATCTTTTTCTTGTCTTTATCCTTTGGTTGTTCTTCCCCCGAGTAAGATCTAAACTCCCTAAAAATCACATCTCTAGAAAATATTATTTTACGAGTTAGAGGATTCCAAAGCTTATAACCTTTTTCATTCTCATCATAACCAATGAAGATGAATTTCTAAGCTTTTGGATCCAGTTTAGATCACTAATTTTGAGGCACATGAACAAAAGCCTCACAACCAAAGACCCTTAAGTGTGAAACATAAGGCTTTCTACTCATCCACACTTCATAAGTAGTTTTATCAACAAGAGTTGAACAAGGAGTAATATTAATCAAATAACAAGCAATACCAACTACTTCTTCCAAAAAACATCTATCAAGCTTAGCACCACTCAACATGCTCCTAGCTCTTTCCATCAAGGTTTCGTTCATTCTTTCTTCTACCCCATTTTTTTGGGGAGTATAAAGAGTTGTCTTCTATAGAACAATACATGTGTTCTTACAAAACTCATCAAATTCCTTGAAACAATATTCACTTCCATTGTCATATCTCAACACTTTAATCTTATAATTTGATTGATTATCAACTAAGGCCTTAAATTCCTTAAACTTGGTGAAAACTTCAAATTTCAAATGCATAAAATAAATCCATGTGTATCTTGATACATCATCAATGAAAGGGACATAATACTGAGATTTACCCAAAGAGGTGGTGGTGGTGTGAGCAAGGAATTTTACCAAACTAGTTCACCTAGTAGGTCCTTTTCACACATGTTCACATGTTAAGTTTACTAAGGGCTCTAGGAATCTTTCTAGAAGTCTTAGGAATCATGCACGATCTTATCTTATGTTATGTTATTTAATTTAATTGTATAATTGCATAATATTAAGAAACTTGTCACAATATTGTCTTGTTCAATCTCTCAACCTTACTTATATAAGTGAGGAATTGTATGTACATTTTAAGCTATGTACTCATATTGGGGTTCAATCAAATCTATTATGCTCATAATTAGGAAATATTTTTGCTCTTGCTTCTCTCTTGTGCAAGGATTTTTTTTTTGCAAGTTATTTTGGAGGCTTGAGTCCATTGGTGACTCTAATACTAAATCCCCAAGTCATTATGAGGATCTAAATTAATAATTAAAGTGATAACTAAAATTACATGGGGTAATTAAAATAAACCAAAATATAAGTTCGGTGACACTCTAATGCTTGTAAAGTCTCATTATGGATGTGATGACATGGATTTGGTGACATACACTAAGAACTTGTAAAGGATCAATATAGACACCAATAATGTGCCACACGCTAAAAGTGTTGTGTGTTAGTGGCTAAACCTATGTATGATATGGGCCATGCTCTCCATACTATAGAGTCATAGAGCTCTTGTAATGATATTGCTTGTCTTCCTCTAGGATTCTCTTCCTTGCATTTATTAGATTTTTTAATTGATGTGATACCTTTCTCTAGCCATATGTGTTGTGTCTAGTTGAGACATTGATTGTAGATATGTTCATGCCTATTTTTTATGTATAATATTTTACATGTGTGTAATCCATACCCCTTGTTTGGTGTTAATGTGTTTGTTATCTCATGCAACTATCTTCTAGCATGGTGGGATGGACAAATGGGAAACACATGCTTTTATGGTGCTCAACCACCATTGGAGACTATTAAATCTATTAGAGTGATATCAGATCATGCACAAGTTATAAAAGCTTCATATTCTCATTATTTATTTTACTGTATCAGTATTTTTTAAATTTATAATCTAGGAAATTTGAATCCTCTTATGTATTTTCAATTTATTATATTGAGACCTCCTAAGTGGAAGGATTATAAGCCACCCACATAACTGGAGATGGTGTGATTATTTATTTTACCACATCTCAATGTTGGTGTCAAATGTGCATGCAATTTTATATGCCTTTTATCACTATTACTAAGTTGGTAAATTAACTTAGAGAAATTTTTAAATCAGATTTAAAATTAATGTAATGTGGCAGAAAATATTCAATTATGGTATCATTGAAACATGTGTTGGCTTCATCTTCCTAGTCTAGGGTTGTGTATAAGGAACTACCATGGGTGATGTCACTGTGGGTCTCTTCATGGTAGGAGGGTAAGTGAGGTATGTTTTGAGAATTCAACTTCATTCCTAATTTCCTTGGACTCATTTTTTAGTCCATTTATGACCTCCTAATTAATTAGAAGCAACTTATGTATTTGGTTATATTTTGAAGATTGAGTATGAATGTCAATCATGGTCTACCAATAGTTTGAGATTACTTTGGAGAATATCTTGTGTTGTAATATTTTTTATTCTTGGGCATTGTATATGAAAATGATACCTAAAAATGGTCATTCATTCAATCATTTATCAAGACTACAACTTAACAAAAGGGCTACCATGCAAAAATAGGACCATAGTGCATATTTTGGACTACACTGTAGATTTTGGACTCCAACTCAAAATTTGGAATCTAACACTATATTTTAGATCTAGTATAAATTTGGGACATATGAGAAAAGGTTTTCTAATGTCTTATTGGTGTTCTAGTTTCCTTTCTACATATTGTAGTCTCCTGGTGCATTGTAGTCATTTATTTCACCAATAATGGGTACTTATAGTTATTTATCATGGAAAATTTGTATATGAAAGTTGTTATACTTTATATTTTGAATCTTGCCATGCTGTTACTTTATTGAAAAGTTCCTCTAACTAGAGGCTATGTCATATTTTGCATTATGAAGTGTTCCCTTTAACATAAATGACCTATTGTTGTCCTTATCGATGAAGGGTTTGTACCTCCTAGTAGGGAAACCTATTTCGAAGGTTTATAATTTATGTTTGGATTTATTTTGTTAAGAAATATACCAACTAGGTTTTGGTAAGTGTCTTGTATCCTAAGAAATGATTGCCATTCATTTAGTTTAGACATTATATCTCCTAGTTGTCCCACTACTTGTTAAGGCCTCCCATGGTTTTGTGGGTGTTGTCAAGTGTGTTTAGGAAATTTATTTGAGCACTACAACAAATCACTGTCATTAGCTCCCTTTTTTGCTTCCACCCACTGTTTCAACGTATTTTCTCCAATTTTTTGAAAAAATCGACGCTATTTTTTGGGTTGGCGCTCTTTTTGGCATTTATTGTGCTAGCCAGAATAGGCAGGTACTAAATTCGGTGAAAAGTAGCACCAAATTTTATGCCATGTTTAACATCGGGTTCAACGCCAGGTTCAACACCAAATTTAGCACCGAGTTTAGCGCCAATCATAGCACCGAGTTTAGCTCGTGAGTGTAGAGCCAATAATAATGCCTAATTATGCGCCTACTTTGGAGCGTACTTTAGCATTTAGTCTAGCATCGAGTGTAGCCCCCTATTTTGGCTGAATTCATGATTGATCAGTCCTGTGTGCATATCTTAAGGATTAGAACATATGAAATAAATAATATCAACAGTACTAGAACATATTGAAGGAAGGGAACACAATGTCCCACCGATGGAGCAATACATTATGTAGTAACGAAGTTCAACATGTGGTGAAAGTATATCGAGGGAACATAAGGCTATCGGGCCAACTTAAAGTTTGGTTTCCCTGATGCAACGATAAAATGTTGAAGGCATCAGAGGAAGTGACACTTATTGGTGAAAGGCTAACAAGAGTCTCCCTGATGACCCGTTAAGATCACGAACCGTCAAGTACATGTTAAGGAAGGATATCAGAGGAACTAGGGCACATCGAGGAGACATTATCTAGAATCCAGCTGATACCCCGAAAGGAAGGAGTTCATCGATGAAGAAGGTGGTTATTGATGAAAATGGAATCATGGTCTCACCGATGCAACAATGATGATTGTTTTTGACTAATGTGACATCTCATTTATATCATTGAGATATTCAAAATAAATGATTTGCCAATGACAAGATTGATAGCAAGTGGAGTGTTTATGAGCTAGATCTGAGTGAATTATACCTCAATTTGATCACATATTTTCATTAAGACTTGAAAAGGATTCGTTGGATGTGGGAGCAGAGTAAAGGAGGTTGGGAATTCACCATTACTGCACAAATTAGAACCAGTGAAAGTGAATCCAAGTAAGTATACAAAAATTGACAAAGAAATTGCTTCTATAAAGACTTATAAGAAAATTGAACAATGGAAGAAAGCTTAGAAATGCCAAAAATTAAGAAACAAAAAAAAGAGAAAAGACTTCTAAACCAGGACTTAATTGACCAATGCTCAAGGTAAGGGACGAGACCTAAAAGGAGTGCATTGAAAAATCCTTCCATGGATAAGTTATGGGGCAAACACAAAGGTTTAGGAGATGTGTGGAAACCACGACAGGGATATGACCTATTCATATACCATTATAGGAAATAGTATAGGTTTCAATCAGTCTGCAACCCATGGAGATTGAACCTAGGAAGATTAGTGGTACCCAATGTGTTTGTTAATACAGAGCTGGTTAAAGCTCTAGCCAACAAATATGACCCTAAAAGAAGAGTTATTCAATCACATGTTGGGTCTGACATTCTCATTATCTCCAAAGATCTCATATCTAATGTTTTTCAATTGGAATGCTCTCTGAATTTACCATTTACAATCAAAGACCTTCTAACAAAGTACCATCACATGGAAAAGAGCTATAAAAGATGGAAGTTACCACTACATAGGCCCAGGGATGAAGGTAGCCAACTCAAAGGGTTTTCTAGTAATGATAACCCTCAATTTCATGAGGATTTATTTGAAGAATATTTTCAATATACATATTATTCAGCTAGACAGTGTTAGGAGTAGAGGCCCCACCCCTCATGTCAATTGCCCCAATGGTCCTGGCTGTAGACAGACAAAGCAATGATGCTAGATCACTTGGCTATGTCGGTTATTTAGCCAATGCTCTGAACTAGGGGATGGGAAGGATCAAAAGCAACAGTGATAGCATTCATGATTTCAAACATTACTCTTTGTTTATGCATTTCCTTCTACATGAAGGACATGTTAGAAGGTTATGGGGAGAAGAATTAAGGATAAGAGATGTAGATGAAAGTGGGAATTATAAACCTGTACAAATGTGGACTTCCATATGGGACAGTATATATGGTAGATCACACTATCTGTACTTTAAGGAATATTTTGTCAAGCCATTATTGAAATTGTTGGGACATCCATGTAATTATAACCCATCCCTTGAAATATAGAAATTCTTGAGACAAAGGAAAAGGACCTCAGGAAAAAGGTAAATCATAACTAGGGGGATTGGTATGCATTTCCTGATTGCACTATGATTAGAGTCTACGGGTTTGAAGGAGCCCCAAATCTATTGCCAAAAACAATTCCAGACGAAATAACCTATTTGGAAATTGTGAGACAATTGGCTAAATCTGATGCAAAACATCTTAAGAGATATAGTAAGCAGTCTATCATGCCTAGCACTTTGTGCTTTGGAGATTTTACAGTTGTCACCAGTGAAGGGTATGAAGAAATTGATACAAAATTGGCAAAATACAATTTACCGTTGGGTAATGAAAGAAAAAATTTTGATACATACGGTTTTATTCACAAGGCAATATTGTCACAAGGAATATCAGGGTATGAACACCAATTCTTTGTTGATGATGTAATAATAAATTATGACGAGGCCTCAACAAAAGATAGGATGATTGCATATAACAAAGTTGTACTTACTGAGACCTGGAAGAAAGGAAATGCCCCATCCTATTCAGGGGAATTTAATGAAGTACATGATTCTTCGAAAAGAATTGAGCAACTCATCACTCATGTAGATGAGCTAATAAAAGATGTACCCTCAGATGTCTTTGAAGCACCTCAAAGAACTTATTCAGGAATGCAGGTTGAGGACATAAAGCCTCTTGATTACATACCCTCACAACCCACTCCAGAAATGAACTTCTCTGTAGATACAACCATGAGTGAAAAAGATGAAGAAGAGAGTGATGAGGAGGATGATGAGGTTGAAAAAATAAGTGCCCCTATAGTTACACAATATGAGCCACCTCCAGAATAAAACATTGTCAAATTTAAAGCATCAAATGAACTCTCTAATGACGTGAGAGTCAAGGCCGCACACAAATCTATTTCTGATAGTGATTTTGTCAAGACTTCTAAATTTAAATAATTTTTTATGACCATAAAGGCAGAATGCTAAGACAGAGGATGAAGGATATCACTCCTGAGCAGGAGGCAACCACCTTGGAAGAGTTGAGAAAATAAATAGACAAAGAGTTAGAATCTATCACCTCCGAAAGGGAAAAATAATTACTTCAAGAGGTTGGGGTACTACTCTTACCAGGATGGGATATCAACTCTGCAATAGTGTTTGAAAATTTTAGGAAAAGAGGAGACCAAATAATGCATCTAACAGAAGAGGCAAGTGATAAAATGTACTCAAGATCAAGGTACAACCTAGATGAAGCCACCCTACTAATTTGGGCATTGTATCCTCAAGATAAAAGTCTTGCTCTCATCAGTAATCCAAACCAAGTGTCTGGACATATTTTGGTCCACAGGGCAGGGGACACTAACCCCATAGAAACAACTGAGCTAAATATAAATGTTGCAAAATTCACTAAGGCGCATATTGAAAATCTGGTAAAAGAAAATGATAAATTAAGGAAGGAGGTGGCTAGTCACAAAGATAAAGAATATTCCTCTTTTAGATTAGAATTATATTCCCCATGGTTAGAGAGCGAAAAAAATAATATTGGATGCATTAGCATATGTAACTTACTGGAAACACTATCATCAGAAGTCTCAAGATAAATGCAAGGAGCTGGAAACATGAATAAAAACCACTAAATATAATGTTGTGTCTGAGATAATCAAAGAAATATTCAACAAGATGATGGATCGTGCTGATGAATATTGGAAATTGTTTAAATAAACACACTCAACACTTGTGGAGAATGAAAGATTTCAAAGACAAATGATTGACAAAAGGGAGGATCTCCAAAATGAGAAAGCCATGAAAGGTTAGACATTGTAGACATACAATAAGCTAGTGGAATCACACAACAATTACAATAATAGGCTCAAAGAGTACCTTAACTATTTCAATTTGCATCCTACAATCCATGATATCCTTGGAAATCCTAGTGAGAAAGATGATTGGAAGGATGAGCTCGCCATGTATCTACATACTGCATTGCAAGAAATAAACGATGAAGAGATGGTGTTACAAAATACACATAAACAATTTGAAAAGATGATGTATGTGGAATATGATATGAAGGTTGCAATTTACAACATGGAAAATTATACTGAGGAGGAATAGACTCATCATCTCTCAGCCATCAACTTGTTCATCAGCCAAACCAGAGATGCAAAAAATACATAGGGTCAACCATTGGAGCTTAAAGACCAACCAACATCATAAGGAAGATACACTCTATAGGTGGTGCATTATCATGGAGTAGGAGCCTTGAAAAAATCTTAAGTGGTCACAGGCACCTGCTGGAAGATAAACGGATCAATGCATTCATGTGTTGAAGTGTCATGTTTTCATTTATGTTTATTAACTATTTGTCATCAAATGTCATAACTATTTGTTATAATGCATATTATTTAAAAGGTAATATAATAGAGATGACTAATTATAATACGTAATCCATTTTCAGTGTTCAATTGTTGTGTCAAATTTTCATGCTTATTTATTGCTTTGTTGTCTCCAAAGTGATCTTTTCAAGTTATTTAAGTTTGCAAGATTTATCAGCGCACATTTGTTGTTACTGTGTGGATGCTTTGATTGGTTTCTGGTTAGGTGTGAATTAAAGTCCTTTCAAATAATTTACTTTAATTGGATCCTATTAAGGATTAAAAGTCCTTTTAGAGAAATTGTTTTGATTGGTTTCCATCAACTTTAGAATTAAAATTCCTTTTCATACTTCCACAATAACTTGAGGGGATAACATTGGGATTATTAAAGAAGAGCATTGTAATATAAATTGAAGCAATATAATGGAGAACATCTTATTATTAGAGATTCTCCATGACTCTGTCATCATTCTATATTTTTCTTATGTTTTCCATACTTATTTCTTCTTATATTTGAATGAATATCAATTATTAAGCCTCAATATTGTGCTTATGTGAATGAATGTGTTGATACAATAAAGCATTTATTGTGGATGTTGGTAGAGTTGCTATTTTTTTTGAAAATTTGAGCTTATTTTTCCTTGTTACATGTTCAACATAAAAATGGAAACTATTTAAAAATAATAAAGTTAACAAAGTTGCTTATTTAAATAATTGTGAATTACGTGCATAAATATTTTTTTAACTTTTGTGTCTTCACGAACATATGTTGATACAAAATGAATGGAAGAAGCATCTAAGTAATCCTAATTTTTTCTACCAACAATTCATACCAAAGATTGAATAATTTAAGGATATTGTAATAGGTAATTTGTATCGACACAACTAATATTACTAAAGCATTTCAAAGTTTAGGCCATAAGAATCATCCTTTTTTAAACATGGATTGCAAATAATTCTAAAAATTTAGAAGTCTTGGTCATTAACATTATTGTCTGCTACAATGTCATCCAGTGTATCATTGCCAATGTTCATATGTTCTTTCAAGTAATTAATATTATCATCATCCTCATCTTGATTTGCATCATCTTCATCATCATTTAAATTTGACTGTAGACCATCTATATTGTTACCAGATGTATTTGGATCATCATTTTCTATACCATCCATATTGTTGTCTTCCATAACATCATCTAACTCTGGATTGTTGTCTTCTTGTGCTTGAACATAACCACCTTCAACATCATCATGGATGTCAATTTCTTCGATGTTCTCTAATCCCTCTCTCTCATTTTGTTGGCCATCATTGTTTTTCTTAGTATCCGCTAATGCATCGTCAAATACATGACTTAATCTTGGATCATAATGTATAAAAAACATCCATTTTGGGTCCAAAATATCTTCATAGAAAAATACCTGCACATGAATGAAATACATATATGAGACGTATGTTATAATAATTTTACTGATTAATAAACACATGTATATATTTGCAATAAACTATGAATTAATAGATAAATGATTACTAACGCTTCTTGTTTGAGTTAAAGAAATACCTAATCATAATGAATTGGTAGAACATAAGGCTCCTTATCCTCCAGTAGCAAGCATGAGGAATCTATAGAAAATAATCCACTATGGGTATCATGTCTTTGTGTCCTCTCAAATGCTTCATACCATCTACACTTAAAAATACAACATTTAAAAGAGCAGTAATCCAACTCAATAATTTCTTGTATTTTCCCAACATATTTTAGATTCCCTTCAAATATATTCTTATCTTTTGAGCTTGATCAACTGGATTGCTTGAATTCAACCATGATGCCACAATCAAAGGATCGTCTCTTTACATCTACACTTTCTACACGATAATATTACCATATGCCCACATTGCTGGATATTTCCTCACCTGTGAAAGACCATTTATTTCAGTGAAAATAAATATAATGATGAATATTAAAATAGTTAATACTGTCAAAACTATAAGGAAACAACATTTTGTAAAATTCCATCTGTACCTTTCTTTCACATCCTCTAGACACGTTGATTTCATCTTATGTTATGTCTGAATCTATACCTACATCTTCTATTTGATTTTGAATTTGTTCAGTAACCCATTCTAGTGTGCAATCTTTGCCCCATTCCCCAAGCAGATCAGTGGGAAGTGGAGTATTCCTTGGGTTCGATCTCTTAAACTATCTCCTTACTTCTAACACTTCTTCTCTCTTTTTATCATACAGATCAATCCATTTGTTCATAAATTCCATGTGGTATAGAATGAACTTGTCGAGTATAGAACTTTCGGTCTACACTTATTACATGTCAACATGTTTATTTCAAACTCCAAATGTCATGTTGCTAATTTGACAAATAAATTACAAAGTAGATTAATGATTGCAAGAAAAACAACTACACTGATCATGAATTTACTTACTAATTTGTAATTCAACACCATTAGATTATGGTTTTTCTCCATCAATAATATCTAATGCTCGTTCTTCATCCCATATGCATGGACCATATTCAAAATCCTTACCAAGGAATTCACACAGGAAGAAAAATGATTCATTCAATACATACCCTTCAGCCATGCAACCCTTTGGATGTGCCTTTTGTCGGACATATCTTTTAAGAGTTTTCATATACCTATCAAATAAAAACATGCACCTCGTTGATACAACACCCGCCAATTTAATGTCATCGAATAGGTGTATAAGTAAATGGACTTGTAGGTCCATGAAACTTGTAGGGAGATCCTTCTTAAATACACAAACAATTTCTGCAATTTCCTTCTTCCACTTTGGCACTTCAGATTCGTGGATCTCCTTGGAGGTCACCCACCTAATATAAGAATAGTAAATTAGTATGAAACTTTAGTCAAAAATTAAAATGCAATATAGTATCTCTATGTCTCTCACACATGAACATTGCATATAACCACATACCTTGTAAATGTTGACAATCGACTTATGGCATTCCTTAAGTCAACTGTAAGACAAGAACCCCTAATTGCCAATGGCATGTTATGCTATCAAACACATTTATGAAAAGGTCATTAGTAATTTTTTCTCACACAAAAAAATGTCAAAATATATTTAGTACTTAATCAATGTTACCAATAAATGTTAAATGATGATATATAATACCTTCATAAAATTATGAAAATAATGTGTTTTAAATCTTGTGATATGTCCATCAATTGTAAAAGCTTTAGCCAATGATGACCCATAACTAGTAGGTGTCCTTATTGAATGAATGGCATTTTTTAGTTGGTCTAGCTCTTTTTTTTTTCAAAATCCATGGAGCTTCTACATATGTTTCATTTTCCCTGTTTGGCCACAAATGTTTTCTATCAATTTTGGTACGCGAAAGAGCAATATCTCTCCTTGAAGACAAGGTTTCCTTCTCTTTGCTTGATATATGTCGAAATATAGAATTGGGACATTTTTGAAGACGTGCATAAGATCTAATAGGTGAGATATTAATAGATCATTCCAATAAGGGAGCTCATAAAATATGGATTCCCTTTTCATTCCTTCTGGCATATTGACTAGAACTTGTTCTCGTTCTTGAATTGAATCACCCCGATCAAAAAAATCCTCCCAATCTTTCAATTCAGCATCTTCATAGCTCTTAAGCCAATCACCTGGACCCATAATCATGGGAGGGCCTCTATTTTCAAATTTTCCATCAAATTGATTCTTTGGGGGATTTCTAAACCTATGATCTAGTGATAGAAAAACCCTGTTGTTTGCGTAAATAAATTTATGTAGATCTTTAGAATACCACCCTTGAAATTGTTTTGCACATCTTGGACATGCAAATATTCCCTTTGTTTGAAGCCCTGCAATTCAACAAGTAATGTTAATAACATCAAAAAAATAGTATAAAACTAAGTATGAAAGTTGGGATGAAAATAAATTATGTGTAAATACTTAAATATTTTATCTTACCAGAACAAACACCAAGTCCTGGGAAATCATGAGTAGTCCAACATAGCACACCATACAACATGAAGGACCTATTTGATGGAGGACGTGATATGTCATACATTCTTATGCCTTTCCATAGTAGTTGCATCTCATCAATAAAAGGTGCAAGATAAACATCCATGTTTTTAACTTGATGTTTTCCTGGAAAAATGAGAGTCATCATAAGGTGCTCCTTTCTAACACTCATCCATGGGGGAATATTGTATACTATCAATCCGACTGGCCAAACACTATAATTTGATCTTAGGAAAGAGAATGGGCACACTCCATCAATTGCAAGACCAAACCTGATACTATGAGGTTCATCTTTGAATTTTACTGGCCATTTTTCCTCTATGTGTTTAATTGCCTTGGAGTTGGCCGGAATTTGCATGAATCCATCTTTACTCCTATTCTTTGCATGTCATTCCATCAATTGTGCAAGTGACTTGCAACGAAACATTCGTTGAAGTCTAGGTATAATTGGCATGTGACGTAAAACCTTCTTTGGAACTCTAGAACCTTGTACATCTGTACGATATCTCTTTTCTTTACATATTGGGCATTCTACCTTAAACTGATATTCATCTATGTATAAAATGAAATAATTTTCTTATATTCAATCCCCAACTCAACCAACAACAGACGCACCTCTCTGCAAGTGCATTCTCTTCAGGGAATATTTTAGTTTTGAGTGCCCTGCAAGATTGCTAGAGATTAAATCAATTGAATGTTTGAATTATGATGAACATTTTTGATATGCCAATCTATACTAGGATTGTTTATACACAATATATGGTTTTAAAATCCCCTTAAAGAAATATAAACGAAGTCGATGAATGTTTATGAATTGTGTACACCAATTGACAATGGAAAGTAAGAAATAGATTTCAACTCACTTCAGTAGGGTAGTGAATCCTTTGTCTAACCAACCGAATAGTGACTTGATTTCTAATAATATTAATGTGCATGCTAGTTGTGAGGTTCTACTTGCACCTGATTTGAACACGGGTGTCTTCACTACTTGCTTGATGGAGTCTTTCAGGTTGTTATCATCAACATTATGTTGGTGGTAATTACCCCTGCTATCATCGTTACTATCAACCATATGATCATTATTGTCATCATTGTTTCCCCAAAGACCCCTGAAAGCATTTCATTCAATCCTTCTTCATGCACTACATTTTCACTATCATGATCAACATCATTAAGGCTAGGTGGCATCTCATCAGCTCTTCAAATTTCTCAAGTGGTAGTAATTTCTTCAAACTTGCTCTTTTCGCCCTGGTATGGTTTAAGGGATGGTTTGGATCATCCCGTCCAAATATTAATAACCCAGTTGGATCATGGGTATTAGTATGTGTTTCATCAACATCGTCTACCTATAAACAAACACAAGCATTATTTAATGTTTGGCAACAATTGTATAAATCATAAATGTATCAATTTTAAAGAAATATAATTAAATATGGCTTAAAAAATAAAAATAAAAATTGTATGAACATATATACATCAATTGAATACTAGAACATTATTTTATAGACTACCTTTTTTATACAATAATTTAAATAAAACACAATTTTGACAACATAGTTTATAAAACATCAGTCCACACTCATTTATTATTCTTTGGTTTTCTACCCTTAGGAAAATCCTTAGGGAGACCTTGTTCTTCCCTTTTCTTTTGCACAGGAGTGCATTTTAAGAAGGGGTAATCAATCAATAACTCATCCCCAATGGTAAGGTCCTTAATAGCCTCAACCATTATCAATCTAACAACCTCTCTTTCCATATCTCCATCTTTATCATTTATAACCTCAACAAATTGATAATTTAGTCTTACATTAGGGTCCCTTCCCTTACTACTATTTATAAATCCTACAATATTTTTGTGTGTGTATGCATGTCCATCTATATACATAAAATGGCCTCTATTAATTTCTTTCCACTTTCCAATTGGAGACGATGTGTATACATATTCAAACTTAGACCATATGTTGACATACTAGGCCTATATTTTGCTAGCCTTCTCCATTCACCGTTGTAATATGATGGACCATAGTATGACATTAATCTTCTAGTGGTTTGTTCTGAATTATTTCTATGTTTAGATCCCACATATACATTTTGGACAATAAAGAAGCCTAGATTCACTCCATGAATATTGAAGGGTCGTATCTTTTAGATGAGGCTACTCCCATAGCTCTCTTACTCGCTTGACAAATCCTTGAAACTTTGCATTGATTTTATTTTTCATGTCCCTCTCTTGTTGTTCTTCCTTAATTTCATCAGGATCATACATTGACCTTCTTGCCCTCCTAAATTTTGGACCACATCCATTACCTCCACATTAAACTGGACATCCTTGGTCTTCTTGGTTCCCACGCCATGATATGGTTATGCAAATGAAAATGAATCAAAGTAATCATCTTTCTTCCTCTTCCATGAAAACAAAGCTCTCTAAATGGTATATCAAACTCTAGTTCAAAATATTTTAGATGAGGCTGCTGTCATAACTCTCTTACTCATTTGAAATTCCTTGAAAATTTGCATTGATTTTATTTTTCGTGTCCCTCTCTTACTATTCTTCCTGAATTTCAATAGGATCGTACATTGAATTTCATGCCCCTCCTAAAGTTTGGACCACATCCATTACCTCCACATAAAACTAGACATCCTTGATCTTCTTGGTTCCCACACCATGATATGGTTATGCAAATGAAAATGACGCAAAGTAATCATCTTTCTTCCTCTTCCATGAAAAACAAGCTCTCTAAATGGTATATCAAACTCTAGTTCAAAATATTTTAGATGAGGCTACTCCCATAGCTCTCTTACTCGCTTGAGAAATCCTTGAAAATCTGCATTGATTTCATTTTTCATGTCCCTCTCTTACCATTCTTCCTCAATTTCATCAAGATCATACATTGACCTTCTTGCCCCTCCTAAATTTTGGACCACATCCATTACCTCCACATAAAACTGGACATCCTTGGTCTTCTTGGTTCCCACGCCATGATATGGTTATGCAAATGAAAATGAAGCAAAGTAATTATCTTTCTTCCTCTTCCATGAAAACCAAGCTCTCTAAATGGTATATCAAACTCTAGTTCAAAATATTTTAGATGAGGCTGCTCCCATAGCTCTCTTACTCACTTGACAAATCCTTGAAAATCTGCATTGATTTTATTTTTCCTGTCCCTCTCTTGCTGATCTTCCTCAATTTCATCAAGATCATACATTGAATTTCTTACCCCTCCTAAAGTTTGGACCACGTCCATTACCTCCACATAAAACTGAAAATCCTTGATCTTCTTGGTTCCCACGCCATGATATGGTTATGCAAATGAAAATGAAGCAAAGTAATCATCTTTCTTCCTCTTCCATGAAAACCAAGCTCTCTAAATGGTATATCAAACTCTAGTTCACAATCATTTAGATGAGGCTTCTCCCATAGCTCTCTTACACGCTTGACAAATCCTTGAAAATCTGCATTGATTTTATTTTTCCTATCCATCTCGTTGTTCTTCCTCAATTTCATCAAGATCATACATTGAACTTCTTGCTCGTCCTAAATTTTGGACCACATCCATTACCTTCACATAAAACTGGACATCCTCGGTCTTCTTGGTTCCCACACCATGATATGGTTATGCAAATGAAAATGAAGCAAAGTAATCATCTTTCTTCCTCTTCCATGAAAACCGAGCTCTCTAAATGATATATCAAACTCTAGTTGAAAATATTTTAGATGAGGCTGCTCCCACAAATCTCTTACTCGCTTGACAAATCCTTAAAACTTTGCATTGATTTTATTTTTCCCATCCCTCTTGCTGTTCTTCCTCAATTTCATCAGGATCATAAATTGACCTTCTTGCTCCTCCTAAAGTTTGGACCACATCCATTACCTCCACATAAAAGTGGACATCCTTGGTCTTCTTGGTTCCCATGCCATGATATGGTTATGCAAATGAAAATGAAGAAAATTAATCATCTTTCTTCCTCTTCCATGAAAACCAAGCTCTCTAAATGGTATATCAAACTCTAGCTAAAAATATTTTACATGAGGCTGCTCTCGTAGCTCTCTTACTCACTTGAAAAATCCTTGAAAATCTACATTGATTTTATTTTTCCTGTCCCTCTCTTGCTATTCTTCCTCAATTTCATTAGGATCATACATTGACTTTCTTTCCCCTCCTAAAGTTTGGACCACATCCATTACCTCCACATAAAACTGGACATCCTTGGTCTTCATGGTTCCCACACCATGATATGGTTAGTCAAATGAAAATGAAGCAAAGTAATCATCTTTCTTCCTCTTCCATGAAAACCAAGCTCTCTAAATTTTATATCAAACTCTAGTTCAAAATCTTTTAGATGAGGGTGCTCCTATAGCTCTCTTACTCCCTTGACAAATCCTTGAAAATCTACATTGATTTTATTTTTCCTATCCCTCTCTTGCTATTCTTCCTCAATTTCATCAGGATCATACATCGACCTTCTTGCCCCTCCTAAAGTTTGGACCACATCCATTAACTCCACATAAAAATGGACATCCTTGGTCTTCTTGGTTCCCACACCATGATATGGTTATGCAAATGAAAATGAAGCAAAGTAATCATCTTTCTTCCTCTTCCATGAAAACCAAGCTCTCTAAATGGTATATCAAACTCTAGTTCAAAATATTTTAGATGAGGCCGCTCCCATAGCTCTCTTACTCGCTTGAAAAATCCTTGAAAATCTGCATTGATTTTATTTTTCCTGTCCCTCTCTTGCTATTCCTCCTCAATTTCATCAGGATCATACATTGACTTTCTTGCCCTCCTAAATTTTGGACCACATCCATTACCTCCACATAAAATTGGACATCCTTGGTCTTCTTGGTTCCCACACCATGATATGTTTATGAAAATTAAAATGAAGCAAAGTAATCATCTTTCTTCCTCTTCCATGAAAACCAAGCTCTCTAAATGGTATATCAAACTCTAGTTCAAAATATTTTAGATGAGGCTGCTCCCATAGCTCTCTTACTTGCTTGAAAAATCCTTGAAAATCTGCATTGATTTTATTTTTCCTATCCATCTCTTTCTCTTCTTCCTCAATTTCATCAGGATCATACATTGACCTTCTTGCCCCTCCTAAAGTTTGGACCACATCCATTACCTCTACATAAAACTAGACATCCTTGGTCTTCTCGGTTCCCACACCATGATATGGTTATGCAAATGAAAATGAAGCAAAGTAATCATCTTTCTTCCTCTTCCATGAAAACCAAGCTCTCTAAATGGTATATCAAACTCTAGTTCAAAATCTTTTAGATGAGGCTGCTCCCATAGCTCTCTTACTCGCTTGACAAATCCTTGAAAATCTGCATTGATTTTATTTTTCCTGTCCCTCTCTTGTTGTTCTTCCTCAATTTCATCAGGATCATACATTGACCTTCTTGCCCCTCCTAAAGTTTGGACCACATCCATTACCTCCACATAAAACTGGACATCCTTGGTCTTCTTGGTTCCCACACCATGATATGGTTATGCAAATGAAAAGAAGCAAAGTAATCATCTTTCTTCCTCTTCCATGAAAACCAAGCTCTCTAAATGGTATATCAAACTCTAGTTCAAAATATTTTAGATGAGGCTACTCCCATAGCTCTCTTACTCGCTTGACAAATCCTTGAAAATCTGCATTGATTTTATTTTTCTTGTCCCTCTCTTGTTGTTCTTCCTCAATTTCATTAGGATCATACATTGAACTTCTTGCCCCTCCTAAAGTTTGGACCACATCCATTACCTCCAAATAAAATTGGACATCCTCAGTCTTTTGGGTTCCCACGCCATGATATAGTTATGCAACCACAGTGTTAGCAAGGAGCAATGAATAATTCTGTGTTTTGGGGTTACTAGTCGGCAACTGCAAATTATGAAACCCAAGTGATACATTAAAATCCATTCCAACCTTCACAATTTTTTCATTTCTTGAATTCAAACTTAAACCAAACTCTCAAAATTTGATCCCTATTCCTCTTCTTGTAGACTTTGTAAGATGAGGAAAAAGTTTAGGGCCATCTCTTTGAACTACCTCCATAGCTGCCTTATATTAACATACATGAACATGATATGATTATATACATGAAAAGGTCACTTAAAAATAGTATAATCAAAGTACAAAATGTCCTGAAGAACTATTCATGGTTATATTAGCCTATCGGGGGAATGCCATAATTCATTCCACCAATGTTTATTTGTTACATTGATGTGTTTACTTTTGTTGACTCTATCGATATATTGGGGAGAGCACCTTAGGAGTTAGCGCGATAGGGTATTGTTACTTCGATACTAGGTTGTGAGCTATTTTCATTAGGCCGTTGGTAGGGCTGTGATGGGGGTTTTGTCGATGAAGCATTGTTAGGCCGATGGTATTGAATTTTGCTAGGAATGGGGGAAAGACCACGAGATTTCAATTTTATGGGTGCAATAGAGGCTATAATATGGATCTGGTCAAACAAATTTCTACAATTTGTATTGATCATAAAATTAAAGTGTGGTGTATTTATGTGGTATATGAAAGGTAGGTGAGGTAGAGGCTAGTGGAAAATGCAAGATTTTTCCAATCCCAACACCTTCAAACTTTGCATTGAGTTTATTTTTCTTGTCCCTCTCTTGTTGTTCTTCCTCAATTTCATTAGGATCATACATTGAAATTCTTGCCCCTCCTAAGGTTTGGACCACATCCATTACCTCCACATAAAACTAGACATCCTTGGTCTTCTTGGTTCCCACGCCATGATATGGTTATGCAAATGAAAGTGAAGCAAAGTAATCATCTCCTTCTCTGCTGGCTGGAAGAATGCATGCTTAATGTTTTGATACATGATATCAACTCTATCTTCTGCTCTTGTGGTTGAATACCGAAATCCATTATGGTGGCCCTCCAGAGGTCCAGTCATCTTTATTCCTCTTCCACCAAATGCTGGCCTGATCCACAAGTTTTCCAGCCTAATTGCCTTTGTTTTTGAAAGTTGAAGTTTCTCCCGAGTCACCAGTGTAGCTCTCTCTACCTTTTCAGACTCTTTCATTGCTACAGATCATCTGTGGGATTTAATAATTTTTACTACATGGTTGATGTGCTTTGAATCCTTGGATCTAAAGGATATTTCTTTAACATAAATAATGCTAGGGAATTTCAATGTTGGCATTAAAGCTGATACTTGGAACATTGAAAATTATCCTTATATAAGAATTCCCTCCATCTTGTTGGCTTATAACACTCTTGATGGTGGATACATGAAATATTATTTTGATTCCTCTTCTACATCAGAGGGTTCATATCACTGATCTGACTCTTCTGAATTATCAAAATCAGAATCACTAGCTTCCATATTCCAAAATTCCCAACCACCATCTTCAATAAATTTATCTGGATCATTAGTAATAGTCTTCAAAATTGGCCACCAGTTCAAGTTCATTCTACTTTCATAATACTTTATATCCATGGCGTTCAACCATTCCTTGATGCCATGAAGTGAAGATTGAGGAATGGCGTTAATGGAGTTCATTCATTTCTTTTACTCGCTTGACAAATCCTTGAAAATATGCATTGATTTTATTTTTCATGTCCCTCTCTTTTTTATTCTTCCTCAATTTCATTAGGATCATACATTGACCTTCTTGCCCCTCCTAAAGTTTAGACCACACCCATTACCTCCACATAAAACTGGACATCCTTGGTCTTCTTGGTTCCCATGCCATGATATGGTTATGCAAATGAAAATGATGCAAAGTAATCATCTTTCTTCCTCTTCCATGAAAACCAAGCTCTCTAAATGGTATATCAAACTCTAGTTCAAAATATTTTAGA
The DNA here is from genome assembly GCA_007115665.2 of Sequoiadendron giganteum. Classification (NCBI taxonomy): domain Eukaryota; kingdom Viridiplantae; phylum Streptophyta; class Pinopsida; order Cupressales; family Cupressaceae; genus Sequoiadendron; species Sequoiadendron giganteum. Next base: position 518,536,257 of record CM021101.1, read on the forward strand.
TGAGGCTGCTCCCATAACTCTCTTACTCGCTTGAAAAATCCTTGAAAATCTGCATTGATTTTATTTTTCCTGTCCCTCTCTTGCCGTTCTTCCTCAATTTCACCAGGATCATACATTGACCTTCTTGCCCCTCCTAAATTTTGGACCACATCCATTACCTCCACATAAAACTGGACATCCTTGGTCTTCTTGGTTCCCATGCCATGATATGGTTATGCAAATGAAAATGAAGCAAAGTAATCATCTTTCTTCCTCTTCCATGAAAACCAAGCTCTCTAAATGGTATATCAAACTCTAGTTGAAAATATTTTAGATGAGGCTGCTCCCACAACTCTCTTACTCGCTTGAAAAATCCTTGAAACTCTGCATTGATTTTATTTTTCTTGTCCCTCTCTTGTTGTTCTTCCTCAATTTCATCAGGATCATATATTGAACTTCTTGCCCCTCCTAAAGTTTGGATCACATCCATTACCTCCACATAAAACAAGACATCCTTGGTCTTCTTAGTTCCCATGCCATGATATGGTTATGCAAATGAAAATGAAGCAAAGTAATCATCTCCTTCTTTGCTACCTAGAAGAATGCATGCTTAATATTTTGATACTTGATATCAACTCTCTCTTCTGCTCTCATGTTTGAATACTGAAATCCATTATGGTGGCCCTCCAGAGTTCCAGTCATCTTTCTTCCTCTTCCACCAAATGTTGGCCTGATTCGCAAGTCTACTAGCCTAATTGCCTTTGTTTTTGAAAGCTGAAGTTTCTCTCGAGTCACCAGTGTAGCTCTCTTTGCCTTTTCAGACTCTTTCATTGCTACAGACATCTATGGGATTTAATCATTTGTACCACATGGTTGATGTGCTTTGAATCCTTGGATCTAAAGGAAATTTTCGGAACATAAATACTGCTAGGGAATTTCAATGTTGGCATGTAGTTGGCATTAAAGCCGGTACTTGGAACATTGAAAATTATCCTTATATAAGAATTCCCTCCATCTTGTTGGCTTCTAACACTCTTGATGGTGGATACATGAAATGGAACCATGATGTCATTTATGGGTACCAGAACATCATTTTTTGTATCAACCTGAATCATGAGCTCTCTAGAAATGGGGATATCTTCCACATTTGTGTATGAAACCATCTTAGTGGATGGCTTGGAAGAGCCATGTCCATCTCCTATACCAATTCCCCCTACATCCAGTCTCCTCATTCTTTTGCAGAGGGTTGGCACTTAAGGTTATGTAATAGAATTTACAGTTGATAGTTAAATTGTATAACAATTTTTTTTATGATCTTTATTAACATTTATTAGAATTGTTGCATGTTTTACATCATTTGAATCACATATTAGCTTTAATTTTTTTGAAATTTTATTATGGCATGTGCACTTTCATATGATGTAATATGATTATGGTTTCATCTCATATGTTTCAATATTAGATATATAATAGAAAAATAAATTATTGCATGAAATAAATAATAAAATTTCATTTTAAATGTTTTTTTTTTGGCAGAACACAGGTCTTTCAGAAGATCAAGATGATCCTCATCATGATATAGATCCAAAAAAATTCTTTCTACCGGTATAGATCACATGGCAGAGGATGATGATGATGCAAATTCGAAAGACACAAAGGCCAATGACAATGACGACGACGACGACAACAATGATGATGATCACAATGGTGATGATGATGATAAGGCAGTTACTGGTAGTACCCAACAACATTCATGATAATATAGGCTACATCATGGATCATTGTTGCTATATCATTATGATGATGATGATGATGATGATGATGATGATGACGACGACGATGATGATGATGATGGTGATGATAGTGGTGATGATGATGAGGTAGTTGCTAGCCATACCCAGTGACATTCATGATCATATACACTGCATCATGGATCATTGCTGATATATTTTTATGATGCCTCTTTTCATGGTTACCATCATATGTATCATTTTAACGGCCTACAGTACCATATTATTGAGTTGTATCATATTGAAATTTATCATTTTCACTTATATCATTTGGACATGTATCATCTTAACTTGTATCAATTTGAGTTACATAATTTATCATTTTTACTTCTATCATTTGTACATGTATCATTTTGACTTATGCTGACTATTGGACATGTATTATTTTGACATGTTATTGATCTACTGACATATTTGACTTTCACTTGTTTTAGTTATACATGATGATGATCGTATCAGTATTGACTTGCCAATTTATTTATATATTAAAAGTTGTGAATGATTAATTTTGGATAGATATTTATTACGTATGATGATTTTAATTTACTGCTCAAGATGGATGTTGTCAAATTCAATTAAATTATAGATATTTTACTCACTTGTTATAATAATTATCTTGTTATTTCTAGAAAACACACCTCAAAGGCACAAAAAACACATAAAAAGGAAGTAATTAGGTCACCATCGATAAAATTCATCGACTGGTGTTATTTTTGACAAATGAAAAGGAGCATTCCAGAAGCAGGTGTGAGAAAAATCAGGTGGTAGAGCCAAAGGTGGAGGAACTAGTGCAAGTCCAAGCAGCAGAAAGGCATGGGAAGTGGTAGCAACAAGAATAATGGAAACTCCATTATTCTTGAACACTGAGAAGCAAAAAAAATCTTTCAAAGGTGAGATCACAAACAAAAGATTGTAGGCTTTACTGGCATCATATCATCCACTGATTCTTTAGGCGACCAAGAAAATTTTGGGGCCAAAATTCATGAGGGCCTATCATAGGTTCAGGGAAAACTCAGAAGTCCTAGCCATGTTCTTGGTAGTGTTACTCCATATGGGTGTGTCGAAAGAGATGGGGAGGAAGCTCACATAGATGGTCTTTGTCCATGCTTGGTTGGGGGATATCGACACAATCCTCAACAATGTAGATGAGAATAAATAAATACCAATGCCCCAGAACTACTACATGCTTCGGATGCATGGTAGGGATGTCATGAAATTCCCTCTGATTCGAACCATCGACCTAGAGGGTTTTGAGAAGTTGTGGGATGAGCATGACCGAAACATATTCTTCCTGCTCAGAGCAACCAATCTGGTGACAAATTGTCCACGAGGCTGGGCAATTCGGTATGTCGAGGATGAAGGGCTGACAAACAAGATTGTGGTAGGGGACGATGACGACTGGGACTTTGGTTTAGGAGAAGAGTGGCACAAGGACGATGATAGGGACCTAGGGGAAAAAGCCAAAGGTTTGGCCCACCAGAATTGTGGTGTTGACTGCCCAGTGATTGCAGACTACATTGCCTACAGGAATTGGACAAAGACAGATGATGATGAAGATTGAAAAATTCCCAACCTAGTAAAATTTATATTTTGGTATACATATGATATAGTAGAAATAGGGGAAAGTAGTAGCGGATAGGAATCTGTCCCGGTTGGCATTGCCTGAGCCTAGAATCAGACCATTTTGTAACTAAAAATGTATCAACATGGGTAGGTAGGGTAAGTGTTTCTGAAACACATGGCCATTTTGTCAAAGGCCTGCAAGTAAATTTTGGTCGGGAACTCAAGTAAAATATTTTGTGAAGGAATACAAGGTGTTGCCCCTTAGTAGTGATTTAACTAGTAAAAAAATAAAATAATTATCTTGTTTTTTTTTTGATATGTAATTATCTTGTTATTTAATCATATGAGTTAAATAATTAAATTACTTACTCTATAATCATATGAGTTATTTAAGAGGAATCATATATTTAACTAATTAAATTGAATTAAAACATATTAAATTAATAAATGGAAGCAAAACAAGAAGCATTTTTAGAAGCAAAAAAGGAAGCAACAATTGAAGCCAAACTAGAAGCAAATCAGAAGCAATCTTGGAAGAAAAATTGGAAGCAAAATTAGAAACAAAAACATAAGAAAAACTAGAAGCAATATTGGAAGGAAAGCAGGAAGCAAAACTTTAAACAAATTTGGAAGCGAAATTAGAAACAAAACTAGAAGCAAACCTGGAGAGAAAATTGGAAGCAAAACTAGAAGAAAAATTGGAAGCAAAACTGGAAGCAAAACCGTAGCAAAATTGGAAGCAAAATTGGAAGCAATCCTAGAAGCCAAACTAGAAGAAAAATTGGAAGCACAAGTGGAAGGAAAACTGAAAGCAAAACTAGAAGAAAAATTGGAAGTAGAATTGGAAACAATACTGGAAGCAAACTTGGAAGCAAAACTGGAAGCAAAACCAAAAGCACAACCGAAAGCAAAAGTGGGAGCAAAACTAGAAGCAAAAATGGGAGCAGACATGGAAGAAAAATCGGAAGCCAATTTGGGCGCCAATTTAGGCGCTATTTCTGGCGCCATTTTCCAACTCTAAAGAGGATGCTATAACTAACACCAAATTTCCAGCGTGAAATCCGGTGCTAAAGTAGATGTGAAAGACGATGCAAAATTTGGTGAAGAAACGCTTTTACGCCAACTTTTGCGCCATGAGATGGCTCCAATTGATGGTCTCAAATACACTAAAATCCGGTGCTAAAGTCGACGCTAATTGCTTGTTTTACTATAGTGGAGGTAGATGGTTCCATTATCCTACCCTCATGTTGAGTTCATATAGAATGTAATTATGGGGTTAGGGTCCAATTATCATCATGGTATATTCCCCCTCTCTCATAGGTTTGTCATGGTGGCCTTGTCGCATGATAAATAAGTCTTCCACATGTACCACCTTTCTTGAATAAATGGTGGTGTACTATAATGTTATCAATTTTTTCCATTGTGTGTGACATGAAGCATCATCACAATGGTCTTGTTATGTATTATGTGTCATTTTTGTTGACACAAAATTTTGTGTGTTTGTTAGTGTACAATGCAAATGCCAATGTCTTATCTTAATTGCCAAGAATAATTATTATTTTGCTCTTATTTTTTTTCCACTTGGCTAATGTACTAAGTGTATGGCTTGGGGAATTACATATATTTATAATGCAAAATACTCAAGTTTCAAAATTTTATTATGCATGCCAAAATTTTGAAGTTCAAATGGCCAAACTTTAAGGTACAATTTAGGTTTTATATTTTAAAGTTTTAGGAAGAAGAAATAAGATGCCCCAAATAAGATTTATTTCATTAAAAAATAATTCTTGTTATAAAATGAAATAATTTATCTTATGCAAACCCTAACCATATTACTCATAATAACTATGATAATCTAATAATAAAAACATGTAATCTAATTTTACTATAGATTTAGAAAGCTCTAATTTTATCCCTTGAAAATTTAATGCAAAAAAATGCATAAAAATAAATGTAAAACAAAATAAGATTTAGATGGAACTTGCACACTACAAGACAAAGTCATCAAATACGTGAGGATACCAACAACTAGTTGAATATTGGGAGCGCCAAAATATGGATAGGAAATGAGAATGTTAGCAATTGTGAAAGAAGATGAATGAAAGAGATCCAAATGAATTAAAGCTTGAACCCACATACATGGAATAAGTTCCCAACTACCTTAGTGTTTGGAGTTTTATAAACTATTTACAATAATGGATAGCTCAAGATTTAGGTGACAATAACCTTTTGCATACTAGTGATCATTAAAATATTAAAAGTATAAGGTGATGTAAAATTGGGGTTTAGACACTCAAGAATTATCTGTAAATGACACATTATTTGAACACATTCTAATTTGAGGTTTGAACTTTGAGTGACATTTTACAATCTTGTAAAAATAAGGGAAGTCTAAAATCCATTAGAAATATAATGTAAATTCCAAAGAATGGGATTTGAATCCAATACAAAATCACAACTTAAATAATACTCATAAACATGAAATACTATTCAAATATCCCAATTCTAGATTTATTAGACTCAAAATGACAAAAAACAAATACCATGAATGTTCACTAGATTCAACTTCAAAGACAAAATGGAATCAAGACAAAGACCAAAATGAGGCTCCCTAACTTTAAAAAAATAGAGGTGTGTTATGAATTTCACAACATATCAAGTTAGGAGTCTCTAATTTTAATGCAATTTCATAAATCATCCTCGTAGGACTCAAATTCAAATTGGTAACCTACAAAATTGACTCAAGATTCTAATATTCGATGTATAGCTTAAACAAGATTATATAATTAAATAATAAGAAATATCATTAAGGTCCAAAAGTAAAATAGATACCATGATCCCAATCTTATGAAATTTTAATAGAACATGTGATATTCTCTTAAAGGACATATGCTCCAAAATACATTGTGAAATATGCAACTATGGTGAAATGTAACATGAAATGTTATTGTATGTGATTGTCATGACTATTATGAAGCTTGAAGAGAGAAAAATATAATGCAAAAATATATAGTACCACGAAATTGCCACACATTACTTCAAACATCTAGAAAAATAGTAAAGTTCTTTCAAACACATATATGCACTAAAGAAAAAATATTTTTGGTCATGAAAGATTGCTCTTACAACCTAGATGCTCATCTATTAGACACCTTGAGTAATTAAAAGTGAACTTCTTGATTTAATTCAATAATTTTAGATAAGGAACAATATAATTTAAACTTATTTTTGAACATACACATAGAGTCTTCAAATGGTTTATGTTTATACTTCACCAAGTATTCCTCATAAGCCTTGTTTCTAGTTCTCTATACTACTATTTTTTATCTAAGTATGATCTATCTCATCGAATTATTATTTCATATCCAATATCCAATCTCATATGATTTATTCAAAAAAAAATCCATCATAATCATATAAATGACATATTGAATATAGGAAAAATCCCATGCTCCTTAAGTAACCTAATCTCATATGTATTACTAGAAAATTTTCTAATTTTCTATGTGGTCTAATCTTCTTTTTCTTTATATTGTTATATGTTATAACAAGAAATAATTTCTTTCTCATATATACCATGACCAACTCTCCAACTTAATATTCCTTATATCTCCTCTTCCAATTCACATGATCTATATATTTATTGTTTGTCTTTTCCAACTACATCCTTCTTGATGCAACTTATTTATGTTTTTCGTGGTCTTTATGTATAGAAATTCTGATATGATTTACAATAAGGTCTCTCAACTCTAAAAAATTGTTGGACTCTATCCATACACAATCTCAAAACGTGTCTTAATAATTCTATTCACTAAATTTTTATGAGAAAACTCAACTTGTGGCAAGGCTAAATCTTGATTACCTGTTGTTTCACTTGATAAACATTTCAATAAGTTTCCCAAACTTGTATTCACAACTTTTGTATGTCCATTAGTTTGGAGATGATACGTGAACTTAACTTCAAATTAATATTCATTTTATTCCATAATGTTTGCCAAAAATGTGATAATTTTTTCATGTCTTTGTCTTATTATTGCTTAACCAACATTCCTTATTTTCTTTGAAGAAAATATTGCACCCATTTTTATTGAGATCTAATTTGGATTTCTTGGTGTCTTGTGTGTATAATATATTTAATTTTTTATCTATTCAAAATATTTGAAAATTTCATTTGGAATACTTTAGACTATTGATTGAATGATCAATTACAAATTATTTGCCTAATTTAATTTGAATTTTTTTCGTTTTGAGTGAGGATGGGCACAAGTATTTTAGAGCTACCAGTGGTGAATTTTTTCTATGTTTTTGAATATCTTTTTTTTTAACTCTAAATTTATAGCTTGGTGACACTAAAAGTGACTTGTATACTGGAAATATGATATATTCTAAATCATATATAGTCTCACAAGTCCCCATCTATAAACTATCTTGATTATAATTATATGACTTATTAAAAAGTGATTGATTGAATGATCAATTACAAATTATTTGCCTAATTTAATTTGCAAATTTTCATTTTGAGTGAGGATGGGAACAAGTCTTTTAGAGCTATCAGTGGTGAATTCCTTCTATGTTTTTGAATATATTTTTTTAAACTCTAAATTTATAGCTTGGTGACACTAAAAGTGACTTGTATACTAGAAATATGATATACTCTAAATCATATATAGTCTCACAAGTCCCCATCTATAAACTATCTTGATTATGATTATATGACTTATTAAAAAGTGATTGATTGAATGATCAATTATAAATTATTTGCCTAATTTAATTTAATTTTTTTTTGTTTTGAGTGAGGATGGGCACAAGTCTTTTAGAGCTATCAGTGGTGAATTCCTTCTATGTTTTTGAATATCTTTTTTTAAACTCTAAATTTATAGCTTGGTGACACTAAAAGTGACTTGTATACTGTAAACATGATATATTCTAAATCATATATAGTCTCACAAGTCCCCATCTATAAACTATCTTGATTATAATTATATGACTTATTAAAAAGTGATTGATTGAATGATCAATTACAAATTATTTTCCTAATATAATTTGAATTTTTTTCGTTTTGAGTGAGGATGGGCACAAGTCTTTTAGAGCTATCAGTGGTGAATTCCTTCTATATTTTTGAATATCCTTTTTTAAACTCTAAATTTATAGATTGGTGACACTAAAAGTGACTTGTATACTAGAAATATGATATATTATAAATCATATATAGTCTCACAAGTCCCCATCTATAAACTATCTTGATGCAATGAGTGTTAAGTGGACCATTCATTATCATGAGAGATGGGTTCTTTTGAACCACTACTCATGAAACATGGGTCAATGAGTTTGACTCTAAGCTACACGATTGAATCCTAATAGTAATATCATGATATTGATATTTTTTTAGGTATTTGCAGGAATCTCACAAAGATGATCTTTGTCTTGAGAACTTATTATAAATGAAATACTAGAATACATAAAAACATGAAATTTGGAAATGATTATTATTGATAGAGAGATTTAGGAGACATGCTTGGAAATTCATTCTTATCTCACAAACCAAGATATGACATTATAATATTTTTATTATTGGTATTTAATACCCAAAGCTACATGATAGGAGATATTTGTGACTTATAATGTTTAGGATCATGTTGAGAATGCTAATTTTGGGGAATTTCATATTTGAAAATGTGTTATTTGACAAGTTGATTTGGTACATGAATTGGAAGGAGTTGTCATTGAAACTTGATAAAAAATGTTATAAAGGGACCCATTTATTTTGATTAAGCGGTAAAAATAGGTTTTGAAGGGACCCAAAACCCTTTACAATATATTTTTTTTCTAAAAATAAGGGCCATAGTGTACTATCAGCAGACCAACTTAAAAGAAACTAAGGCAAAAAGAGTGTTAACAAAAGTAACAATAGTGAACCAACATCAACACTCAACAATGATAAAAAAGCAAAACAATAAAAATACCACCTAGAGACCATCAAAGTTAAAATAGAAAAGCTACCACTAATTCATATTGCTTAAGGTGTTGGCCACCTCAAGCTCCTGGCTCTTGTGTAGGTCAATCATTTCTAGCAGCTCCTTCTTGGCTTCAAAAGATCTTTTCCAATCAACCGACCCTTTCATAGCAGGGCCTTTAGTGTCATCTTTTGCACCCTTCTTTCCTTTTCCTTTAGTCATATGATCCTTCTCCATAAGCTCAGAGAAGTACGATTGGTCCTCTCTTAAATCACTAATCTTTTTGAACAAGACTTCCATGGAGTCCACACTATTTTTCATAGAGATATGGCATGCATACAACAAAATTTTGATGTCTGCGTTGGTACTCGCAACCTTCACTTCCAACCCAACCAACCGTTCATCACACCAGGATTTAAAATCCTGGAACAAACCTTCAAGGTCCACAATCCTATGAAAAAGAATGTCTAAGATAGAATTTTTTGGCACATTCTTCAGGTTCTCCTTCAAACCCCTAATTTTAATATTCACTTTATTGAACTCCTAAAGACTCCACTTCGCTAATTTATAAGTATCAGTGGCCCCAACCCTAGCCATATCCAACAACTGAAACATTGAGGGAGATTCATCATTTAAATAAGAGAAATCCTCATAAAGGGGGTCTACCTTCAGGGGCTCTGATTTATCGTTCATCCTCTCAGAGTCATCCTCTCCTTGAACCTTATTCTCAGTCTGCATTGGATCATTAAGTAATTTTTGGGCCGGAGAGTCCTCAATATTCCCCTCATTATCACCACTAGCCTTCTCCTCATCTAACACCTTAGCATCCTTTGTCAGAACATTAAAGACCTAGTTTTTCAACTTAGCAATCTGTTTGGACGATCTCCTTGGCTAGCCCTTAGCCTATGAGTAGGGCATGTTCTCCTGTAAACCCTCCTTACCACCAACATCAATCTCACCCTGACCAACAACCAACTCCACCTTCCTGGGAGAAGAATCCTCAGACCCCACCTTCGTGTCCTCACTATTAGAGAGAATGATGCGCTTAGGCGCACGACCACTTTTAGGAAAGCTCTTCTTCCTCTTTTTCAAAGAGGTGGCCTCAGGAGATCAAGGACCTATTTGTTGAATCCATATCACATGACAAATTATATTTGTTTCCATCATTGAATTTTAGAGATATTTTGAGATTCTAATTTTGAAGCTATAATTATTATAATGAATTTAATTTTTGCAACTATTTATGGGTGGGAAAAATTACTAATTTTTAAGGTGCTTATTTATTTAACATCAATTGATTGTCATTCCAAAGGATTGAAAAAATAACTTATTAATGTAACTTTTTAGTTTTCTCAATCAATTTTTCTTGTTTTTACTAGTTTTCAAACATGAGCTACGTTTTGATAAAATCAATGCAATTCATCTAAGTTTTTGATGAAGCCTATCAAGTGTTTTATGATATATAATTTGAATTAAAGGCTACAAGGATTCATGTACGCGATCTATGCATGTAGACGGTGATCTTATTTAGGCTCCTTCTTTGTGAATACTAATCATGCAAGATTAATTTTTTCTAAGGTTTGTCAACTCAACCAAGATATATTTGGCATCATTATAAAACAAGATCATTTTTCTTCTTCCCACCCTTAATATTTTGTCATCCATATGCACCATTTAGATTTAGGTATGCATTTTAATAAGAACTGAATTGAGATTTAGAATAGTATTTTCTTGTAATTTGATTTTATAAAGATTATTTAGTTTGGTTGTCATTATATTTTTGTTGTTAGTTTAAATATTAAAATGATTAATGTATGTAATACAACACAAAATTAAATTAACTAGAATTCCTTGTCAAATTTTGAAATCACTATTTTTTTTGTAATTATGTAAGACTCTTTATTGGTTTTCTCTTGCTTCCCCATAATCCCTTTAATTTCATTGAAATTTACACCAACCTATGGGTTATCATCCATAACAAAGACTTAGATTAGAGAAATAGGCCTTGGGGAAATTTAGTTTCCTTTAAGAAGCTTCATAGAGTACATTTTTTTCTCTATTTGAGTTGGCGAGTCAAACCACACAACAAAAAATTAGCACTAGAATAAATCACAAACTAAAAGTAGTGATCTTACTGTCATATTGAGAGATAGTTTAGATGTATTTTTATTTCAATGGGATATAGATTGAATGGTTCACCTATAAATATCCCAAAGGATATTTGTAAAACACTATAAGATCTTTTTTATTGGATCCTTTCCTATTCTCCCCATGATGACCAAAATACACTAGATTTTATATAGACATTCAAGGCCATAATGATATAATATTAGATTATGAAAGAGGATGTGATTTTATAAATATTTTCTTATGTCTTAAGATTTGTAGCATTTAGTTGGTACATACACCTTACACCAAAATCTATGTATTCATGGGTTGAATAGAGACTTATTTTCTAAAATAATATGGATAATATATGCACAAATCCACAAGATTCTTTCTTATAGTTTGGAATATAGCTAGAACACAAATTGATGAATAAATTTTAATTTTTAATCATAGATTTTACTATATGCTCAAAGAGTGATTTCTTCACATAGGTTGAAAAATGTTACTATTTTAAATCATTAGTTGTGGGGAATTTATTCTTTCTTTACAACAATTATTAGAGAAAAATAAAAAATAGTTACTATACAATTTTAGAATGATTGGGTTATAATGACGGACACTATAAGATAACTTATAAAACAAACCACAACATATTTTTTGATGGCACACATTCTTAGTCATTTATTAGTTTGGTCAATTACTATAGTCACACAACACAATTTTACTATCAAACCTCTTATTTCCTCAAGAAAATTAGATCAATTATGTCTAACCACAAAACTAGGAAAGTTAGTTTTAGAATTAAACAAAATATGTCCTTAAACAAATCAATACAGTTGATATTATGTCTTTATTTTTCATATAATTGAATATATATACAATTGTTTCACCAATCAAATTAGCAAACATGTAAAAAATTATGTATTAGTTTATGATGATGAGGTCATAAATAAACCTTAGAAGAATTCAAGCTAGAAGAGAATAAGCATGTAAAAACATTAGAAGAGAATAAACATGTAAAAACATTAGATAATTTGAGACATTGTGAAGCTTGGTCACATGAACATGATGTTCAAAAACCACCTATATATGAATTTTCAAAGAGACAAGTGAGGGTATTTTTAAATGAATCAACTCATGGAAAATTCAAAAAAAAAAAATTCCCACATAGTCTTTTGTAAAATAATAGTATGGATTGAGAATTAAGTGTTATTATGGTGATGCCAAATCTTGTTAGAAATGATTTTGAATTTTATGATAGATATACCTAAAATGGTAGAAAATTTAAATGACATGTTAGTCATGGAATTTCTTCATTATTCAAAATATCAAATTCTATCTAGTGAGTGTAAAATACATGGTACAACACAAAATTAAGAGATCAACTATCCATAATTCCTCGCATGTTTATAATATGTTTTAAAATTAGTAATTCATCTTTGGAAATCTTTATCACTAAAAAAATTGATAATAAAACATATAAAATCAGTGGGACAAATTTTCATGATGATAATTTTGATTAGACTAATTAAACTAATAAATCATTGGAGATAGGTATGGGAAAAAAAGATTTAAATAGATGTTATTAAGAACCAAGTTAAATATGTGATAATATTAAAATGAAAAAAATAAATGCCTTGATTATTTTTATCTCTTTTAAAACAAATTTGGAGATATACATGTACACAATGATTCAAGTTTAAAACTGTACATATATGTGAAGAAGACAATTAGAATGAAATCTACTTCAAAATGAGTACACTTAAATCACCAAAATAGAGAGAGTTTTAGAACACAACAATAATTTGTACGAATGATTTATCTTATTTTGAGATTGAAAATTCTATTGATGATATAGGTGATATGAAAATAGAGTTATGGATTCCAATTTATTTGATTGTAATAATAACCTATAGAGTGAAAGGACACAATCAAGTAAAAGGGGTTAGCTCAAAGATCAAGAGGTCAAATACCATAAAATTATAAGTGATTTCAACAACAATGATATCATGTCACTTGTGGATTCCTTAGTTTATAACATTAAAAATGAAGAACACATTACTATGTCTAAAGCTAGAGTATATGAAATTCTAAAAAATAAAAGGAATATCCCTTATATTGATAAAAAAATAATTTAACTTATGGGGAGTTTGATCCTATTTTTCAAAGCAGTAATGCTAAAATGAATTTAATTTCATTGATAACATTATGGAGGTTGAGTAAGAACTTTTTTATGTTAAAAATGATTAATTTGAGGAACAATATTTAATTGTTGATAATGAATTTGGTGAATGTATTTTTGAGAATTCTTGTGATTAGATAAGCTTATGTTCTCGTTGTTGTGATCCAAATTCTCAATTCTCAATGTGTGAAGGTGAAACTAAAAATCATGAAAATATTCAAGTCAAAAGTGTAGATAATATTGACTTTACATCTAAGCTTAGTCTACTTGCTACCTCAAACATTGAACTTGAAAATATATAGATGATATTACAAAAATTAAGGATGTAGAAATTTTAGGATTCTTCATTGAATTGATGGAAAAATTCTATGTCTATTTGGATAGGTTATTACAATTTAAATATTGAGTATAAAATCTTAAAGTTTTACACTCTTGATTGCCACTCTAGTTCTTAGCCTTAAAATGGGATTTTTATTGCATGCTAATTGAGATAACCTATAGAGAGTGAGTAAATTAAATTACAAGAGTAAATTAAATTACAAAAAGCTTAATTATTTGGGTGATTTAGATAACCTCTATTAGGGGTTATAGACACTTGTTGAGCAGTAGAGCTATACATAGAGTAGGACTAGAGATAACTCCATTAAGACTATATACATCTGGGTGATTTAGATAACCTCTATTAGGGGTTATAAACACTTGTTGAGTAGTAGAGCTATACATAAAGTAGGACTAGAGATAACTCCATGAAAACTATATACATCTGTTTGATAATAGATCAATGTCCAAATGATTGGTGGTTACATCTACTTAAATATCTATATATTTTAAATATATCTATGTTTGCTTGAAAGTAAAGTGAAACACTAGCTTGATATATGGGTCATAATGACTAGTCTTTGCAAATTTTAGAAAGTAATAAATTCATGAGAATATAATATTGTTAAGTTAATGTCAGATTTTATCTTGTGGCTAATCTTTTCTTGTCTTTTCATGAATTCATACATTTACATTTATTGTTTTAGAAACACATTTTGGGTTTGTAACCATGTTATTTTATGATGAAATGCTCAAAGAGTATTTACCAAAATAGTTGTCATTTGTTATTGCTTACATAATATGTCTTATTTTTCCAAAAGAAATATGAAACCCTTTTAAAAAAAATAATGATTCTTATAACTTCAAATATTTAGAATGCATAATAAATTTGTTTTTAACTCTATTATAATATCTAAAAAAATTAACATTTTAAATTTATAAAGATTTCAATTTCATTGATCAAAATTTAAATACTATCAATTATATTAATTTAAAATTTATATTTTATTAATTTTATAATTTTGACCTCCTAATTTAATCCCATATTTTATCTCTTTCTTGAATGATTAAGTTTTTTTTTATATTCCTCTGTTTTGTCAAATCTAGAACTAGACTATTCACATTAATTCTAGATTAAATTTTTGCCTTAATTAAAAGTCACGAGCTTTAGGCTTATCTAGATTCCAATTTTCTAGGGGCTCCTTTGTATATCCCATATGACCTAAAGTCTAGGAGTTTGGGCCCAAGTATGTCATCTATCGATACATTTAAACCATGACTTAAAACCTTCATATAAGGTCAGATTTGGTAGTTTTCATTTCACATGTGGCCTTGTGTCTTCTATCACGAGCATCATGCATTAAGTATTATGTTCCCAAGCTTTAAATGCCGAGTAAGGTAGGATTCATGCACATTTTCACGTTTGAATCTAAATTTACATTCATGTGGTGACATTGAGCATGGCTAATTGATTTTTTGTGAATAACATGGGATTTTCAAAGGCCTTTATATCATAGGATACTTGTCAAGGAAGATCCATAAGTAAGTTTAATATATTAACAGAAAAAATTCAAATATTTTCATAGATGGTGATTTAATAAATTTAATAGATAGTGGTCAAAGGGAATTAAATATTTTTGGATGAAAATGTTTAAGAATTTGATTTATCTTAGAAGTCTTATTAGTTACATGAGGAAGTTAAAGATTCTTATGTGTTGGTTAAAAAGTGTTATATGGTAGTGGATGTCATTGAGTCAATTATTGATTGTTGATGTGGGTCAATCATTGATGGTCATAGAGTGTTTTTAGAGTACGACTTGACAAATTGAATATTATTTAATTGTAGAGAGATTGATTGATTGTCGATGCATCACCAAGGATGACTAATGATCAATGTACTTGTAAGAGGAAAAACACTTTTGATGTTTTTTTATCATCTAATAATCCTTTGGCAATGCTTTTAAATGCATAATCCTAGGTGTATAAATTTAAATGTTTGATGCCAATGTCAACAAGTAACAATCAGATCTTAAGAATGTGACCTTGGAATGTAGGGATTCAAATTTTGGTAGCAAGGAACATGATTATGCCAATGATTCTATCTAAAGAAAAAATCACAATTATAATCTTGTATATGATAAGTTTATTATAGGGATCAAGGTCATAAAGGTTTTAAATAGAGCAATTGGGCATGAAAAAATGATGGACTAGGTCATAGGTCAATGATTGCAAAGAAATAGTCAAATTATGCACTAGAATCATGAATATGAGACATTGACCAAAGTGGTGTAAAATAAAAGTGGAAGTGTATTAGTTCATGCACTTTTCAATTCTATGGGTTTCTAGTGAACCATTCACCCACACTTATACTTGGATGAATGCCAACCAATCTATTATCTATGAAATATACCTTCATTTGTGTTATCTACCAACTTTATGTGCATATATTTTCCATAATATTAATCACTTAGCTAGAAAAAAAGCTCTAATAAACCACAATGAAAGAAAAAACAAAATTTACCTTAAATTGTCAAACAAACCATACACACCATGAACATACAAAAGCTCTATCTATATAGTGCAAAGTCAAAGCTTATATATATTTGATGATGATAAGGAAAAACACTTAGCTACTCGCATAATAATCATGTTGGATCCCTTCTTATAATCTATGTACAACAAAATTTTCAAAGCCATGATGTCTCGATGAAAAAATACCTTAACATTCACCATTGACATTGATAATTCTCCTTTACAAATATATAATTTTAAAAAATAATATAAATAAAAATATATATTTAATTTTGATAAAATAAATAAATAAAATCATAAATTATTACAATTTAAACAATCCACCCATGTAAAGATAAAATTATTTGTTTGCAATCTCAACAATTAAAACCCATTAACCTTTTCATTTAAAAGAAACCAATAAATCCCAAAAACAATGACATGAGTAAATTGGATTGCATTGTAATCCAAAACTTATAAAAAATATTATCTTGAAACCCTCCACCTACAAAACAATCCACATTTATTATGTGTCACCCACATGTCACTTTGGCATGGTTAAGATTGCCTCATTCACAAAGGTCCAAATAAACCATACTTTATTTTTATAATTGTATGCTAACATTTTTTAATTGACTTTTGTGTGAGCACACAGTGACAGTATTTTTTTTATAAATATTGTAACAATTAAATTTGTTTTTTTAATAGAATTTATTTTTCTTATAATATTTTAATAACTTCAAATGTAATAGTATGTTAATTAAATTAGTAAGATATCTTAAATACACTTATTTAAAAAATACTAACAAATATTAGTCTTGAATTATTCTATTTACTTAAAATTTATTTTATTTACTATAATAGATGTGTGGATTGTCAACATGACACAACATTGATCAAAATGTACTTTTCTTGGGTGTTACCCTCAAGATAACAACTTACCTAATAAAAAATATATATATCTACAAAAAATTCTTAAGAAAATAAAATAAAATAAAATTTCATAAATAAAATAATTTCAAGAATAAATATATGATGTAAATAAAATAAAGTAAATTTTAATTACTTGTAAAGTCAAATAAAACAACTCTTCAAATAAATAAAATAGTCTATTAAAAAACTTCTTTTAAACATAGAAACATTGACATACTCCCATTAAGTCAAGAAGTGTGAAAGAAATTATCACTTGTAGCAATGCTTTGACTTGTCTCCCTTCAATTGATTGTAAGAAAGTTTCAAAATTTGACAATATACCCTTAAATTTGGAAATAAATCCTCTGTTAAAAAAATCCTATCCCTAACTATCTCATGTGGTTCCCTTCATTTTGCAAGTAAGGTTAAGCCCTCATCTCCCATCACGTATTCTTCACAGTCTTCCCAATCCAATGATAGATCCTCTAATCCTACCTACTCTTAGGAATATATTTTCATGTTTCTTTAGCTAGACATGAGAGCTACTTACCAATTTGACCTTTCTACTTTGAATCCTAAGCAATTTAAAATTATGATCTTTGGTCAACCTGTGGTTGCTTAGAAATATTATTTAGACAATAACTCTCCCCTCCTTTCTATTGGTAAGACTAATTCTCAAGACTTGACCTTGACTCTAGGTAAGTTGTTGTCCCCCATTAATATCCCCATTGACACTCAAGTTGTTCACATAGGTTTATGAAGAAGAATAAATGTCTCCCCTTCCCCATTTAAATTATAGAAAAGTCTCTTTCCAAGCCCTCATTTGAATGCTTGGGTGGTGGTATTAATATGGAGCTATATGAATCTTGTCACCCTCTGAAAAATATACTTGTTGATTTTCAAACCTCACAAGGTATTTTGAGAGATATGATTGATAAGTTGGAAACTAAAATGAATAATAATGTTAGTAATCAAAATATTGTTGTAGCTTCTCTTTCTTTAATTATAGCCTTAATCCAATTAGTGATGAAGAGATCTTCAACCAGCATGATTATGTTCCACTTAGATATAAAGAAAATCTTGAAATAAAATCATTCAACACCTTTTTTCAACAACCTCGCAAATTTAATTGAAGTAATATAAAAATAAATAAATACTAATAATAAGCAAATAAAATAACTAAATGTAAAAAATAAATTATTTTGTATGCCTTTAGTAGTTAGAAGGGAGGAATGTAGAATGGAAGGCCAACACGTGAGAGCCAACCAACCTAACCAAAAGGTCAAAATCTAGTTGGAACCCATAAACTAAGCACAAAATTTGAAATTCGTAATCTTGCCCTATGAATGCAAACAAACAAACAAGGTGATGTGGGATATAAGATTGGTTTTAGCAATTAAAAATGTAACTTTGCATTATAAACTAGTTAAATTTTTTTATACAATATAGGAGTATATAGCAAAATGAATAATTTAATAATATGTACATATATTTTTAAGTATAAATAATTTAGATTAATTAATAATTGGGATTAATTTAGATTAATTAATAATTGGGATTTGATAATTCAATAATGTGTAATAATTATTATTAAAAATTAATTATAATAAATAATAAATATATATTTTTTATGATAAAATAATATATGTAATTTGGTATGGTGTATAAAATTGAATATTTTGAAATTTTTATTCATTTAAAAGAGGAATAAATGATTTTGATATGATGTTATGAATATGTGAGGTCATAAATAGGACACCTCATTTCCAACATAAATGTTCAACAATAACATCTCAATAGGTGTTAGGATATAATGTGTCAATACCCAGTTCTTTTAATTCATTTATGACATAATCCCATGAGAGAAAATCATGCATACAAACTTGTAGAATGATCAAATACATAGATCAAAATAGACAAGTCACAAGATAACACAATATATGCCCTGGGAAAACCCTCAAGAGTGGAAAACCCAACCTCCAAAAAAATCCGTACTCCATCCATTATTCAACAATTAAACTATATATGCACTTACAGAGTTACAATGAATACTTCTAAAACATCAAGCCTCTCCAATGCATCCTCCATGGGTGATCCCACAATAGTGGGTTGCACTTTTTGGCCAAACTTGACATTGAAATGAACATTTTGAACTAAATCTTCATTTTCGGACACCTATAGCTGTTAAACCGTGAGGAATTTGAAGATAATGCAAACTAGTGATTTGTGACATTTTGTTTGTAGATTCAAAATAAATATTTTAAAAAATTTTAGAATCAAATTTCATTTCTTTTTCCATCTCCTTCGATAACTAATTTTTAATAGTAAACACCATTTTTAAAGAGTGATGTGTACTATAAACAACATAACTTTTTTTCTATGAAGGATAATTTTTTTTTTTAATTTAGATTTGTAACTACAATATCAAGAGGATGCATTTGGTTTCATTATGTTTTATTGATTTTTTTTAATTAAATTTTGAAGTTAAATCAATTACAATTTAGACATAGGTGTACTATTAGGAGCATAACATTTTTGTATGTATCATAATTCTTTTTTTGTTGGAATAAGGACATCAATACCTAGAGGACATGTATTTTTTAGAATTTTTTTCTCTATTTTCCTATGTTTTCATATGTGTGAAACAAAGACCTTGATGTTCATTGAAAAACCTACATTCACAAGAAATAAAAAATAAATATAATAATTAAATTAAATATATTTAAAATTATACTTTTTGAGAAGCTTATAACAAGGACTACATACTTACAAAGCATAAATTTTAAATGAATTCATTTGATCTCCCAAAAGGTAAATCAAAAGTGGTTTTTTATCAACATTTTGATAGGTGTAGAGGAGGCTCCATTATAGGTATGGTTTAAAACTAGTGGGGTTTTATCCAAAGGGGTTTGATTTAAGGGGGTTTGATCAAATCCTCTTCAATTAAAATCCTTTAAATGGAACCTTTCAAGACCTTAATCATTATATTTTCTAAAAATATGTGATTTCAGGCAAAAAAATAGGATGCACCAGAAAGTGTAACCCATTATTGTGGTAGCACCCCCATGTGTTCAAGAATGAATATACACATCCCACGTCATACTTTAGATATGCACTCCTCAAAAAGACTCAATAGTGACAATGCACTCACCCAACCAACCTTAACCACTAAACATGTGTTTGATTTATATTAAAACCTCACACAAATACAACCAAGTGGTAAGACAGAACCATGTGCCACATAACCATGTGAACACAAAACCATTGACCCCTCATTTAATATTGGGTACTAAATTTTTACATTATTAAATATTTTTCCCAAATATTAAATCATTATCCTATGTTTTCCACAAATAAATAATAACCCAATATTACTTGATACAACTTTACAAGTGGCCCCAAATATTCACCTAGTGTGGGTAAATACACCTCCTAGGTGTACCACAACTAAATACTTATTTAATTACATTATAATATGAAATTTTATGCAATATTATACAACACCAAATCCTAACATTCTTCCACTTGTATACATTACATGAATGGTCAATCAATGAAATAAATCATCATAGCCATATATGAAACCACATGAATTTTTAATGATCTCCTGTGCTCCATCGAGATACTTGCAATAAAACCAAAGAGACTACCATCCCAAACAAGAAATCCTCTCATCCTCCAACGTGCCATCTATGGAAGAAAAGGAACATGCCAAGGTGAAGATGCACCAATCCAAAGAACACAAGAATCAAATCCAAGTGATAAAAAGGCTCCAAGCTGCTATCAAAAGAAAAAAAACCCACATGATAAAAAATAGCATCCACAACACATGCAAATATATACAACCGTCTATACCTCCTAGGTATCAATAACATCATCAAAATCATACTAACATATATATGCAACCCATAAACCACAATCAAGCTCCCTATATCAAACCTCTTAATGAAGAACATACATATCCAAGAACTCCCACTGCATGGGTAATGCCAAATATGAAAATGATCAAAGTATATCAAGTCTACCAATCCATACTATACCAAGGTGTGATAAATGATCAAAACATGAAGTACCAAGAATGATCACAATGATCCACACATGCAACACCAATATCTGTATACTCTCTCACAACATGTCACCACAATCCTCCCAAATCATATGTGCATGAACCTCTAGAAAGGAATCATAGAATTAAGAGAGAAAACATATAAAACATAAAATATATTTCTACCAACACCTCAAAGTGCTCTGTTGTGTAAAGTATGATCTCCTTACAACCCCAAATGAGAAGCCTCAATCACCCAAACATTCAATCTCTTAGATCAAATGACACATATGTATCGTGTATAATGCCAACATGGATGTAAGCCTCTCTACCTAAGAAAATAAAACTCAAAGCATCCATTCCCAAAATAAGGAAATAAGCCCAATAAAATATCCTAAAATCCTCATCAATGGATGATAACATAAATAAAATCATATGCACAAGGAGATAAACATGATAAAAATCCCTCAAAATGAATCCTCCAAAACCAATTGTCCATAGCTAAAGATCCATATCTATGAAATATAAAACAAAAAACTCATGCTAAAAAATATGAAAATGAGTCTCCCAAAATCAATCACCATGACTCAAGACATGTTCCCATAATAAAATAAAGCATGAAACATAACACATCTGAAACTAGAATAAACAAACATATTTTAGATGATAAACCTCTAAGTAGACCAAGAGTGGGGAATGAGAATGCTCCTCAAGGAAAACCAATTCTTCATTAATCACTCCAAGAATATTTTGAACACACTGGAATACTTGGGGGAGGGGGGGTGAATCAATATGCTTCAATTTCAATTTCAATTTCAATCCTTAACCGTTGAAGCTAAGTTATACCATTAAAGGATTAATCTACTTAATCAAAACAAGAAAGAAGAGAAGCATCCACACAAGAACATAGTTGATACTAGATATGCATGGAAAACCCCACAGGGAAAAAAACCACAGTGAGAAATTTTTCTTGGATCTACTATCCAAATCCAACCTTACAAATTAGAAACAATTACAACTTTGATTTAGGGCTACAACCCAAGGAAGCTACAACTGTTGGAAGAATATCATTGATGATGCTTGGCAACATGAGCATGGAAGGTACATAACAATATGTTTCAATGTTGTCATTGATGTCAACATTGTAACTAATGTTAATATTTTGGTTGCAGATCATTTTGATTAGTTCTAACAGGTTTTTAAGGTGTTGAGGAAGATATTTTTGTCAGTTGGTAAATGGTCAGGTAAAGATAGTTGTAATGGGAAATTGACTAAGTGTCAATTCTATATATATAGTGTTACAGTGTGCCACTCTTTGGGTTTGCACCACTCCATAAATAAATATTTTTCCTTGCACTTATAACATAATTTTGGTAGATGTTAGATGTATTCGATTCCAAGATTTCATTGTGTTTTGACTAGTGGTTTGAGAGTTATGAGTAACATAGTTTGGCTTGAAAAATTACAATTATTTTTTGTACAGTGCAGTTGTGTGGGAGATTCTGCACATATCCACAAATGAGTATTTAGTGTTGCACTTTTGAGGATAATTTTTCAAATGGCAATAGAGTGTGAATTCCAGTTCGCATCAATTTTGAGGTCCACGTGTTGAGATGTGGATACACAGTTGATGTTTTTTTCCTTTGGGTCTTTTATGGAGTTGACCTAATATGTTTGAAGGTATGTACAGGTTAAGTATTGTCATTTTACGTGGGATCGATTATAGTTCCATGCCGACCTATTACAAGTTGTTTTAAGTTTTGAATTGTGGCACGAGATGTGTATGATTTTTTTGAGCCAACAAGTTATATTTTGGATATTACATCTAATTAGGATGACCTAATTAATGCTACACTTGATGCAAATATATATGTTGGATTATTTTTTATGATATGATGTGAATTTTATTAGAGAAGTGCAAAGTTAAGTTTTGAATATTAAGTTGAAGATTAGAATTGTGTGAATGAAGAGTGAGGCAAAGTGTTGAATTAGAATCAAATAAAGTTTGTTTATTATGCTTTAATAGAACTATAATTCATGCATATGTTAGATGCAGTTGTAATAGTTCAAAATAAGTTGTGAGCCACCATATCTCTTCTATATTTTTCTCTATGGATAGTGAGTTCACCTACAGTGAGCACTTCTATAAATATACTATAACTGATTATAATATATTGTGAGCTAATCCTCACCGTGGTTTTTCCCATTTTGGGTTTTCCACGCAAAAAACTTGGTGTTCATGTGTTTTGTGATGATGTGAATGTTTCATGCTTTCTTTCCTTACTGTAGTTGAGTATGATTTTATAATTGGATGTTTAATGTTTGAATGGTTTAAGAGAATACTGATTCACTCCCCTTCTTAGTATTCTAGGTGTTTAATAATTGGTATCAAATCTTGGTTCCTTAGAAGGAGATTAATCACTTTGGAAAGATCTTGGAGGTTAAACACATGGCTGATAAGAAATCTCCTATTCCCTTGGAAGATATTCCAATAGTTGGATTTATAGAAGAAGATTTCATTCTTCAAAAATATGGAGAACTCAAAGTTGCCCTTGAAGATCTTAAAAAGACTGAAGACGAAAATAGAGATCTAAAAGAAAAAATCAAAGAAGCAAATGAATGCATTAGAAAATTGAGAGAGAAAATCAAGAATTTTAGAGAAAGGCATAAAGAAGTCAATGAGAAATTAAAGCAAGCAAATTAATCCATCACTGGTTTGAAAGTGAAAGTTGAAGAAAAGAAAAGAATTGAATAATTGCTTGAATGCAATGGTGAAAAGAAAATCAGAGGAAGGTACAAGGCTTGAACAAGAAGTGGTAAATATAAGATCAAATATGGAGAAAGCAAGAAGTCATGAAGATAAATTCAAAATGAGTGCTAAAAATATCGATGAAATGATTGCAAATCAGAAAGGCTTTAAAGAGAAAGGAGGTTTGGGATTTGAGATAGGAGAAATTTCAAATTTAGACCAGACATCGAATATTGAAAGGAAGATTGGAGATAAGAATAACAATGAAAAGTTCTAAAATTAAAGGAATGATGCTAGAAGACCTCCATTCAGACAACCAAATTCTCAAAGGTACCTATCCTTTAATGGTACTTGTTATTCTTGCAATAAATTTGGACATGAAGCAATGAAATGTAGGAGAAGAAAGAATTAGAATGCTCCATCCTTTTCTGGTCAATATTTTACATGCAAAATATTTGGTCATAGAGCAAGTGAATGCATAAGTCAAATGATGAACAACTATAACAATGGTAAAATGACTCAATTTTTCAATGGTTACTGTTATACATGCTATGGATATGGACACAAAGCTAATCAATGCAGATCCAAAATAAATGGAAGGAATAATGTTCAGAAGAATGTTGTATGCTACAATTGTTGTTGTAGTGACCCTCCTAATGACATTTTTATTTCGGTTGTTTTGAGTTACTCTTAGTAGTTAGTTGCTTGAGACTATGTTATTATGATGCATTATGTCATGGTTTACGTGACCAGTTGTGAAACTCGGTTGATGATACACTTTACCTTATGATTTTATGTTTACTTTCATGAGATGACATTATTATGATGACCTATGATACTCTATTATGTTTATGATGAAACTATGATGTGATTGATGTTAGATGCTATGTGTTACATTAATTCGATGAAGGAGACGGTTGAGCAATACTCATCTGTGAGTGCCCTACTATGCCACGATTCTTCT
The DNA here is from genome assembly GCA_007115665.2 of Sequoiadendron giganteum. Lineage (NCBI taxonomy): Eukaryota > Viridiplantae > Streptophyta > Pinopsida > Cupressales > Cupressaceae > Sequoiadendron > Sequoiadendron giganteum. The sequence continues at coordinate 518,561,333 of CM021101.1, forward strand.
TCATGGTGTGTCTTCATATATATACATGTTTCGATTGAATGTGCAGTGTGATGCAGCTTTCAGGTACAAACATCGACTCCACCTGCTTGTCAGGTTTGAGCGTACCATGGCCCAATGGAATCGTTGAAGGGAGATAGATTTGTCCTCTGTCATGAACCATCGTTCTGAAAAGAACGAGTATTAGTTTGTTACCTTTATGTCTTGTCGTTTGTATGTCATTTTGTTCGTTGTTGTCATGTCATGTTTTGTTGTCATGTTCTCATAATTTTATGTTAGATTAAGTTAATGATTTAATGGTAATGTTGATTAATGATTAATTGCAATGTTTAGATTTGAAAATTTATTTTTAGAATATTGTGGAATTAAAAGTGAAATATTAAAATATATTATTTGTGAAAGATTAATTATTTGTAACTGATGTGTTTGTGCAATTTAGATATTTTCAAAAATTAAAACAGTCAGTTGTGTTTATTAGATGCAAAATATCTTTTCTTGATGAGGGTGTTCGAAAAGTTAACTGATGGATGTTATGCATGCAAATGAAGAGTTAAAGTATCGTTTGAATTGTAATTTGAAGAAAAGGATATAACATAGGAAAATCAATGAATTTTACACAACAATTGTTCTGAAAAAGGAAGAATTGTTGTTGTTTCTCGGGAAAGTTTGTTCTTCTTTATTTTTTTGGGGGTTTTGTTTGGAAAGATGAAAATTGATTACTAAATGTCGTGTTCATATTGAAAAGTGCGGTGGATTGCATTTTTGGAGTCTTCGCTTCATCGATTGATCGATTCGAGAAAGCGTTTCAAGTTTTCTTTTTTGTATTCTTGGTCTCAAATAGCTTTGTTGAAACGAGTTTAGGGAAGAAGCCATTGGAATTGTCTCTAGATTGGGTTGTGGTTCATGAAGCTTTGAAGTCAACAAATAAATTCAGAATTTTTCACCTACGAACTCTTGAATTCATCAAGCAAGAATATCTGGTTCTCTTTTGTTTCCTTTTTTTATTTATTTATTTAAATCTTAAGGTTGAAGTTCTGAAACAAAATAATGATTTTTAGTTTTCTTGAATACTTTGTGTTTTCTGTTGGGAATTCTTGAATGTATTGTTGAAAACTAGGTAAAATATTGGATTATGCTTCTAGAATTGTTTGATCTCTGGGGTAATACCCATGTGTGCAAGTATTAGTAGTTTTAGAGAATATCAGGAGTAGTAATAAATTCTTCATGTTCGTGATGAATTAACGACATGATACTTTTTGTCTCCGGCTACTCATTGTCGAATTTGTAAGTCCGTGTTTATGACTTTCCTAGCATTTGTTCACAATATTTAAGCATGAACGTTATTTTGTGTGCAGTCTATACTAGTTTTTATGTGTTTCTTTATCCTCCTTAATCCTGTATACCGTTCGGTGTTTCTATTCTTTGATTCCTCGCATCCTTAGTATGGTATGATGAAGATTAATGGTCGGTGTCCTACATAGTCCGAACCCTTACTTTTGATTAAAAACTTTCTCTGAATCATAAATTATTCTCATATTGGATATATTCTTGTGGTCTATCGCTTGCAAATTTTTTTTACTCGCGGTTTATCATCGCCTTGAGTTTGTTGTGCTACTTTGTATTTGAGTCTCTCTATTTTCTTATGGATCTGCCACCTGTAAATTTCTACCTGGTATGCATGTATTAAATTATACTGTAAATTATTTCTTCATTGGTGCGCATGGTGATTCATCTTTTGGCCTGTAATGACAACACCACGATTTTTGTCTTAGCAAACTATAAATCATTTGAGTATCTCCTCCCTTGCATGCGTTCATAATTCTTGTGATGATGGGAAGTCCATGGTTTCTCTTCTTTTGATGGTCAAAGTCTTTCTTTGTCACATCCGTGGATTCAATTTTTGTCGTGTATCATTGCATTGGGTATTTATCCTGTGACAGTTATGATAATGTTTAGTTTTCTGTAGCTCCTTATTGCTTCACTAGAATCTTAGCTTGCTCCTAATTCGTTATGTCATGTTGGGGATTGGGATTCTTCTGGAGCTTAATACGCTTTCTCTTGATAGCGTCTGGTTTTCTTATGTTTGGCTTACCTTGGCCAATGACCTGAACAAGTTTATCTGCATATTCTGGGCATTTGTGTTTGTCTTTTGTGTGACCTATATATTTACCAGCTGTATTGAGTTGCAATTATCTTTCTTTACTTCTGTTTGATAGGAATTTGGAGTTGGTCTTTGTTGACTAAACTAGTAGATAATTCTATGTATTCTCCTTGTCAAGCCGAGAAGGCTCCAATGCATTCTATTGTATCGACTATCCTTCTTCTTATCTAAGCTGATTATGGAGTAAATGCATGTCACCTTTATTGGATCGTTATCTTTGTTTTTGAATGGTCCATCTATATTCTTTAAGGACAGTTCATGTTTAAGTCTTTTGTGAATATGAGTTGTAGTCATCTATTCGGCAATGAATGTTATTTTCAATACTGTTAGAGTTGATAATTGCCTTGATTCGTTATCTATGTCAAATAAATTAATCTGAGGTATTAAGTCAATTTAACTTCAGTTTTTGGTGGATCGAAACCCATGTGTTTTGGTATTCATAATATGTTCCTTCTTTATATATTTTGTGGATAATATGGAAATATGATTATATGAAATATAGTAATATGATGAGTATTTAGGAAACAATGTAGTCCTTTGTTTTTGGAATTAATAAAAATAATTGTTTCAAATTTTAATTGAAATAAAATTGAATGAAGGAGATTTGATTTGAATGTATATATATATATTTATCTTCATGTCAAATTATTTAAGTTGGATTTTAACTCTTGATCATGGTAAGTTTGTTACAAATACTATATCTTCTTATAATACTATTTAATTAGATCAAGTGGTTGTAAACCCTTAATAGAAAGGTCTTATCTTATTTTATGAATCCTCCATTAGGTGAAAGCGTAGTTTTTCCTTAACGGATTGGTAATTGGGTTCGTTAGGCTTTTCTATATGTTTAGATATACATGTTTATGAAGGGATATGATTTCTATAGGTATACATATAGATGTCTATATATATATATATAGATATTCATGCCTTTTAATTTATAGAAAGAATTATTGTATTGGAATTCTGCAATGTGATTTATGATTTTTAATTATTTGGTTGCTAGGAGGAACATTTGATGAACTTAGTAAATGATAGTGTGGAAAATTAAATAAAGGAAATTATTTGTTACTTGTTGATAAAGGAAGGAGAATACCTTGTATATGTGGATCATTTAGTAACTTGATTTGAGTGTTTTGTATACTCACACTGGAATTTGCTTGACTATTATGTTTGGATCATTTTGCGAAACATGTATATTGATGTACATTTGGAAAAGTGGATTTTGGTTCATGTTTAAATTGTCTTGTGTGGTGAACCTTAGAAGTATTCCAAAGGTTAGGAATGAAGATTTGTATTGTAATGTGTTTGATGCTTGGCTATTGTTGTTCTCTCACAATATCTTGATTTTGGACTTAGCCATGCACAGTATTTTATCTCATTGGAGGTGTTTGAAGTTATATGGTATCATCATGTTTATGATGTTTGTTTTTCATGGATTTTTCTTATATTCATGATGGTTGTCCTTGGTATCTTGATTATGAGTAATGTATGTAGGAGGAGTGGCTTCCATTAGGGGCTGGACCTGGAAGTGGTTGCAGGGGTAACCTCTCATAAATTGGTAAATAAGTGAAAACATTAATTAATGAATTTGGGGTTGGGTGGATTTCATAATTAATTCAGATAATGTTTGCCTCACCTTGGAATTTAATGCTTGTTTAGGTTAAAGCGGGTTGAGAAGGCCTGGAATGGCAACTCAAACACTTCATCTTCTCGAGGAGTGATTCAAAGCCATATAAGTTCGTATAGGGGCCGAAAGTCATTAGAGGTTGCCAAGGTAACTCTAGTAGAGGAACGATAACCTAGGAAGGCTATCCAGGGTAACCTATTACGTTTATGTGATGACACTCCTATCCTTGTACACTTGTTAGTTCTCTTGTGTTGAGTTACTTGTGATTTTGAGTCACCTATGGGAGTATGTCAGTTATCCTATCATTGTGATGTCATGTATGTTGACCATGTTTTGTGTGATGTTCTTCTTGTTGTTTGTTTGACTTGAGGACCTGTTCTATCTCCTAGCACGGGGGGGTGGGATTTCGAGTTCCACACGGTTGGCAGGAATGTGCCACATCTTCCATTGGGTCCCTTTCAGGTGATATTGTTTGAGACATGCTTGTTCTTGGTAGGATCTTGATTACACATCGTTCATGGAGTTTGGTTCCTTGGATGAGTTTGTGGACGTGGTTGTCATCTGTTCTCGATCTTATTCTTTATTGTATACACTCATGATGTTACATGAGATTCCATTGTATTTTTATTTTGATGTATCGAGATTTGTCACAATCTCGCGTGTTGTAAATAAACTTGTAATTTAACTCTTGATGTAATGTATCTGGACATGACTATTCATATGGTTTGATATATATATAGTTCTTATTGTGTTATGATGTTTATTTAATTTAGTAGCGTAGTTGTGGGACCCGAGAATGTTCATGTTAGGTTATTATCACATGTTATTAATGTTTAAAAAAATTAAAATTATCCGATTGTTTAGTGTTAATGACGTGACATTCCCTGGGTTCCACGACGGGGCGTTACAGTAGTAGACCTGGACATATTGCCAATTTTTATAAAAGAAAAAATACAAGAAAGGATAATCCAGTAAAAATGAATGAACCTATCAAAAAGGTGGATCTGCTAGAAACAAAGAAGGAAATGGAAAATATGTGAAGAAAGAAGGAAGAGACAAAAGACAAGGGATAATCTATACCATCCTTTGGTGTAGATGTTTCCTTCGAAAACAAAGCTAAGATCTATGGCTTAGGGGGATATTTAATTGATATCTTTTGTCCCCCACTAAAGAAGAGGTGTTGAGGTCTAAGGATGAAGATATGAGATGTAGATAAACATACTTGATCTATTGGTAAAGATTTTGCAATAGAATATGATGATGCATAATTTTATAGAGCTTCAAAAGTTGACTATGCATACATATAAAGGGTTGACAACTTTACGGTTTAAAGAATTCAATGCAATATTAGGTCAAATCGATAGATTATAAGTAAAATCACTAAGGAAAATTCATTTAAAAAATCATTCGAGAAGGAGAAAAGCAGGAAGGAGAGAATTCAAAGTGTTCAAGGTGAATTGTGAATTAGTGCATTGAAACCCTAGTTCGGCGAGAAAAGAAAAAGGTATTTACGAATCTGTTTATCCTAGTTTTTGAAGAACTTTGTTAGAAAATTAGTTTGAATCTATTTATCAATGGTTACATTGAAGATAATTGAATTTATAGAGAAACCACAACCAAAATTTAAGAAATATCCTACGAGATCCATATAATATGACCCATTGGGCGCATTTTCACACATTCCATATGGGGTTTTACCAATTGAGGATATTAAGATCTATATTCATGGCATGATAGCAGAATTTGATCATTTTAAGTTAGGGTATTTATGGGTTAACGAGCTTACTAGAGAAGACTTCACCCTAAAGCCATAATTTTAAAACCTAGTTGTGAAGAAACTGGATATATGGAAATGGTTTCCTCGTTTATGTTTTGATGACAAATGGGTTAGGATGGCACTTAGTAGAATCCATGATAAGTTTTTTCTGGACTGATACACCTCACATGATAACTAAGGACATGATAAGAGAGGTTACTGGTCTTTGCTCCACCAAACCAATTCCTGTGCTAAAATCTATCAAGAATGAAGTGGTTATGGAGAAAATAGGTGCTACATATGATAAGAGAGCTCTAGCAGTGAATCCAATTAGAAACCTAGCTGTAAGATATGCAACTATGATGATTGGCTATAAAGTTTATTTCACAAACATGGATAATTTAGTATCTGCCACTGTAATCAACATGGCATATGAGATGGTAAAAAATGGTGCAGACTATGATCTTTGTGAGTTTCTTAGGCAACAATCAATGAAGAATCTAAAGAAAACCAAGGAAAAGAAGTATGTATTCCAATATGGAACTTTGGTAGTATGTTTACTCTTCTACTTTCTAAAGTAACTACCTAGAACTCAAAATGTGACATGGATAAGAGGCAAACCTATTGCCCATCAAATCAAAGACTATATGAGTGGACTCAAAGATGGGAAGGAATGAGATGATGCTCTTGCTGCTTTCCTTACAATTTTTCAAAGAAGAATGCATGAGAGGGAAAGAATCCCAAGGAAAATGATTGAAAAATATCATAATGACATCACTTTTGTAGTATCTACAGATGAATGTATGATGGAAGCATTGGAACCAAGGACAATACGGATCCTTGCACTAATATATGAGATCAATGAAGATGAAATTATTGGTTATGCTGACATTTTGTTGAAGAGTCTGAAGGATGAAACAAAAGAAGGTATGGGACATATGAGGAAAAGTCTATGGAAGTACACATGAAATAGAGGAAACCACAAATCAAGAAGATTGTGGATAATATGGTTGATGTGTATGCAAAAGAAATGGTCATCTCTAAGGAAAGAGTACAATGGGCAAGAGAAAGAGATAAGACAAATTTAAGTGCTACAAAAGCATTCAGAAGCTCAAGGAGATCAGGTAGGATATCTACCACTCCTACTTAGAAGTCCTCTGAGATAAGGTAGCTCACTAGAGAAAAGATAAATACTACTACCAACGCTTCGGTAAAGGAGAAATCTCCTCCAATAGTGCAAGCTAAAGGGCCGAGAAGAAGAAAACTACCATTGTTGCACCACCTGTTGCCCCAACCAAGAGAAGAGTTAAGAATAAAGCTATGAGAGAGAAGGGTATAGGCATAAATTTTGTAGAAGAAGACGAAGGATTGAAAGAAGAGGGACCACCTTTAGTCCGAAGAAGAAATGATGCTTCACAAGGTGAAGTAAGCACCAAAAGAAGAAGAGTTGATATAGTTGACATTGAGAGTGAAGAGGAGATGGCGAAATAAAAAGAAGCATTCAACATACATATGAGGGAAAAGAAGAAGGAAGCCAAGAAGGATTCTTCTATTTAAGGAAAATAACAAAAATTAAAAGAATTGGTAAGGCCTCATTCCCCAATGAAATTAAAGGCATTGTTTAATAATAGTTTGCAAAACGATATGTTGGGAGAGACCACAACCTTATACAAAGATGTACAAATGGGGTGGATAAGGCTACCATCATTAAGGCTATAGTCAAATACATAGTTGTTCTTGAGGTGGACATGCAAAACATCAAGAAGCATGCACTTGAAGATTTGTGGAATATTTTGTTGAAGAGAAGAGAAGAAGCTATAAAAGAACATGAAAGGCTAAAAGAAGAATCCTTGGAAAGAGTGATTTCTCCTCTATCTAAGGATAATGAAGCCACATTGGCCACTATATTTAGAAAGGATCTAAGAGCAAAGCAAAGGGTAACAACCCTTCTGGGAAAAGATGAAGATGATCTTGAAATAATTTGGAAGGAAAGTAATGACAAAGTAGGGGAGATTACACAAAATATGGGAATGATACTAGAAAATGAAGAAGAAATGAATGTGGAAGCTAATGCTTCATAACCAAATGTAGAAGGAAAGATGCAGACAGATGATGCTCAACATGAGCATCTTGTAAATGAAGAAGCTGCATTGGACAACATGCCTCTAGAAGTGGAGGACACGATGCTCAAAATAAAATTATAATTTAATTATCATCCTTATCTATTTCTAATTAATCCAATAATTTAATTTAATTAGCTACATTATTAAAAATAATATGTTTTCTAACAATCACCACTTTAGATTTAAATTAAGAGATTTTATTTTTCTTAAATATATCCATACATCTAATTAATTTCATCATTTAATAATCCAATCATTTTTATTTCATAATTAACCAAATATTAATGATAATCAAGAAGTGTAATGGCATCCTTCCCCTTTAAGATCTTGTATCATCTTGATGTATAATATAAAATAAAACTAAGTATCATGCAAGAATAAAATTAAATCTAAGTGTTATGGATAAATAAAATTAAGCCAAGTATCATAATAGATGAGGATAGAGTCATTGCATCTTACTTTTTTCATCCCATGTAGCACTATGCATAGTGTACTAGTCCAACTAGACCCTACACTATTCTACTACCCTATTGTACAATTGGTACTGGTGCTAGATAACACATACCTCTTTAAGTAATGACACATGGAATACATCATGTATTTGAATTAGCTTTGGAGGTAATGCTAGATAATATCCTACTATATTAATTTTATCTCACACCTCAAAAGCTCCCACATAATTTAATGCTAGATCTTTCTAAAAGATATGAAGTATTTATGGAGTCTCACTCTAGAGAAAAATTATACCAAATGAAGAATATTCTTGGTGTTATATTTTTTTTTCTATAGATCTTCTATCTATTAGACGATCCTTTCAACCTTTGTCTAATATTTTTTACCTAATTATTCATCGCCCTCAACATATTAGAACTAATTAATTTTTTTCCTCTAGATTATACAAACTCAAAGGAATTTGAAACTTCAATTTGTTAAATTCTAAAACTACAATCCCACAATTCTAGAACTTATTCTTATCTTGAAAGCCACAAATTTTTCATCAAGGAGGTAAAATAGAGTTTCAAAAATAGACCAAGGAGGGTTAGAGGCCACTGAATAAGAGTGTGTAGTCTCTCTTGCACTTTGGATTTAGCATAAAGACTTGAGAGCACATTCCTAGATGTGTCCTTGATAGGTTTGTACATCAAGTAAAATTTAACATGACTATAATAACCAAAAAATATACCCAAATGTACACTTGAACTCTATATTTGCCACTAGGTCAAGATAAACTAGCCATAAGTGAACCTCTTATATAAAAATAAATACCTTACACATGCACCTATGGATAATAACAATAATATATAATCCATTAAGATGATTTTATTAATTATTCAATACATAATGATAAGGTGCAAACATACTAGACATGATTCTTTGATGATTTAGTTGTTTAAATTACTTAAAATTTATTCTATTGTTTATAATATTAAACCATGAGCAACAAATGCATATAATTTACTAAACTAATCTATTCTTACAACTAACTAGAATGGAGGTTGCTTTAATCAAAATTGTTTGATCTTTCAACAATATGGACCAGTGTCTACTCCATTGGGAAATAGAGTCATGAACGACAAAGAGGGAGGAGATAAATCCAACAAACCTCAATAAAACTAGCGATGCATTTATAGATAAACCAAATACTACATCCTACAGAATGAACATACTTAATAATCCACCTCAAAATTGAAATAAAATATATGAAATAAAGTAAATACTAATATAACAGTGTTTCAATTCATTATAATGCATTACTCTTTATCTAACCTCTATTACAATCACACCAACAAATTTAGTGAGAAAAAATACATAGTTGTAACTACATTTCATTGAATCATTACAATTTTCCATGGAGACATATAATTACATATAAATATGCTTTAAAAATCCTTCTTGTAATTTATAATATGCATTCCTTTGTGTATAGGAAATACATATAGTATTTGATACCCTAGAATACATTTGGAGCATAATGACCCAAAAAATTGGCTCAATGACCAACCATTTTGATGTAAAAAAACTAGTATTTATAGATCTTCACATTTTTGATATCTAGTAGTTCACAAGAGTTAGGGAAGATGAGGAACTCAACCTAGCATGTGAGAAAAATGCAAATTTTTGAATGTTGCATGTAGGGGTTGTGCAAGCCTATGAAATATTGGAGATATATGATAGTGATCATTAAAGGTTGATTTGGGTGGTTAGAACCCTAATGACCATATTAATGGTAGGATGGTTTCCCATGCTATTTTCAATTGGTTCTTCATTTGAAATAACATTATAAGAAAGATATGGGAGTAGGTAAAATTCATCTTGATGGTTTCTAGTGATGAGCCCAAACATAAAATTTAGAACTTTTGTGTTTGGTGGAAGTCTAAGTCTTAGAGGGACTAAGAGTGAAGACGAACAAGGTACTAGGAGTGACAAGGGATTAGGGACTAGGAATTGGGATGGAGTAGGGACTTGGGACTTAATGAATCAAGAGAGAACTAGCCTTGGAGATTGGGTATAGAATATGATTAGGAACCAATACAAGGAAGAGAGTGGGCCAAGGGTCAAAGGTGGAAGAGGCAACAAGAGAAAAAAAGGAATAAAATGACATGGACCAAGGCACATAGATGGCCTAACACTAAGGACCTAGTGCCAAGCTCTAGGTTTCATACATATATTTGAGGCTTGATGGGGAGGAGGAAAGGGGAGTAAGTTTGGAACATGAAGCTCGAGATAGAATTAGATTTGAGAACTTGGTGCCAAAATTTGGGTGCCACCTAGAGATCCAAACTCCCCAAAAATAGAAAAGAAGGATTAGGATTGGGAAGAAGGATGATGTGAGGATCATGGACACACAAGGACATAGTACCTTGGTCCTAATTCCACCTGTGGACTTAGGGCTTGAGAGTATACTAAAGAAAGACCACATGGAGACAAGGGAGCTCAGGTTTTGTGGAAACCTATAGCCATAGGACCTATTATAAAATGCATAGGTATCAAATCCATATACATGCCCACAATGCAAGAGAAGAACACATGCCCCATTACAAATAAACAAAAAAAATGAACACTTGACCACCACAATACATAGGGAACCAACTTGGAATTTCTTAAATTGGCAATTATTTGTGGGAAAAATGGGGTACTACCAAGGACAAAAAAGGAAATGACATTGATACAAATTTTAATTTATGAGGCCTTCAAATTTGGGAAACAAAAAATTCCATATAATGTCTCAAAATGTTCCATCTCTAACTCATTTTAAAAGAATTTTTTCTAAGTTAACTACACAAGTGGAATATATTATTCCCACTTAGATTGTTGATCCATGTAAGACAATCATAAAATATCTTTTATGATATTTTTTGTCCTTTCTATCTTGCCATTTATTTTAGGATGATAAGAAATACTAAAATTTATTTGAGTTCCTAAAGTTGAATACAAAGTGGTCCAAAACCCTGAAGTGAACCTTGCATCTTTATCTAAAATATTATTTTTTCAATCTCATGCAATATAAAAATTTCCTTTAAAAACCTCTTAGCAAGATTTGAAGCATCATCAATTAATTTACCTAGTATGAAATGTGATATCTTGGTAATTTTATCAAACACTACCAATATTATGCTATGAATATATGGTGAAAGTGAAATTACTTGTATAAAATCCATGCTAATGAATTATTTTGATTTTGTATGTCATGAGGATACTTCAATACTATTTGATGTTTTTCTTACTTGACCTTCTATCATTCCAAGAACTTAGCTACAAAGTAGACAATATCCTTCAATTTTGGCCAAATGCATAACTTTCTAAATATTGAATATATCTTATTTACTCATGGGTGTCATGAGTATGGAGAAATATCATATGATATAATGGTTCTAATCCCTCTAGCTTTAGGAACATAGATTGAATCATAACGTCTTAATAATCTATCACTATCAAAAGAATGATATATACTTAAAATTTATTAATTATGCCTCTATTGGTGTACCAACTTAGCCATAACAAGAATTATTTTAATATTTAGCCAAAATTATTACTAAAGGAAGTTTTGAAAGTCATAATAGCCAATATAGGTCTCTTTTTTCTTAAATCTTCTACCACCCTATTTTATTTTCCCTTAATATATCCACTTTTGAAATCATACTCACTTAAAAACTCTAACCACCTTCTTTATATTACATTCAAAATAAGTTTGATTCAAGATTTATTTCAACCCTTCATGGTAATTATTTAATTTCAAAAGGCTTTCCCAAAAGGAAGGGTCTCTATTTTTCAAAGAATGAATTACAGTAGCTAGTTCAAGGTCACAAGGAGTCTAATTTAGTTTGTCAATTTTAAATTTCCTAGAGTAGTATGCAAAAAAAAATTCATTTTGGATAATAACTCCTCAAAAACCTTTTGTGGAAGTATCTATGATTAAAATAGAGTGACCATTTAGATATGAAACCCTTAATAGAGGAGCTATATTTAAATTTTCCTTCAATATTTGAAAAGCGGGCTATCACGTTGCTCTATCCATATAAATATTTTTTTCTTCATTTATAAGGAGGTAATGTGATTGGCTATCCAAGATAACCCTTTAAAACATTTCCTATAATAACTTGATAACCCCATAAAACTCCTTACCTTTGACATGTTCTCAAGTATTGACCATTCCATTATAGATTTAATATTTTGGGATCCACTATAGTCCATTAAAAAGAGATAATGTCACCCAAGTAGTAAGCTTTTGTTTCAAAAATTACACTTGGAAAATTTCACATATATCTTATGCTCCTATAACCTCTAAATGAGTAATTGAATATGCATGAAATAAAAACTTGTCCCTAGTGAGACATTCTAGTATCCAAATGGTATATTCCTCTACAAAATTTGGCATTCACCATGTACCTTATCAAAATTTGAGCCTCATTCCCAATGCATTAAGAAACCATCCTTAATTTTTCTATTTTTAGTATTGAATGAAAGACCATAGATGTGTCCCTAAACCTAGTTCAAAATCAAAAATATTTCCTTGAACCCTAATTTCCAAAAATTAATTTAACAATAGGCGCAAACTAACCTAAGATCCATACCACTTGTAACCCATAATCACATGAACTATTTAGATTTTAATGCTAGGACATGTTGTATAAAAGGAGACAGTCATGGGTCATGTAGAGACCATTTGATAGAATTAATTTTTTTTAATAGAGCATTACATCAATACCCACAATCATAAGGATAGAAACATAGGAATTTACATTTTTCTTAGTGTGTCTTGAAACTTGTTAAACATTATTAAATTAGTATCAAGGGCATGATTTTCATCAATACAATATATATACTCCCCCTTCTTGATAGTAGGATATATTGGTACTTTTGAGTAGAAACTAGTCCCAAGTATAGAAAGGTAAACATGTTTCAAAAGATTAGAAATTATGATTTCAATGCCACAAATTTTTGTGCAAGATTGTTTAATAATATTTATGCCACATAGTTTTAGATCAAGGATGTAATTATGCTTCTAAACCCTAACAAAGTGTAATTCATTTCTAGTTTTTCATAGCTTCATTGTCATAATTGTGGATACTATAGTTTTATAATAAAATCATAAAGTATGCATTATAAATAATTATTTGTTATAAATAGAGATAATTGTACTTAACCTTTACTATTGGTTTCACCATTTATTTAAAAATATATTTATGTTTTGATTAAAGGTAAAAAATGGGTTTTGAAGGGGCCCAAAACCCTATACACCAAAAAGTAGTTGAAATGAAAGATAAAGACAACTTCAACATAACAACCCAACCACAACAATACCACACCAAAAGTTTAGAAAGAAAGTAGGACCCCACCCAACAAAATTATATATTATTCAAAATATTTGCAACCTCCACATCATAGGCCACATTCTTTACGCCTTCATCCCCAATAGCATATAGATCATAAGCAGGAGCACCTGCCTGAGCTTTGGTCTTGTTACGGGTTCTAACCCCATGCCCACTCGATTTCACCTCACCAATCAAAACACAACCCTTATCAACACCCTTATCACCAAGCTTCTCCCCTTCCATCAACTTGCCATCAACATCATCATCATCAACACCCTTACCATTTTTAACACTATCCACAAGGGAAGTAATACCAACAGATTCAACATTGAACCCAGTTTTGTTCCCCTCCCTTCCTTTATCTAGATTAGCATAAATCCTTTCAATGTGATTTTCCAAGGTGAGGATTCTTCCTTCAAAATTATGCTTCAACATAAGTGTTTCCTCTGCCACAATCTTCAGGGAATTCATTAGATCATCAATTTGATCCTGAACAGAGGAGTCCTCCACTTTGCTCAAAACACCCCTCACTTACACATTAGTCATATTCAGTTCATGGAAAATTCATTTAAAAATCTTATAAAAAATAATGGAACCCTCTTTGGCGACTCCCAAAACATCAACAATATTTTCTTTACCAATATTAAAAAGCATATATTTATGTTATTGTCTTAGCTCAACTATTTTATTTAGATAAGTTAATTGAATGGTTGATTATTTGTGAGGAACCTTTTCTAATAATTATTTCCTTTTAATAATTATTGTAATAAAGGATTTTGATGCATATGACTTGTAATTCATCCTTTGAGATATTAAGAATAATTCAAAATAATTAGGAAATAATAGTTAGCTTGACTAGAACTAGTATAAATATAATTTATAGTATTTTGTATTAGATTAATCTATTACAAGAGGGTGCATTCTATTTGGTATTAGAGTTATTTCTAGGGCCATGTTTATCTATACTTTTCTTTTTCATTTTATCTTTATATGATCGTACATTGTATTTTCTCACTTCACCCTCTCCAGATATTAGTGATAAAAAAATTCTATAGAGGTTAACATTCTATACCAAGGTTTTTTAAATATCACAAAAGAGTTGTCATTCTAGGCAAAGTTGGTTTCCCCATATAAGTTCTAGTGAAGGTCAAAGAGGTTTCCCTTCCAAACCACACCACGAACAATCTTTGTAAATGGTATTATGCTTCCATGTACCCTCATGTAAATTGAAAGAACCCATAGGAAATTTTGAACCTTTCTCTAGGAACCCATGGACTCTTTGTCACTTATGACACATTGGTAAGAAATTAGTCCTTAGAAGTTTCTTGTGTTGTAATAGATCTACCTAGATCTATATTTTTACAAGCTTGAACATACTAGAAATTCCCTATAAAAACCTTCCTTTCTACCTATTATCTCTTCCCCACCCTAGCCTATTTGGAAGTAGAGGAATACTATCACTAGTGGTTGTTGTTTTCTAGATCACTAGAATATAGTGTGTATTGATAGTACATATAATAATATTTGTACATTATGGTCAACGTACAATTGGAAATTATTAAATTTTGGTGTTACAAAATAAATTAGACTAAATATTTCCCCAAAGGGATTTAAAATATAAAAGTGTAAATTTTGTTCACAATCATCTGATTAGATCTTGTTGCAACCATATTTTTTCAATGATGATTTTGAGCTATAATTCTAGTCAATTTTTTGGCCCTAGTCAATAATCTCATGGTTGTATCAACTCCCTCTAGAACCCATAAGATAGAAAATTACTTTTCCACTATAGAGACCTTAATTTTAGATTTGATACAAATGATCCTTTGTATTAATGCCCTACATGCAATTCTCACCAATAGAATTAATAGTGAATGGTCCTCTAAGATAAATAATTTATTAGGATATGTGACCCATGACCCAAAATTAGACTTTCCTTGATTTGATGGCATCAATCCTACCGATCGGCTTTACATAGAAGTAATATTTTAATATCTATAATACTTATACAACAATTAGGGTCCTTATTGCATCTTTCAACTTAGAAAATGAAGTTTTCTAGTTGTATTTTATATCCCATGATGAACCCGATTAGGCATTTTTTGTCAAATAATTGCTAGTTCAATTTGGTCCTAACACTAATGAGGATTTTATTAGTACTCTTAAAAAATTTACCAAACATGTAAAATTTGTGAATACTAGATGAAATATGAAAGAATAGATAATCACACCAAAATATTTTCTAAATTTACTTTTTCATTGGCCTTAGGATCCAATTTGTGTTGAGGTTAAATGTTTAAACCTAAAAACATGATGGAAACTTTGAGATTGGAAATATTAATAGAGGATAAGCTCATTTCTTAGTGTCATTTTAAAATTATGCTCCATTTAAGAACACCAAACTGCAATACCCTCTTTTGACATAGCCTTAGGAAGCCACTACCATCAAAATACCTAATGAAGGTTGGAATACAAGTTCAATGGGAAAAGGGGTTGTGCTATGACTATCATGAAAAACCCATAAGGGGCCATGAATATGTGGAAAAAAATGTATCTCCTAGACGTTGAGTCATCTCTAGATATTTTAGAATTGGGAATCCAAAAACCCAAGAAGAACCATCTATCAATTACTCCACCCTTATGAACTCCCATCAAAAAATTTCTATCCATACCTTGGTAGGGGTCACCACTCCTTTAACTATGAATTTAAAAGGGTATTTGAAGAAGATTCTCCTTATTAATTTGATTGCATTGGGTAGTGCATGCCATTAATCCATTGATCCATGAATTGGAAAAAAAGTCAATCACTTTGTGTATCCATGCTCCAACTTTGAAGTTATGATTGTTAGTGGAGGAATATTTCATTGTAAAGGGAAATTTTTATTTTTATTTTTATGATTGAATATAAACTTTACTTTGAGATGTTTTTCATACTCTTGGAAAAACATGATGTAGTTCTTGGGGCTCAATGGTTATGTACCCTTGAACCAAGTTTGTGGGATTTATTTGAGCTTTATATTTAGTTATTTGATAATGGAAAAAGTACACATTGAAGGGTCTTGATCCTAGATCTATTAATATTATCAAATAATGTAAAAAGGAGAAGTTTTGTAAGAAAAAATATCATGAGATTTATCAATCAGCTATGTTCCATAAATAGTTTAGTCTATATCTATATTATAATCCCCTACACAATTGCAATATATTTTGGATAAGAACGCCATAATTTTTTCCAAGCCAATTGGATTAACACCTCAACATATTAAATACAATCTAATTAAAATCCTTCCAAGGAGCTTGCTTCCTAATATTTGAAAATAAAATTATCTCTCCCTACACAAAAAAGAGAGAAGTTAGTACAAGAAATCCTTGAGGATAACATTATTTGTCCAATAATTAGGCCATACCCTTGGCCTATTATTTTCATCCTTAAGAAAAATGGGTCTTCGTAACTTTGCATTGACCTTTGTGAGTTGAAAAAACTCACCATCAAGAGCACACTTTCTATTCCAATGATTGATAGGTTACTTGATGAGCTTTGTGATGTCCAATTTTTCTCCAAATTAGATTTATACTTCGATTGTCACAATATTCATGTATCAACAAAGAAAATATTTTGAAGACAACCTTTTTCACTTATAATGATTATTATAATTCTTTTGTCATGCCATTCATTCTCCAAATTTTCCATCCACAATACATGGATTTATGAAAAACTCTTTCAACCGTTTCCTTCATAAATCCATCATGGCATTCTTTAATGAAATTTTTATCTATAAAATCCTTGGGGTAAGAATTTATAGCACCTTGACCATACATTACAATTCCTTGTAGATAGTTAGTTACGTTCCAATTTCTCCTTTGGTTAAAAGGAAATTGAGTACCTTAGACACATTATCTTCCCAACACATGTTAAATTCAAGCCTAATAAAATTCATGCCATACAAAATTTGCTAACACCCGAGACAATAATGAATCTTGTGTGGATTTTTGGATTTCACTAGTTACTATTAGAAACTTTTCACTTAAAAAATTCCATTCCATTGATTGCCTTGCTAAAAAGGATTTCTTCTCATGGACCACTCAACTGAACATGCCTTTGAAGTCTCAAATAGGCTATGTTAAAAAAACTATTTTAGCCATGCCACATTTACCCAAGCTATTTATCATTAAAAGTGATGCTTGTGGAAATGGAATTGGTGTATTGTCATTCTAGATTATCAACCTACCACCTTCACCAATAATGCTTTATTAAGGAAAAAATTGGTTTTCTCTACCTATAAAAAAGGGATGATGGCCATGTTAATGTTGTCGAAAGTGATAACCATATTCGTGACATTTTTATATTAAAAAATCACCATAGTCTCAAATATCTCTTAGAGAAAATGATATCCTCACCACCTTAGTATAAATGAGTCACCAAATTTGGGGGTATGACTATGAGATCACTTATAAAAAGGTAAAGGATATTGTGGTAGCAAATGCTATCTCTCACCAATCTAAGGATTGCTTTTCACTGTCTATACCTTACATGTCACTTCCTAAATGGGTGTAAGAATGGCAATATGATCCAAACAACATTACATCCACCAACTGTCTACATATCTTACTTCATCACCCAACCACCCTTGGGATGGACACCATTTATGGTTGTAAAAAAGATTATCATAAAAATATTCTATAACTTCATGCATCTTCATTAGATGGCCATTCAAGGTTTTGAAAAATATATGAGAGTTTTTCACAATTTATTTTGGCATGGGATTAATTATGATATCATGTGATCCATTGCTAAATGTGATACTTTCCAACCTCATAAGTTTGAAATAGTTACAACTCCAAGCTTACTCTAACCACTACTCATTCATACATGTATTTGGATGGATATTTCCAAGGATCTCATTGATAAACTTCTAAAATTTGGAGGAAAATTAGTTGTACTATTGGTGGATCATCTATCTAAATATGCCCGCTTATGTGCCTTGGTCCACCCTAAACCTCTTCCACCATAGTCCAAAGCTTTCTTGACCATTTTTTTTGTCTCCATTTCTTCTATAGTATTATATCATGAATCAATATTTACAAGTTATTTTGGGGAGGAATTATTCAACATAATTAAAGAAACATTGTAGATGAGCTTTAGGTATCACCCCCAAATAGATGGTCAAACCAAAATAGTTAACAAATATTTAGAAACATATATTTTATTTTTTTCTTCTAAGTAACAACACGATTGGCTCAAGTGGATATCATTGATAGAATGATCATATAAAACCTCATATCAAACACACAAAAAGTGACCTTATGTGAAGCAATTTATGGCCAGAAGTTTCCATTATTTCTCTCTTATATTTTAGATAGTTATCCACTAATATAGTGGACACTTCACTTAGCATATGATATGGTATTCTTCAAATCCTTCATGAAGATATCCACATGGTTCACAACCACATGAAGAACTATGCCAATCAACACCATTCTTAATAATATTTTTATCTCAAGGATATGATTTTTATTTGGTTGTAGCCTAATAACTTGTTGTCCTAGGATGAAATGTCATCATAGATTTCCCAAAAAATCTATGGCCCTTACATTGTTCTTTAATGGATTGGACTAGTAGATTAAAAGTTGAACCTCTCACCTTCCTCCAGTGTTCATCTTCTTTTCCATGTCCCTTATTTGAAGAAATTTCTTAGCCAACAAGTCATTGCTAAAAAACTTCTTTAGCTCAATGTTGAAGTGCCCATTATTATCTAGATAAAGTTAGTCTTGGATATGCACTCATACCAACTTCATAAGTACATACTCATTGAGGTCTTGATCTAGTGGGATGTCATGAAATCAAGAGATGCTACTTGGGATCCCCTTCAACCAATTCAACAATAACTTCCTACCCTTCAAATTTGAGGACAAAGATTTTTAAGGGGGGATATTAGGACCACTTTATCCTAACTTTTTCCTTTTGATCCTGATTGTAATCAAAGATTTAGATTCATGTGCTTTGTAATTCATCCTTTGACCTATTAAAAATAATTCCACATGCTTGAAAAATAGTAGTTAGCTTAACTATAACTAGTTTAAATATGACACATAGTATTGTAAGGACAATACAAATTTCATTGTATCGAGCTTACTCAAAGGAGACCAACCCTTTGATAAGGCTCAAGATATATAATGCAATTATGACTTCATGGGTGCAACATAATTATTTTTCTCTAGTTTTAAATGCATATTTTTTGTATTTTCTATTTGGATTAATGTGTTACAAGAGAGTAAATCACATTATTACATAAATTAGCCTAGATACCTTTACATGTCTTCATTTTTATCTTCGAATGTGTGTGTGTGTGTGTGTGTGAGTGTGTGATGGTTAAATACACATACCCATGTCATTTTCATTTAATTTTATGCCTATTCTGAGGAAATATATTACTACATGTGTATAGTGACAAATGCCACAATGTTTTGTGAAGTTGAGCTCATTCCTCTAGCCTTTTATTCATTTATACATATACATATCCCCATACCTTGTATCCCCACTCTATCCATTTATACACACTCTCTCTTTCGTATGCATTTGTCTTATCCACTCATTTATCAAATGTATTTATGCATCTACCTTCATTTATGTATCTACCACTTGAATTTACATATTAGTCAATTCCGAAATAAATCTGTAATCATGATTACTACTTATTAGTCACAAACTCGTCCCCTTTCCATTTTAAAATTCAAAATTGACCAATTTACTTTATCCACCTTTCGACCTTAAACCAACTAAACACTTATTTAATACAATTTAATATCAATTATTAACATCGAAAGACATTCAATGTATTTACTCTAATGATCTCTTAAACATCTAAAAAGTCAAACAATCATGGATTCTAAATAAAATTTAATAACATATTTAATAAAATAACCTAAATACCTAATCACAACAACCTTAAAGTATTTTAAATAGTTTCGTAAGGAAAGGAGAAGGTACAAGTATGACACCCCTTTAATCCGACAAAATGTTTAGTAAAGTCGGTACGCAACATATTTTTCCACAACGAAACATCGGGTGCGAAAACGTCCCTATCAAAGAGAAAAGCACGTTGAGTTGGCCACACCTTGGATTGGTCGGTGGGGTCCACTCAAACACCGTCCCATGTTACCCTTTAGCCTCCACATTTAAAAAAAATATTTAATCATTTTAAAAATAAACATGTGTTTTTCATTGAAGTTTGGTAAATTGGGATATATTACGAATAGTCCTTTCTTTCTATTTATGTCACTGAAACAATTATTTATTGCTATTTTGAATTTTAAATGGGGGATTGACATAAATAAATATCACATTAGAGTTTGATAGGTTTCAAATATCAGCATGATTGATTTATTTATTGATCATAATAATTATGAGTTATAGTTATGATGCCCTTCAATTTTATATTAGTTATGTGTATTGGGTATACATTGTTAATAATTCGATTGACTATATTTTAATTGGATGGAATAAAATTAGTGTAAATATTATAAATAAATTTATGTAAAAGATGTTAAGAGATATCATTTTTGAATTGTTTATTCTTTGTTTGGATTTTAGATGTAAGGAGATCTATTCATCTTCCATGTTACTCTTTTGATGTTTGATTATCTTGCCTATAAACTATTTTCTTCTTTTCTTATGTAGGTGTGCCCCATCTCTATATATCATATGTCATTCCACACAATTGAAGAGCTCTATGTAGACATGTTTCATATCCCCTTGTGTAATTTGTCTTGAATTTTGAAGACATGAATGTTGTATAAAACTTTGTAATGTCTATAGGTCATAATGTAAAAGAATTTGTTAGTTATATTGAGAAAATAAAAATACTATATAAAATATAGCCTTGGAAGGATTGATAACATGTCCACATGTTTTGTCGATGTAGATCTTCTTAAGGATTACATGCATGAACAATATAATGGAACTATTTCTTTGTCTTTTTCGTTTATGATCATTTGTCCAATCAAGATTGTCCATATTTCATGAGTTGTCTAATTGGAAGAAACCATGCACATGTAGTGAATGTTACCATTCATATTTAGTCTAATTTTCTTTTACTTCCATTTCTTTTTGTAATATCTCCTTTAAAAAAATGTATGTCACATGTACATGTATTGTGTCACTATATGAGGATAATCAATGACATCATATTTTTGTCAATTTTGAACTTCTCATAATTTTTTTTGGTG
Organism: Sequoiadendron giganteum; assembly: GCA_007115665.2. NCBI lineage: Eukaryota > Viridiplantae > Streptophyta > Pinopsida > Cupressales > Cupressaceae > Sequoiadendron > Sequoiadendron giganteum. The sequence goes on from CM021101.1 coordinate 518,583,039, forward strand.
GTATTCCTATCATTAACACATATAGATCAAGCCAACTATTTGCTACCCTTTAACCTCCAAAATTAAATTAAATATTTAATAATTTTTAAATTGAACAAGTATTTTCATTGAAGTTTGCTTTGATGGGACATTAAGTAAATAGTAATTTCATTATATTTTATGTTATTGAAAGAATCATTTCTTATTTTATTTTTTTTCTTTTAATTTTATGTTATTGAAACAATCATTAATTATTTTGTTTCTTTCTTTTAATTTTATGTTATTGAAACAATTATTTATTATTTTGTTTGTTTCTTTTAATTTTAAATGGGAGGATTACTAAAATTGACATAAATTATTCCCACACAAGAACTTGAGAAAAGTATACCACACCTAAATAGATCCCCAAATTTAGAATGATATATTTATCAATCATAATAATTATGATAATCATAGGTATAATTATGACGAGCTTCAATTCTTCATTAGTTATGTGTGTTGGGTGTATATTATTAATAATTCTACATTCGTAATATTTTTTACTAAAATTAAATAAATCTATATAAATAAATAATTTTAGATAATAGAGTTATGATATAAACATATATTTGACTGTATTTAATAAGAATAAAATTAATATATCTTTTTTAGATAAGTTAATGCAAAATATTTCAAGAGATTCATTTTCAAGTTGTTTAATGTTTGTCTTGATTTCAGATGTAAGGAAATCTATTTATCTACCATGTTACTATTTCAATGTTAGATTATCTTATCTACAAATATTTTTTCCTCTTTTTTTATGTAGGCACACACCATCTCTACACATTGTGTGCCATTCCACATAATTGAGGAGCTATTCATAGTTGCATTTTATATTTATTTATGTAATTTGTCTCATGTTCCAAATACATGGGTGTTGCATAAAATTTTGTAATGACCTTGATTCATAATATTAAAAAATTCTAGTTAAATTGAGAAAATAAAAATACTATGTAAAATATAGATTTTCTTGAATATTGATAACAAATTTGTATGTTTTGTTGATGTAGATCTTCTTGAGGATTCCATGTGTGAACAATAAAATGAAATTATTTCTTAGTCTTTTTAATGATTATTTGTCCAATTGAGGTTGTCCATATTTCATGATTCATCTAATTAGATGAATCCAAACATATACATAATGAACATGTATGTTGTCATTCCTACCTAGTCCATTGATCTTTTACTTTCACTTCTTTGTGTAGTATCTCCTTTCAAAAAATGTATCTCCCAGATGCATGTATTGTGCCACTATACGATGATAATCAATGATATTATATTTTTACCAAATTTGTGTTTATCATAGATTTGTCGGTGGTGAGCTTAGCATTAACACATGTAGATCAAACTGTTAGAGTAATAAAGTCATCACCTAATTGATTAATTAATCATTAATTAATTAGGTCCCTTTATGCTTTATTACACTTAAGCTAAACTTAGGAGTGCTTTTATTTTATTATTAGCTTTGATTAATTAGTTGTTTTTTGCATGATTAAAGCTTCTAATATTAGATCATGTTGTCTCATTCATTCTTATGAGGACACTTGTCATGATCTAATCTAATCTTGATCCAAGGTTAGATTTCATCCTTTTCATAAGGATTCATTCATTGTAATTGAACATAATTCTCTACGGTAGCATATTCAATGCGGTAGTTGTTCACATAATGCATATTTTGATGTTTTATTAGATCTGAGTTGTTGAGCAATAAAATTGAGCTTACACCATTGCGACAAAAGTTTCTTCGTTGTGGGGGGGCCTTCTAGTCTCCTATTCTTTCTCCTATGGAGATTCTTGTATATGTATTGATGAGATAAAAGTTGTCTTTGGGGGGTGTCATTTAATCTTCCTTCTATCCTTCTATCCTTCTCTCACTCTCATTAGTGCATTACATTATTTTCTTTTATTTTCTCTCTTTTGGAGGGGAGTTTTATTCCCATGAGGTTTTCTCCCTTTCTCCTCTTTTACGAGAGATTAGCTTGTTGTACATGGGTACCTCATCAGCCGTTAGGGTGGGACCCATTCATGTATTTCTTTATCATAGTTTAGTTTCTCCCTAGTTCATCTTAAGGGGGGGTGTTAGAGTAATAAAGTCATCACCTAATTGATTAATTAATCATTAATTAATTAGGTCCCTTTATGCTTTATTACACTTAAGATAAACTTAGTAGTGCTTTAATTTTATTATTAGCTTTTATTAATTAGTTGTTTTTTGCATGATTAAAGCTTCTAATATTAGATGATGTTGTCGCATTCAGTCTTATGAGGACACATGTCATGATCTAATCTAATCTTGATCCAAGGTTAGGTTTCATCATTTTCATAAGGATTCATTCATTGTGTAGATATGTAAAATATACATGCACCTGATTCTGATCCTACTAACATCATTTCGTCTTGAATCATACTCCCAGCTTATCAACACCTTTCATCCCTTAATTAAATAAATCATTATTTATTTAATTAGGTCTTTCTCTCCTCTGGTGATTAAATTAATCAATTTAATTTAATTAATCATCTTTCTCTGTTCATTTAAATAATTCATTTTATTTAAATTAAATCTCTAAATTCCTCTTATTAAATTGAATAAATTAAACATTATTTGATTTAATCTAACATTATCCCCTTTAGTTAAATAAATCAAAATCATTTATTTAATTAATCATTTCCTCTCAATTTGATTTAAATCAATTCATAAATTTAAGTCTAAATTGTCACATCTCCTAATTCCTCATTAAATTAATCAAATCCTTGATTAAGTTAATCCCTATCACTAAAATCCTCTAGAGAATGCAACTTGCACAATAAATCAAATACTTTGATTTATTAATTCATCTATTTTCCCTCACAAAGCATCAAAAGGGAATATTCCCTCAAGTTTGAATTCAAAAATGCAAGTGGATGGGTACTTCCAACAAGGCATTCACTCCTCTTACATGTCCTTGTGCATTGAGCCAAATGACATTAACTCGAGTCTTCTCTCCCCCCAACTTTCAAATTCAAAATTCAAACTTGCACATTGATCAAAATGTGTTCATTCCTCAACCATTCACATCTTGACAAGTGACACTTGGCCATTGGATGTTGAATGATCCCACATTGCTTATTTCACTCAGTCTTCCAAGATTGAAATCTATAAATGAGAGACTCTTCCTCTCATTCAAACATCCACAATTTGAGTAAACTTATTATACTCAAATCCACAATCTTCATACAAAGTTACTCTCTTCAATTGAGAACTAATTTTTCTCATTTCATCCATATATTCATCACATTTTCACATTTGCACCAAGGTTATGATCAAGTCTCTTTGGAGATTTGACCATTTCTAGATCATCTTCATTGCAACATAGGAATTGGGAAAGGGCCAATTGCAACACCTCATTGGCACCAATTCTCCCATAAGATCATCATGCTATTAGCTTAATTAGGATTGCTTTCATTGTTATTTGAGTTTTGTTATTTATTTCCTAATTTTAGCTTGAATAGATGGATTTTATGGGGAATCTCTCATATATGCATGCATTTTGATCTAACATCTAACCATGTTTGTCGTCTTTGTGCATTTGCAGGTTTAGGGGTTCACACATTGTAATTGAAAATAATTCTCTATGACAGCATATTCAATGGACAATTGTTCACATAGTGCATATTTTGATGTTTTATCAGATCCAAGTTGTTGAGCAATAATATCTTTCTTATTTCTTCATAGTGTGATAAGTTTATCGTTGCGAGTGATTCTTGGAGCTATGGGAGTACATACATCTACTCTAACACAAACCAATACATTTAAATTGCACTCAAAGTGAAGAAAATAGTAGGGGAACCAATTTGATGAAGCATTCCAATTAACTCATCATGATTTTTTTTTTGAATAGGAATTTGTACCCCTCAAGATAGTTCCAAACCACATCAAATGATCAACTAGATGAGATTAGGGCACATTATCTATATGTTCACACAACTTATTAATCGCTTATATTAATTTTGTTTATTACACTTGAGTAATGCCAAATCTTCTCTTTTCTTTAGTGCTAATATTGTTGGTAATACACATGGTATTAAACTTTCTCTTTTTAATCTTTTTTTAATAAATTGTCTACTTTCTCATCAATTATTCACTTTCAACTAGTGTCATTTTATGAGTTACTTTATTAAATAGACTTGGTCTAAGAATTGGATCCATATGATGACTTATACTTCTCACAAATTGTAATACTTCAAGTAGGTTATAAAAAATAATATCTTTTTAACATCAATAATTTAATAATTTTTGGACATGAACTATGCATTCCCTTTACCTACATTTATGGTGCCCTCTACTTGCAAAAACTTAGGAAGAATGAAAAAATAAAATGTATCCTTGATATCCTTCAAAAACTACTTACCATTAACCAGTAATATTATCACAAAACTACTCACTCTCTCATCTTCCTCTTTCAAGGGTAAAAACATATTTCTTACTCGATATTTTACCAAGCTAAAAGCATATCTCTAAAATCTTGTATAGTTCTTCTATCAAACTATGATGATCTACCCAAAAAGTTATGACAAACATCTATAGGCAATGTGACGTGATAGAAAAAAATATTCTATGATTCTACTCTTTAATTTCATTGGATATTATTCAATAAACAAAATCTTATGAACTTTTTATAACCAAGATACTCTACCATTTCAAACTTAACTTAGCATTTTACTTGCAGGTTATCAAGACTACCACTATCAATAATCACCTTACAAAATTTACCTCCATATTTAGATATAGTTCCATTTAGATATCTTGTAGGCTTCATTAAATTTATTTTTTGTAATAACGACTCATTCCTTTTCAAAAAAACTTACTTGTTCGCCATCGGAAGGTACTTTTTCATCAACATGTATTTTCCTTGTGGCCCTTTCAAATATTATGTTGGCCCCATGGTTGTCGTTGCACCAAATTTTTGACCTGTTAATGCCCGATACAACTGCCAGAGTTAACAGATCCACATGAGGTGATTAGTCCATGTCATGAATCTAGAGGGGAGCGTTGAACATCTGCCAAAAATCTCCCCTTCGGCGTTACCTGAGGGGATTCGAACTCGACACCTTTGGCTTTGATACCAATTATTGGCCCAATAGTTGTCATTGAACCAAAAGGTCGACATGTTAATGCCTGATACAATTGCTAGAGTTAATGTATCCACAAGAGTTACTTAGTCCATGCCATGAATACCGAGGGGAGCGCTAACCATCTGCCAACATATTCTATCATATACTACTTTCAAATTCTTGAGTACATTCAAATGCTTGGTGTCCTTCACCTCCACACTTAAAAATAGTTCCTCAAATGATCATCCACATCCTTTGCCATATATTTCTTAGCCTCTTTGATAATCAAGTCTACCACATATAACTTTCATTGATTTTATTTTATTTTGTGTCATCATTATAAGATCTACTACCACCACTTTGACTTCTCCATCTCTTGTTCTATTTGTTGTGAAATTTTTAATTTAACTTTTATTTATACTTTAGGGTAAATTGATACGCTTCATCAATAGATTGAACAATTAGCATTCTTAGTTCTTATTGAATGTATCCTCTCAACCATTGATATTAACTATATTCCCTTAATTATCCTCATGCTTACCTACTCTAATTATCAACTTATTATATTCGTTAGTATAATATTTCACACTTGAATATTTTTGTCTTAGGTTTTTTGACTTTTTCAATAAATCTAATTGATAAGTTGTATGATTTTTTTTGGATTTGAGCTTATATACCATCCTATCCCATTTTTGTATATTAGACTTACCTCTCCTATTTATTTCCACCAAATAGAAACATGACCTTTCAAATTTGTATTTTCAAACTTTACTCTATCAAGGTTGGTAGTTTCCTCATACTCAAAATATTCTTCAAGATCAATAATCCTGTCACTTAAATCTTCTAGATTCAAACTACTAGAATAATTTGGAAAATTAACTCTATTTTTATTACTAATTTTGGAGATAGCCTTCAACATTATTTCATCTCAATCTTCTTCATCCAATATTTTATGTTCAACTAGTCCATTATCTTTTTCATCATCACTTTCATCAATTCTAATGTTCATAATAACTCTTATTTTATCATATTCTATTATATCAAGCCAGATTTGAACATTGCCCATCATAAGGAACATTCCCTTAAATAAATATACAACACAAAGTATACCTTGGCCTTTGTCTATCCTTCTATACGTATTTTAGATTTGGAGTAGGTTGTCTTGTTGTCAATGATCTACTTAAACCTAAATCAACTCACTAGGAATCTTCTATTCAACACACACTTTTTGGAATACTATCTAAATCACTTAATTGTAGGACTCAAATTTTCTTTGATACCATTTGGTATAGTAAAGGTTAGAGGGTCTAATTAAGGATTATCTAACCTAGCAATCTAAGAAAAAACTCGTCTAAATTTATATAGCAAAGCAACCAAAATTATAAATAAATAAAATTTTATTGATCCAAAATATAATAAATTCATGATCTTAATAAATGTTAGGAATTTTCCTTTTATTTAAATAAAAAAATCTTTAAAATATCAATGTTGTAACTACATGTTAAATCCTTTCATATTCACTATTTGTTGGCTAGTTAATTGTCCTCAAATGGTATACAAATTTTATTTATATACAAGATGCAAAAATGATATAAACTTATTGGAAAATTTGATGCATAACCAAAGGTGAATGTGAAAAGGATCGATGAACCCAAAATTAAATGATTTGATTATTACCGACCTTTTAATTTAGTGCATCACCTAGGATAATGTGTAGGTCTATTGATAATGTGTAGAACCACAATTCTAATGTACCTTAATCTAAGATTCTTCAAATTCAATTGATTTTTGCATATGACTCTTCTTCAAAAACATAAATAGGTAACATTAAGACTATAAACAAAAATACAACCCAAAGGAAATAGGAACCATCACTAATGATGCAAAGAAGGTGAAGAAACTTAATTATGAGAAAAAATTCTTGCCCAAAATAAATGACTTGATGACCTAAAGTTGACAAGTTAGGAAAGGAATAAAGCACAAACAATAAATAGATTAAATTGGCCACCAAGAAGAAAACATAACATGAATCTAGCAAAGAAAATAATTTCAACTATCATTGAGCTAATAAAAGGCCAAACTTATCTAAGGTAAAATATTTACTTTCCCATGGAAAGAAAGTTGTTGTCATTCAACCTTTTAGCCCCCAAATGAGTTTTAGTTACTAAAATCAAAAAAATCATCTCAATAGTAATATTTAAGGTGGGCGTTACCCTAAATACCTATAGGGAGTTAGGAAAGAAATCTTTAAGAGATTTTTAATAGTTTACACTAAAACTTAGTACCTCTAACACCTTGTAGATAACCTATAATATCATAGTTACATGTAAGTTTGTGGCCTTAGAGAATTCATGTAGATGAACTACATGCAACCTATAACAATATTTTTATGCTTGTAAAAATATATAGATATACTATAAAAACCTTATAAGAAAGCATGCTTGGATATTTACCTCCCAAGTGCCAACAACCTAAACCTAAAGAAAGCTTAAAATATAACCCCCTACTAGATTCTAGTGACACAATATTATTCATGGACTTAGATGCTCTTGTATCATACATGCCTAATAATAATTTTTTTAGCATGGCCATCACAAGGTAGATTTGATGGGTTGAACCACCCTTTTAGACTTCCTACACTCATCAAGACATTCTATTAATATAATAAGTACATTATTATACTTCTTCCTTCACCTCTTACAACATTTAGTTGGGAGATCTCATCTTCCTCTACCAAAATTAGCCACTTAACTCTATTTTTCATTATGAAACTCCTTTCACCATAGATAAATATTCTCCAAATGCTTCTCTTTGAGTCCCCTCTTGTGGTTTTTACCCACCACTACATGTCCACTTGCACCACATTCTTCTTCATTCCTTCATTCCTCTTATGGAATTTGACCCACTATTGTTCATCCTCCTCTGAAATTTATTTATCTTCTCTCTCTGCTCATCACTCATTCTACACACTTATATTTCATATCCTACATTTCAATAGTCTCATATTGATATAATTGTTATATATTATGATTCTTTGCTAGGTTTATTTTTCTATCATTAAACATAATAGCCTTCACATTACATTTTTTTGCATGGAAAAATACACAATCATATCATTTTCCAACACCTTAGGTTTCATATGATAATGTATATTCCTCATACCTTTGTATTCTCTTCTTGTACATTTTATTACATAACACCCATTGGTACCTCTGTGCACTCCAAAGGACATACCATTGTTGCTACTATATTATTGTCTTCTATTACAACCTCATTCTCCTCTTCATGTGCTTTATCTTCCTCAATGCATGTAAACCAAAGAATAATAGATAAAACAGGTTTATCCACTTTACCCATATCCTTTTCCTCTTCTCTTCTATTCTTTATTTTAGCTCTTCTTTCAATACATCTAAATAATTAGATATTTCTAAATAGATACTCTCAATTTTAACCCAACTTCTTTTCTCTGCAACCTTTTCTCTCTTTTCCATGAATAAAAAAATTGTACACCTCATCAAGTCCAATTCACTCCTCTTTTAATAGAAAAAATATTCTCCCTCACCATCTCACACTCCCACAATCCTTAGTATACACAATTTGAGACAATAATCTCTTACTCACACTACAACCCACAATTAGTTTTCCTTATAAACCACTTGTACATGCCCTCTATCTAAGAATGTCACTAGAATATGTAGACTCTCAAAACCTTTCTACCCACTTTACACTTAATGGGGGACATTATTGCACCTTCTAGACCCAACACTCTCTTTATTGAAGGGCGCTAAAACACATTCTCATATAAGGTACACCCTCTCTAACAAAATTTATCCTCATTGCTCTCTACGATTGTAGGAATTCCTCACACCTAGAATAAACTCATTGGAGACTCACAACACACATAGATCATCAAGAAAAAATCTTCTCTAGTAAAAATTGGAATCTCCTTCTCATAGGTCCATTTAGTTACAATAATATTTGACACACTTGCAGTAAATATATAGAGCCCTCAAGTTAACTCAACAAGAAAAAAACTTCTTGTTATACCACTTGATGTAGTCTATGTCAAGGGTTCAATTAAGGATGGCCTAATCTAGCATCCTAACACTCAACAACACATGATTATGATCAATGGAAGCAATCGACATACTTGTATTAAATTAATTTACTGTATCTATAATAGGCTTACAACATGTTTATAGGAGCCTAAAATTACACATGTATAGTTAGCTTCTTAGCTCAACTCTCCTCTCTTTCAATGGAAAACCAAATCCACATCTCAGTGAATAAAATTGGTTTTTCTCCTAGATCACCACTATTCTCTTCCTCATGAACTTGTCTCCCAAGAAAATTTTTCTTTTTCTACCTAGTTAGTCATTTGTTTAAAAAACCACTTTTCTTGCCCAATAAGGATCCTTGATGGAAGTTGGATGGTCACTATAATATGGATCTATAAATCATGTCACCCCATCATTAATAAAATTATAACCTACTGATAAATTGAATTGTTGCTACTTGGAGAAGTTGAGATGATGACAAACACTCATAAAGGAAGTAATACTACTCTCCAAATCAATAGATTGTAACAAAGAAAATGTTTCCCAAAGGAAATAGGAATATTTGCTAATGATGCAAAAAGGAGAATCATCATGGTTAGGGTAAAAAATATTGTCTGAGATGAAATTAACTAATGACCTAATGCTACCAAGTTAAGAAAAGAATAAAACATGCCCAATAAATAGATTAATATAGCTACTAAGAAGGAAACTTAATCACCACCAAAGAAAATAAATCCAACTATCACAACATCAAGAAAATGAAACACTAAACCAAGATTGAAAAATATTTAATTTTCCATGAAAAGCAAGCTACCACCATTCAAATTTTAGCCCTTAAATGTCTTTCGGTGGTTGAAAGCAACAAAATAATCAATAATGATTCTAAAGGAGAATGCGACCCCAAAGACATTTTAGTTGGGAAATAACCTTGGAGATATTCTAAACCATTTTACACTGAAACTCAACACCTATACACAACCTATAATTACTTTGTAGCATAGTTACAAATAGTTTTTTGGCCTTAGAGAATGTGTGTAGATGACTTGTAGGCAACCTATAACAATAACTGAAAATTGCAACATATCCTACTTTTGTTTTTGGTGACAAATGATTGGTCATGGACCTAGATTCTCTTGCATTGGGTTCCTTTACCACCTATTTTACTAGTTGCAATGGTTCGTCAAGAACCTTACACCTATCTCTCACTCTAATTTTTTTGGGTTGTAGTGATTACTTTTGATTCTACACCTCTTTTATATCTACATATGACTTGTTGACATTGCTATGTAGTTATTATTATTTTATTTTTTAGTAGATGTTACTAATGGGATTTGATTCATGTAGGTCTGAAGATGGAGCTATCATCACATGGAGAGAAAGAAAAATATCATCTATTTATATATCCATTATGAGTGTTCTTGTCTTTTAATTTCATGCTAAGTACTTGTTTACTTTGATATTCATGATTCATGGTAGTTCACATGCAAGCCCAAGTGAGGGGAAAATGTGGAGGTGAAAAGTACATCCCTAAAAAAATTCCCACTCATCTTGGACTCACTTTGACTTGCCCTTGATGCAATAGTCTAGTGCTCAATATGTAAGCTTTTGTACAAGAATTGATATTTAACTTGAACCTAAAATGAACTTAAGTCCATATTCCCTAGTGGTCTAGACCTAGTTCTTATCCTTGTTATTCTTACTCCTAGGCACAATTTCTTGGGTGACCTTGATCCTAGATTAAGATTGCTAGGATGATGTTGACCCATATTTTCTAAATTCAAATTTAATACTAAAATCTAGCTAACTTTATCCTAACTAGGCTTTACCCATCAATTCACATGTGAAATATTCAATGTTGAATAAAAGGAAAAAGCCTTAGACCATCATAGACATGTAATTAACAATTCATAAGCATATCATTTGACCATAAAGAGTGTTGCATTGATATCTATATACATATATATATATATATATATATATATATATATATATATATATATATATATATATATATATATATATATGCATTTGTATTTTGTATAACCTATATCTTCAATCATGTTCAAACACCATGGAATTGATATATAGGATCTAATTACAATCAAGATAGGCTGCAGATTCCTCCACTTGAAAGTAGGTCCTATTGGTGCTTCTAAACACCATCCAATCTATTTATACATAGGAAAACATGTTTCTAAAGTGCAAGAACATAATTGAGAGTTGTGACTTTTAAGATTAGGGTCGTAACTTTCAAGATTAGTGTCATGCCAAAGTTTAAAGCTATGAATATAAATATCAGAGTCGCTTGGATAGTTCTAATCCTTAATAAAGTCCAATTCATGTCCCAGTTTATTAGAGCTTCAGTAATATAATATTTGACAATAGATTCTCAAGTCAAATTAGAAAATGCTAATCACACCAAAATATCACCCACACATAAAACTAGGAAAATTTATCCCCTTATTATTTTTAGCATTCATTTCAACTTATCCAAACTCATTTTTTCTAAATTAATTATGATATTTATTACAATAATTAACAATTTATTTACTTATTTAACACACTTTAAATATTTAAAAGGTGTCAAAAGGTTGTAACTCAATTGGTTGAGCACAATTGGGGATGATGATAGTATGTTCCTCGATTACACTATCCACCAAGGTTTAAACCTTCATAAGTACAATCAGACCAAGTTCGATCCTTAAATGACTTTGATGGATGTGATTCCCCTCCTCATAACTACTTAACAATATATATATATATATATATATATATATACTCATTATATCATAATCTACATATCTATAAAATCAAGTTATTTTCCCAAAATAAAATAAAATTAAAAGGTCGTTTTATTTCTCTTCACACATGTGCACTTTTATCCCTTCACCGTACTAGGAATTGTTCCTTAATACTAAGGCTAACTTTAGAGAATAATATGCTTAATGAGTTTACTTAAAATTACGGCAAATGTTTATCGCGATTTTCACGTGCTAAATCAGGGAATCTCATGAGATGGTCACGTGTTCAAATATGCGTAAGATGCGGGGGGGCTTCCATCCTACTAAAGCGGAGACAATTTTAGAGGAAAGAAATGAAGAAAATTGTTTTCTTAAAGGGTGTTATAAATTGACTTAAATTAAAGTGAATGACATTTGGGTGTTATATATGTTTGTAAATTAATATTATCTTAGGAAATTAAATGGATAAAGATAGGATTATTCAACTATTTAATATATTCAATAATGTGTAGAGTTTATATATGATTTTGTGTAGAATTAAAATTAATTTTAGGTTGATTGTGGAGTTGTGATATGGTATTATGTAGATTTTGTTCTTTGATTTATTAGATTGTTTACTTTTAGTTGATAATTAAGGATTGGTGGCATTTAAAAATATCTTGGGCAAATCATTAAATTGCAAGGTCTAAGTTCTCTTAGGATTAGACTGACTTACAAAAATTAGTGGGAAGTAGTCAATCATGCAAGTGGTTTAGATGTCAATTATGATGCAATGTTCCTATTCATTTTAGTGCTCTAAAATAAAGTGTTTCTTTGAGTTTACTCCCTTGTTTGCTTTAGGATTTTGAATGATTCAAGGATCTACTCTAATATTTAAACAAATGCCTCTAAATACGAAGACATAACAAATTGTTGTACACTTGTGTACTAAGCTGGATCCCAATGGCTATCAAAAAGGATGGAAGTTAACAAATTAAATTTAAAAAATATAATTTTTGGGTCAAATTTACATCATGCAAGATTGATCTCACGTGTCATAGAAATGACCCAAGATAGGGAATCTGGAATTTGGGAATCAAGGATTATAAACAATGTGAATGTACAAGAATAAGTGTATATAGGATATGTATAAGGATGGGTGCATGAGAACATACACAAGTGAGTATGAAGAGGGATTGAGGAAGGGGTAAAACTTAGTATAAAGGTGTTTCGCATGTCACTATGTAATTGTATTAAGGCATTTTGTCAAAATGGGCTTGAAACTAAATGAGAAGTAGCATGGGTATGCAAATATCACTATTACGTTTTGCCTCTAATTTTGAGGTGCATGTGAATTCTAACATGAACATACATCTCAAAGTATGGGCAGTCACAAATATACATGAAAATAAACACTTAGTCATAAAAAGGATACTAAGGCTCATGTAAAGTAATAAAGCCAAAAAGGATATCTTCGCATGTTCATCCTCAACCTGTGCACTCCAGAGGAATTTGCAAAATAATAGAAGTTGTGCAATATGCAATATTTTTCTTAAAGTGGAATAAGATATGCCTTATATTTAATTGTTTACATCCACCAAATACAAGAAATTGGAGGAGATAGGAAAAATTTATGAAATATAAAAAATAAGCTAAGCATAACTCACATAAATCAAGTGAAGTAATGAGTGTCGTGAATACACCATGTAACAAGAAAATATGACATATAGTAGGGTAGGCATGAAAGTACATCAAAATAGATATACATGAAGGTATATGATTACCCCTAATATGGGAAAATGGTGAAGTGAAAATTTCCCTAGAGGCGAGTGCAAGTGGTATGGGGAGGTATGGTCTCCCAATGTGACTTAGAACATGGTAAGGTATGCAAGAAAAAATGACAAGATAGGGGAATGCATGATGTATCCAATGTGGTAAATGTAGCTTTAGGAACATAATTTAAGCACAAGATGAAATGAGGAAGGTGTAATCCTCCCCCAATATCAATAGATAATTTTTGATAAAGTGATGGTAGCATAATGGAGAATGGGAGAAATTGTTGAGAAAATGTCTCAACCTTGCATTGTTTTTTAATTATTAATTGGTAATTTTTAATTATCTTTTAGTTTTCATGAAAGTTGCTAAATGCAACTATGACAACTTGCAAAGTGTTTTTAATTGTTAAATTAGAAAGAGCATGAAAAATGAGAAGTTAAATGTGAACTTGGAAAAAGATAAAACACATTTTTAGTTGCATGTGCACATTACTAAAAAAATGGATAAAATCATAAGTTAGAAGAGGAAGTTTCTTTTCTTTGTGATTTATGCCCAAATGGTTTTAGAAACCATTCTTGATTTGTGTTTTCTCTCATGCCTATATATTTAGTGTCTGAGTTGAAGGAAAAATAAGTTAAGTTACAAGTTGTTGAAACCATGAAGTGTTCCAGTGATTCAGAGGGATAAGTTGTATTGATGTAACTCATTTGAAGGATCAATACAAGTCTTGGATCTCTTTGGGTGTGGAGTTTTTTCCTGCAAGGGTTTCTCCATGTAATTCTTGAGTTATGGTTTGCATATTTATTGTAATCTAATTTCATCTATGATTTATTATTATTTGTTTATTTGGATACATAAAATTATCTACATACTTTCATTGTAAAGATTTATCTTGTTTTTCAATATTTAGTATCAGAGCCAAGCTGGCTTGATTAAAGAAGGGGACATCATTCTTGGAGTGTTTGATTGGGTTTTTTGTTGTAGTGGGAGTGTCGTGTTTCTTGGAGTTTTAGATTCAATGTGATAAGAGATCATGGCTAGCTCATCTCAATTGGACATTGAAAAGTTCAATGATACTGGATATGAGCTTTGGAAGTTAAAGATGGAGTATTTTGGAGTTGATCATGCATTTTCATTTACAATGATATTGATTTGGAGCTATTATTTGATGATATGTATAGATTCCTATTTGGTGGTTTTGTTCCTTTACCTTGTAGCTATGTGCAATGAGAATGTGTTCATGTTGGATGGGTAGAGACATCCCAATAACATGGATAAAAACTCTCAATTTGGACTACAAAATGGAGTGCTTATATTGGCTTCATGGTTTTAGCCCTTAGATACATGAAAGCACTAGAAGATAAGCCAATAACCTTTCTGTGAGTTTTAGAGCTGATATGTTTCATAAGTTATAAGCTCTTGGAAAACTTGGTTTTTCTTATTGGGTTGCAGTTTACTCTTGATTTCAACAATGGGTTTGTGGATTTGTGCTTATTCCATTATTCAAATGACATGCTTGATGTGAATGTTTGGATGTTTAAATGTATATTTAGATTTATAGAGATGGTTTTGCATGTTTTACATGTCAAATAAAATATGTGATATGTAGATCTATGATGAGACTGTATTTAGGGTGTTCTAGATGAAGACAATTATAGGTTTGCATGGTTGCTTGGAGGGTTCTTATTGATCTATGGTTACTCCTATGTGGGTTTGTTTGGCAAATCAAATCTAGCGTTGATTCTAGTGTTTGAGTTTTGGAAATCCACATGTTATACCTGATTATCTATGTTTTACATGATACTAATTTGGAGTTGAATCTATTTTTTCAGTTATTTGAGATTGGAGCACTAATTATGTATTTATCCTTTGAGATGTTGCATATGTGCAATTTTTTGGATGTGGATTTTGTTTGGTAGGCCTTATTATTGGTCACCATTATTACATTGGTATGCTTATTACAAAGAGAGATGGTTATTGGGAGTACCTGATAGAGTTATTCATTTGAATCTATAACAATATTTTATGGTGCATGAGAATCTTTGTTCACTTTTCTAGTAGAGTGTTGACAATGATATTGGTTATGATCCCATGTATAACTTGGTATTACTTTTAGTGGGAGCTTTATGCAATTACATAATGTGTTTTATCTTCTTTGTTTGAAGATTTTGGTTTTAAGTTGTTGTTACAGTGTGTAGTAAGCCATGGATAATATTTGATATAATAAGGTGGATTATATTTTGAAATGGTTGTTGGTGTCATAAGAAGCTCTTGGATTTTGGCTTCAGATTGTTGTGAGAATTATTATATCTTTCATTCTATTGACAAAAGATGTGTGACATTTATATCTTCTTGGTTTGGAGATTGTGGTTGTACCTTACCTTTTGGGAGCTCATGGTGTTGAGTTCTTTGATTGTGTTGGGGACATGGAGGATCTTTAATTAGAAGATGGTTATCATGATTCCTAGAGAGCTTGATCTATTCAATTTCCCTTTACATTTTTTGTAAGGTGTTCAACAAGTGGGAGAATGTTGAGAAAATGTCTCAACCTTGCTTTATTTTTTAATTATTAATTGGTAATTTGTAATTATCTTTTAGTTGTTGTGAAAGTTGCTAAATACAACTATGACAACTTGAAAAGTGTTTTTAATTGTCAAATTAGAAAGAGCATGAAAAAGGTGAAGTTAAATGTGAACTTGGAAAAAAATAAAACAATTTTTTTAGTTGCATGTGCACATTACTAAAAAAATAGATAAAATCACAAGTTGAAAGAGGAAGTTTCTTTTCTTTGTGGTTTATGCCTAAATGGTATTAGAAACCATTCTTAATTTGTGTTTTCTCTCATGCCTATATATTTAGTGCTTGAGTTGAAGGAAAAATAAGTTAAGTTGCAAGTTGTTGAAGCCATGAAGTGTTACAATGATTCAGAGGGAGAAGTTGTATTGATGTAACTCATTTGAATGATTAATACAAGTCTTGGATCTCTTTGGGTGTGGAGTTTTTTCCCATAAGGGTTCCTCCAAATAATTCTTGAGTTATGGTTTGCATATTTATTGTAATCTAATTTCATCTATGATTTATTATTATCTATTTGTTTGGATGCATAAAATTATCTATATACTTTCATTGTAAAGATTTATCCTATTTTTCAACAAAAATAAGGTGCCCCCAATATAATATGATAGTTTAGGAAGCATGATATTGTCACTGAGACACAATATGGCCACATAAGATATAATTAATAAGTATATGTACATAGCCTAGCTCATAAATAGTAAGATAGCATAAGCCTGTGGTCCAAGTATAGTAAAATGTCATATATGCTTATCAAGTAGTCAAAGTTGTATAAAGGAATTATAAGGCATGTGATCATAAGCATATAAGAATAAAAAAAATAGGAAAAACTAGCATGGTAAAAATATATTATAAGGATAAATAATATTTACAAAAAATAAAAAATCAATGTGGTGAACATGGGCTAAAACAAAGGCATGTAGTAAATTATGCAAGAGAAATAGGAAAATAAATTGTAAGTAAGTCAACTACAAGGAAAGGAAATTTCCCCCCAAGTTGGGGGAAAGAAAAAACAAAATAAATATAGAAGGTGAAATGAGTATGAAAATATAGCAAATTTAATAATCAATCAAAAAAGCCAAAAGGTGCAAAGTAATAACTGAAATGAGAAAATAAAACTAGAAATATAAGTATATAGGCTATGGATGCTCATGAATAATTGAACAAACATAGGAGGACCATCATCCTCCAAAAGATCATCATCAACCCAACAAAATTCATCATACTTTTCTTCATTTTTCTTATTGTTCTTCTTTACTTTCCTTTTCAATTTGTAAAGGAGGGGATTCACTACTCTCGAGACTCAAGACAAAGAGAGTCTTCAAGGAGAAAATAGCCCTAAGTTACCTCAAGGAATAAAGCTCAGGTGACAAGATAGAAAATAAAGGATGTTCTTACAACTTAATCAAATGAAATGCTAAACTATCAAGGACAAGAATGATAAGATTATTCAATAACAAAAAATTATGATAGAATTGTAATTTAAGATTTATAGAAAGAAACTATAGAACTCACAGATTTCACCCCTAGGAGGGTTAAGCCTTGGCCACAAACAATAGTGCATCACTAGGATGTCTACACCTTGCATTGTTGTCCTTGTCAAAATAAAGAGTAAAACCTTTAAATCTACAACATCCAGCCTCTCAAGTTCATACATTTGCACACAAAATAGAGAAGGAAAAAGTTGGGGTTGTTTCGGGGATTGTCTTAGTCAAACCCTCATTTTGGTGTTTCCACCTCCATGGATGGCTAGATAGATAGAGATATATGAAAATACATGAAATATAAAGACATGTAATAGAAACAAACCCCGCTAAGGAGGATATCCCCTATCATGAATAGATAGATAGACGAGATCAAATAGAAAATAGTAAATAGACAAGAGACCATTACCAACAACTCGTGGCTCGTCTCTTGGATTGATAGACGTGACGTGCTAGCTTGGAAGAGACCATTGAGTGTTCTTTTGATGGAAATACGATAGAGCTTTGCTAGAGAGAATGAGAAAGAATGAAAACAATGAAGTAGAATGAGAGAGAGTGATAATGAATGAGAATGAGAGTGAAAAGAGGAGTTTTGTGAGGTTGTAGGGGGGAAAGAGCCATTACACTCGTGTTTTTTCCACAATGACATGTGTCATAGGAAAAGGACATGAGATATTCTCATTTGAATCTCTAAAATTTTAGGGATGCTAGTGCATTGTGTAAATGTTCACGGATCACACAAGTGTCCTACTCAAAATTTTACAAGAATGAGGTATCTAGGATGTTAACGCTTCATCGTCATCTCCTATGAAGTTAGAATCGCTAAATTTTGACTCATATGCTTTTGTCAGTGATATGATGGGTTGCTATAAATCTAGTGAGCTAGATGCACAAGTGTGAAATTTCCATGAGGTGCAATTTTACGAAGAGAAAAATTACTTACATTAAAGAAGTCAAGAAGACATAAATGCTAAAATTAAAATCTTGAAAATTTAATAGATTTTTGACAAAAAGGATACTATAGAGGCCACAAAGGTTAAGTAGATGGATACTAATGATGCCCCAATGTTTGATCTCAATGAGAAGCTATAGTTCTTGACATGAAGTTTCATTATGCAAAACTCAAAATTGGGTTAGTTTCGAAATCGAAAGAAGCTACCATGGTGAGAAGAACTTAATTTTTTTTTCGGTGAATCAAAATAAAAATATGATGAAGAGGTGAGTATAAGACCCTCCTAATTTTATCCCCAGCTAGGTGGGGTGGAAACAAGAAGGATGGAAGGAACAATTTTGTTGTGAAAAATGGGAAAAAATGAGCCTATATATGTCCGGGTGGGCCCATGGAAGGCTCATTTTCACTATTCATGACGAGGACTTTGTTGAATTTTTGAGAGAGTTGTTAGCAAAATTCCTCACAGATGAGATTTCAGACCACCAAAAATTTACTAGCTACACATGTTTTGTGGAGAGGGGTGACCCATCAGATGAGGTATGCAAAAAAAATCACCCAACTTGTCATTTCAATGATTTTTTAGCATTTTAGTTTTCTTGAGTAGCACAGGCACCCAGTCAGAGTAAAGGCATCCAAAAAATGCACTGGTGTCTTGTTGGTGCATCAACATCCTTCGATCACATTGGCATCTAGTCAACATGCTCTCATTGGCCTTCTTTTCAACCTTAGATGCCAAAATGTGGTGCAAATGTCTACGTGACACAATAGTATCAGAGGAAGACTTAGGAATTTTTTAAAAGTTTTGATGATGTAGAGAAAATATTTTTGATATGTAGATTAAACTGACATGAGATATTATGCTTTTGCAGGAGTGGATTGAGGTCAGAAGGCATAATGATGGGGCCATTCTATCATTATTGCGCACTTGTAACAATGAGATCAACGCCACCAACTACAACTTATTGTAGCATGTTGATATGTGGTGGGTCTACATGATGTAGAAGATGAACTTCCACACTTCCATACTCATGGTGTTGATGGAGCGATGGGATGCAGATACATCGACCTTTCGTCTCCCTATCGGGGAGATGATGGTGGCCTTGGAGGATGTTTACCACATCCTACACCTACCCATCCATGGGGAGTGAGTGGCATACAAGGAGGGAAGGATAGATCAGGATGCCTGGGCTATGCAGTAATACTACCTCGATCATGTATGCTCAAAGGACATGATGGATCATATCTACACATGTTGGTTGGGGTAGGGGCGAGTGGTGATGTTGTTGGTTTTATAGGTGATGATCATGACAGTCACGCTATGGATCATGATAGATGGGGGAGGCTCCCACCTCCATGGGGCCTCATCCATTATATCTGAGCCATGGAGGAGCAGAGGACAATATTCTCTAGGGGTTGGAGTATGCTCATGCATCTCTATCATGACCTTGGGAGATATGTCCATTATGAGTATCACAACCTTACCGTCTACATGTTTCCTTAGGTGTGGGCATTCAAGCCAATCTAGTGTATGAGGCCAATTGGGTATCCCAAGGCTTTCCACTTGGATCCTCTCAAGCACATATATACCCCTTGATACATGATTGGTGGTATGAAGATTTACAGTTTTGGTGACAGTGCATAGATGTATTACGGGCATAGGATATTAGATGGCGCCCTTATAGGCAGATGGGGACTCGATCGTTCGCTAAGAGGTAGATGCGAAGGATGTAGCACGACCGAATCCTGGTCAAATGGTTACATCATATTATAGTACTATACTATTGACATCAGCTCACCATTAGTTCAAACAAGTGTAGGTGATCCCCCAATGGCTCCTATATACATACGATCCCACAAGAGTGTGGCACGAGCAAGAGACCGTTCTCGTCCCACCATCGTAGAAATCACACTCAACAACGACAATGGTTTGGATGAGGAGGACAAGATTGAGGTCCTTATGATCAATGATGTTGACGTCGTAGTAAAATTTATCAAGTAGTGGCTGACAGTATGTCCCACCTTAATTTTCTCAATAGACACCCCTATGGATGATGCTAGTGCTTAGGGGTTGGAGGGCAAGGTCAACGAAGTGACGGCGAGGGTAATGAGGTGGAGGTGAGTGGAGCACAAAAAATACCAAGGGAGTGACGATGGATGGCATCACCAATATGTTCTCCACCAGTCTCGATGGCTCCACCTACTATCTAGATGGTCATACCTCCCTCAGTAGTAACAAAAAGGCCGAGCATCACATTTAGCAGTGATGCTCCCCCTCCGAACCCTAGCAGGCTACAAACCCAAGGACAAGCATGGTGTATGCTATTTCATTTGAGTTACTTTCATTTTAGTTTTCTCATATATATATGTATATGTATGATATGGTACTGACATCATCCACTATCTCTATGGTTGTAGTGCTCACATAGGAGTGTCTCAATTTGGTAGTGCAGATTAGAAGCAGTTCCATATGCCCATATCTATGGGTGGTCCTAGAAACCTATAGGCCACTTACAATAGGGTGCCATGCCCCATTATTCAAGCCTATAGTGCATCTTAGGATGGCTTATGAGGAGGCCCAAGTGGATTGCCAAGCTAATCATGATGACCAAGCATAGAGACCAATAGGATGGGAAGCTCCTTACTGCACTATTTGAGCAAGATCAAGATGCGATGTGAGATGAGAGTGCTAAGAAGACACATGAAACCCTACAGAGCTAGGTGGATGACCTTAGGAGGAAAGCAGAGGCATTGAGGATGGCACCCTCTAGTCCTTAGGATCATCAAGTGCAACAACTTAGGGATGAGTTGCGATAGGCCTAGGAGTGGGAGGCTTCACTACAAGAGTGTGTCATAGCTGCGGGAGGAGGTCAAAGATCTTTAAGGAGAGATACGAGGTCTATAATCATAGAGAATTTTTCATGTCACGGTCACATCAATCACATTCCTATGAATCAATCCAACATCCTCCTCTGCCAGTGTTGGCACTAGAGGGCTCAAAGAGCCATACACTTGAGGGTTGAGAGCCAATTTTTTTTTGTACCATATCATTGATGTATAGATCCACATACAAATATACAAACACCACACTTTGTCACAATGGTGTGATACATGTACATGACATTTTATATATATATATGATTTTTAAGTGGCATCATGGTGTTCTTTATACAAATGTTTCTTTTCATGTATGATTATGTGATGGATGCATGTTTAGATTATATTTCATCATGATTTGATAAACACACATTGGATGAATGCTTCATTAATACAATGATGATCTAATGCTTGACCAAAAGAGTTAATCAAACATAATACACAGATACATAGCATAAAAATAAAACACATGTATATATAATTCCTAATTAAATAAATTAACTACATACACATGCTTACATCATAACACAAAGTAAAAAGAGATTATGTGTTAATGAAAAATATCATAGCATAACGAACTACAATTCTCAAAGAGGGACGAATGTCATGTATATGCCACATAGAATTTATGCATAGTATCAATGAAGATGCATTGCGTTGAATAGTTCTTTCAGAGGTGTACCATCCATAGGCACCAGAACCATACATGAAGGTGATGATATAAGGACCTAACCAATTAGGGCTGAATTTCCCCTTTTTCTTAGGTGGCACATTTACATTCCTTTGATTCTCATAGAGAACAAGATCACCCACTTTAAAAGTATAAGAAAAAACACATGTATTATAATGTTTAGAAATGGATCTTTGATAAGCTTGGAGGTGTTTGAGGGCATACAATGGGTGCCCATAAAGCAACTCAAGATGATTTAGACATTCGACATGGTAAGTGTCATCATCAATTAACCCTTTAAGGGAAACTCACAGAGATAGAATTTCCAACTCTAAAGGCATGATAACCTTGGCACCATACACGAGGTTGTATGGGGTTGTACCAGTAGCTGTATGAATGCTCATGTGATAGACCCACAAGGAATAATTTAATTGAGTATGTCAATATTTGCCATATTTATTTATTGTTTTTTAAAGGATTAGCTCAAGAGTGTTATTAGATGCTTCAACTTGGCCATTGGATTGAGGATAATAAAGCATAGAAAATCGATGTTGGATATGAAATTTCTCTAAGAATTATTCTTAAATGAAGTACCATTATCGGAGACAAGAGTAGAAGGTAATCTGAAACAAGCAATGATATTGTTCAAAAGAAAGCTATAGATCACTTTAGCATTAGGATCAAAGTGGAATGAATTTGACCCACTTTGTAAAGTAATCAGTAGTTGTGTTGATGAAGGTATGTCCCTTAGAAGAAGGAGGAAATATTTTTCCAATAATATCCAACCCCCATTTTGCAAATGGCCAAGGAGAGGTATGGTTTTGAATCTCTTATACAAGAGCTTGAATAAGATTATTGTGTTGTTGAAATTGAGGGAATTTCTTGACAAAGGCAAAGGAGTCCTCCATTGTTTTCCAATAATATCCCATATGAATAATTTTATGCACTAAGGATTTACCACTAAAATTTCCACCCCTAGAGCCCAAATGAGCTTCTTGAAGGGAAAGGGGTATTTCAGCCTTAGTGACACATCAAAGAAGAAAACCACTATAGGATTTTTGATAAAGAACATCAGCTAAGATAATATGTCAAGCTGAAAGTTTTTGTATTTGAGTGTGGGAATTTTTAGTCACATAATTGAGAAAGTTTCCAGTCTTCAGCTAATTATAGATGTGAGAATATCATTCCCCTAAGTCTACATGAGAACGCATGAGACTACGGGGTTTAGGTTGATCCAAGATAGTAGGAGAGAAAAGAATCTGAACCAAAAATTGGAACTCTTATACACCATCGTTTGAAGGTACAAGGGAGGTTACACTCACCATTGCATTTGTGTAGCAATTTTCTCTCCTAGGAACATTGTCTATTCTAAAAGAAGAGAATCAATCAAGCAAGGACAAAGTCAAATCTTGATATTGAGATAACTTACTCTACTTAGCTTGATACATTATTGTGATTTGATTTATGATAAATTCAGAGTCACTGTAAATGTAGATATGTTTAATTTTTAATGCTATCACAGTACGCAAGCCAATAATAAGGGCTTTATACTCAGTGAAATTATTGGTACAATGGGATTATAGTCAAAAGGATAGAGGAAATGGCTTACCTTTGGGTGAGACTAAAAATAAACCTACCCCAAAGTTGGTTTGACATCTTGATCCATTTCAATACATCTCCCACACAAGTTCATCGTTTAATGCAAATAAATTTTCATCTAGAAATAGATCTAGATTAGGGAAGGAATGAGATGAGGGGGCTTCCGCCAAATTATCAGCAACAACTTGTCCCTTAATTAATTTTTGAGTTACGAATTTGATATCAAACTTAGAGAACAACATTATCCATTTTTCCATCTTTCGTAAGAGATCAGTTCTAGTAAACAAATGTTTAAGTAGACAAAATTTTATAATCACATGGGTTTTTACATGGAGAAGATAATGTCGTAGCTTTTGCGTTGCAAAAATGAGAGTGAGGCATTGCTTCTCTATGGAAAAATATTGAGTTTCATAATCAAATAGAATATAACTAATGTATTATATCGCTCTTTCTTTACCATCATCATGATGTTGGGCTAATAAAGCTGCTAAGGCATGAGGTGATGTAGAGATATAAAGTAAAAAGGGTCTATACTGCATTATTGACATTAACATAGGAGGATTGGCTAAATAAGTTTTGATAGACTCAAAAGCTCTATCACACTTATCATCCCATCAAAAATAGAAATCTTTCTTCAACAGATGTGTGAATGGAAGGGTACGATTAGCCAAATGAGATGCAAATCTACGAATCACCTAGATCTTCCCTTGTAAACTATATAGTTGAGAGATGTTTTTCAGTGGAGGCATGTTAATAATTGCATCGATTTTATTTGTGCCGACTTCAATTCTATGATGAGAGACTATAAATCCTAAAATCTTGCTAGCATCAATGCCAAAGACACACTTAAGAGGATTTAATCTCATATCGTAGAGTCGAAGCCTCTCAAAGATAGGACAAATATTTTTGATGTGATCTTGATGAGTTGTGGACTTAGCCAAGATTTCATCAATGTAATCTTTCAAGATCTTGTGAATGAAATCATTAAAGATAAGATTCATTGCTTGTTGGTAAGTTGCTCCAGTATTGTTTAATCCAAATGACATGAATACATAACAAAAAGTACCCCAAGGAGTAGTAAAAGCTATCTTATACTGATATTTTGGGTTAATATAGATCTAATTATAGAATAAGAAGCCACAGTATTTTGGAATACATAGTCCTTTTGTGATATCTTTATCAAGGTAGCACCATTTTTTTATTATAGTTATTGCATATTTTGAATGAATTTGGTGACTCTATTTCCCAAATAGATATAGACACCAAATTTCTATTGGCTCCACCTCCCCATCATCCCAACACACTCATAAAAGAAATAATTTAACTATTTTTTGTAGTTATATAAGATTTAGTGTGTCTTCATTGCCATGTCTAGATGTGTGTTACAATATTAGGGACTATCAAAAATAGATCTATAGACATGTTGTGCGGTAGTTCATATTCTTAAAGAATGTTTAGGAGCTTATATTATCAAACTAACATACAAATACATAGTGACAACTTGAAGATGAGTATACTATGCATCGGGTTTGCAGATAGGTACATGCCCATTTCCTACAATTGTATAGAATCTTAGAGAAGCCCATGTTTGTTTAACAAAGCCAAAATTTGAATGTCTTACCCCCTTCGTAAATTGGTCCAAGGTTTACTTACTTGAATGTAAGTTTTAAGTCCTCTCTTAATTTGACATCCTTGGTGCTTGTAAGAAGCTTAGTAGTACTTCAAGTCAAAATTATTTATATATTGATTCAAGCAATCAACACGTATTTATTTTTAAAGATTAGATGATTTCATGATCAAAGGACATAGAAAAATCCATATGTTTGATTATGAAAGAAGAAATTGTATGACTTTTGGTAGAATGGATTAGGATAAAAATTATGATATACATTCTATTTGAAGTATCCCATTTCTCCTAGCATGTCATGTAGTTATGATGATGAATTGGATGAACTACTAAATTAGTTTACAAAGGAGGTAAATGAATGAGGCTTAATTGAAATAACATGTATGCTTCTTAGTAGGATGAATGAAGATATAACCTACAATGTGCAATATTTTTGTGTAAGGCATCAATATGTGAAAACATATGTTGTTAGCCAATATATCACTTCTACTAATTTTTCATATGAATAAAAAGTTGAACAAAAATATGGGGTGTTATACCACCTAAAAAAATAATAACAATAACTAATTAAATAGTGAGAATTGAAAGAATCTCAAATTGTCACCCTCAAGAATCCAAATTCCATCTTAGTGAGTTGAAAAAGATACTTTATGAGGAATATTTTTTGAGTAATATGATGATGAGGATGATAAATAAATAGAATCATGATATAAATCCATGGATGGAGAAGATTATTACAATGATTATGATAAATAGGTGATCCAAAATTTCAAGATGAGCATAGTGCTAATACAAAATGGTATGTGTTTCCTACTCATTACATAGGACATCTAAGGGAAAACATACAACAAACCCATAAGTCCAAGCCACCATGTGAAGACATTAAAAAAAATATAGAAACAATAGTGGTACATGCAAATAATTATCAATTGAGAGATGAGGAAGTGCCTACACAAAATGATATGGCTGCTAGATCAAGTAAATTTCTATGTGCAATAATAAGAAATTATAATGGGAAAGGGATATGATTAAGAATAGTAATTTTATGAAGAGGGTGATAGAGATAAAGAGGATTATCATGCAACAATAGGTAGTGAAGAAAAAAGAGGTGCTAGAAACTCATTAACATGAGGTTCCAAAAGGAGATAATTTGAACAATGAGTCATAATTGGTTCAACCTCTACCATTATAAGTGCAACATTTAGGCAATTAATTGAAGGAGGAACCAAATATTCTTGTATTCAACTCATACCTTGCATATTTGATGCATATTAATTGAACTTCCTATATGATCAAACAAACCTATCTTGTGAAGAGGTGAACATACAAAATCAAGAGAGGTGCATGTATATTGAAAAGGACAACTGAAACACCACAAATGAAGTTATATCTATTAATATTAATCCAAATTTTCTCTTAGGAAATCATAATTAAGAAGACTAGACCAATTATGATTGCTTACTTTTTCTTTCTCTAGTTGAGAATGTAAAAGATGAATCAATTACTTGCATTAAGGAACCAAATGATGCATACATGAAAATCAAGGAAGCTCTTTAAGATGCACTAGATGTAGTAAGTTTATATTTTTTGAACCCCTTTATCTTGTTTCCTCTACCACATCATATGCTACTACTATTATGCTCAAAATAGATGAATATGGGTAGAAAAATCTATTGCATTGATTAGTAGGTCTTCACATGATGACAAGTTGAGGTGGACACCATAGAACAAAAAAATCATATCTATGGAAGAAATTAGTTATGGTGTGGATGCAATAGAGTTTAATGAGGAAAATTTATTATCTGTATCCACCTTTTGTTACCTCTAGAATTATCTAGTGCACATGGATGATATTTTTTCAACTGGAAAACATGGACTAGCCCTCTAGATGGAATGTTAGTCAATAGGGAATACTTGAGTTGCAACTTTAAAGGTGTGTTGATGCTATGGGAAAATAAAAATAGGTTGCTATTCAAGTATCCTAAGTGGATAATAATATATAATATGTCATGGTAATATACATTTTTGATGGTTATGGTGATAGTAATACCACCTCAAGAGCTTATCCAAATAATTTGGGAATTTGTTGATCCACGATGCTTTTCATTAGCAATTATTTTGAAAATATTAGTTTTGCCTTATATATATCATGTCTTATCTTGTAATTATTGTGTTGCGTCTTTTTTTAGTTATGAACCTTATTCGATCATGACAAAAGTGTGTTTCTCTCATTCTCCTTTTTGTCCCTTATTTTGGTCTCCTCTTGAAGTTATATATTATTTCTATACTTACAAGAGGCACTTGTTCCCGACTAGATCTAATGTTGGTGTCCCATTTCATAATGTCTTAATTATACTTAAATCCTTGACTAAAACTACTTTTTTCTCTTTCCATTGCTTTTGATTAACTAGAAACACAGGTTTTTATAAGGAACCTAAAATCCCAAAAATAAAAATTCTGCTACATCAAATAAAAGCACAGCCAACTAGTAGCTAAACCATAGCTAACCAAAAGCAACAAACAAACAATAGAAAAACAAAAAGAAAATAAACAAAAACTATTTCATATTCTTGAGGGTGTCTACCACCTCATAGTTCCTAGTTATAGTGTTTATTAACCATGGTAAGTAGTTCATCTTTTTCTTCATCAAAGGTCTTCTTTTTTTCCCTCGAGTACGAGCACTAGGACCTTTCTCACCCTCAATCAGCACACCTTTTTCATTGGTAGGCTGATCCTTCAACTTACTGGTAACTCAAAGTTACCATAAATCATTTTCTCTTCTTTCAATTCCCTTAATTTCTCTATGATAATTTTTAAAGTTTATGCACTATTCTTAATAGAGCATTGGTCGATTCTTAAGAAATTTTCTATGCTGGTTTTGATTTGTTGAATAATTTTTTCAATGTCCTGAATGTAGAGATCATAGTCCATTTTGATCTCACAGACAACATCCTTAGCATCCATAATTATTTTCTTTAAATCTTCAACCCCAAAAGTAGACTAGTTGGAATCCTCTTTGGCAACCTTCTCCTGCAAGCCAAAAACTTTAACATGACTTTGTTTAGTTCCAGAAGGAACCACTTGGTCAATTTGAAGTTTCCTGTCATGCTTTATCTTGCCATTGTTAGAGTATTACACTTTATCTTATTACAAACACCCCAACTCCTATAAATTACATTTTATATTCATAGTTTTAGTCATCCCTTTACCCAAGTACCTTTTCCTTAATATCCATAATCCTCAACTTTTAAAATTTTCTTCTATACAATTTTTTAGAGTTGGTGACATGGAAATAATTCTAATATGGTACATGATATGAGGTACCCCTAAACCCTAACCCCTAATAATTTTCACTATGTTATCTTATTGAGATCGCTATTTTGGACTTATCCTTTTTTTGTATTCCTTAAGGGATGAATTCATTTTTGATCCCTAAATCCCCAACAATGGTATGGGTCATGAGGTATCTCAACCCTTGATCTCTAAATCCTTGATAGAAAAGGTGAAAAGGTATTAAGGTTTATTGTTCAAGAAGTTTGTGAGTTTGAAAACTCCTAAAACCTATAAAAAGCAATTCAATGGTTGATAAGGTTCATTATGTTGGCAAGCTTGTGATTTTGTGAACTTCCCAAATATTTGATGACAAAGGTTTAAAATTTTAATTCTCTAAGGCATAATGGAATTCAAGTTTAATATGTTGGAAAGCTCACGAGTTTCTCAAAATCTTGACGAAACAAAAGAAAATTCATAATTTTGAGGAGTTTGTAGGCTCATGAATTTGTACAAACATCTAGTGTGATATGAGAAAAGACCAAATTGTTGACAAAGAAATATGTGAAGATAATTTATTGAGAGGTTCACAAGTTCTTGAACCTCTTGAATGTTCAATAAGATACATTTTAACCAGAAAACCTAGCACAACACTATTTCACCTACTTGCCTATAACTCTAGGATGATTCAACTATCAAAAGTAATGGTGGATGACCTTATAAGATTCTTTTTATATATTTTATAGGTGCATATCTTCCCTGCACACTCAAATTTAAGGATTTCATTAATGCTTTAAATAATGAAAATAATGAAAAGAATTATTTTCTCACACGTACACATACTTTTGTACATCTTGAAGGGGTGATTTTGTATTAGGGTGTTGATCCTGATGATGTTAGAGGCATGGGTGACATATGTGAAAACAAGTGACTATGGATCTTTTTCCTAGGATATTAGAATGCACTAAATGATAAATATCTCTAGATTTTAATTTTAAAAGAGAGGACGAAAAAAGGGAGAAAATAAGGGAGCATAGTAGAGTAATAAATTTAGTTATCTGAGTTATAAGAATTCTTAATTTCTAATTTTGGGTATAGCATTTTGATACTATAATGATATGGGTTTACCTTAAATTTATAATAATTTTTAACCTCTAAATATTGAATGACTAAAGGTAGAATCAATCTTGACTGAGTTTCTCCATGTGTATGGTGTGCATTTCTAGATGTGTTATTGATTAGTTGGCCAACTAGGTGACTATAAAATCTTGAAATTTATTATAACATTTATAACCTCTAGAGAGTGAATGGATAAAGGTAGAATCAACCTTGAATGAGTGCCTCCCTATGTATTGTGTGTATTTATAGATGTTTTGCTAATCATTTGGCTAGCTAGACAACTATAAAACCCTTACAAATCTTTTACAAGGTATCTTTTAGGACAATGAGAAATATATGGATATTCTCACGGATTACTAAGTAGAATCATTTAATAATTTAAAAATATATGGTATCTTTCTAAATTTATTTGTAGAAATTTATTTTCCTATGCATTTTAGAATATATAGTATTTTATGATATCTTCATTAAGGTAGTGCCATTGGTTTTAGTTATTATAGATTTTAAATGAATTTGGTGACTTTATTTCCCAATTGGATATAAGCACCGATCTATTGTTGGTTCCACATCCCCATCATCCCAACACACTCATAACAAATCAATTTAGCTATTTTTTAGTTTTATTTGAATTAGTATTTTGTCACTACCACATGTAGATGTGCATTTTAATATTTGTAGATATCAAGAACACATCTCTAGACATGTTTTATGGTAGTTCATTTACTTGAATGTCAAATAAATTATATTGTCAAACAAACATATAGATAAGGAGTGACAAGTTGAATGCAATTATACTAGGTGATTAGTATGGTTTATAGTAATGTGCATATATATTACTTATAATTGTATCTAAATAACACCTTATGGAATCTCCCTTGGTTTAATAGAGCAAAATTTCAAAAAATGTCTTACTTGCCTTAGTAAATTGGTCCAAAGTTATCTTGCTTGAACATAAGTGCAAAGCATTTCTCTTTGATTTTGACACCTCTAGCACTCAAATGAAGATTACCTTTAAGGATTTATGGGCTTACAACTTTGAGAACCAATAAATCCCTTGATTAATATTTATTTTCATATCATCACCTTATAGTTGATTTGGTTCACTAGTATCATGGAAGTAGGGGAAGCATGGGGGTGATCCAACATGTTGGGTTCTATTTAGACTAGGTATACCAAGCTATTGATCACGTCTATCATGAGACCTACCTCTATGCATATACATTCTAGTATTTTTTTAAGAAAAAAGCAGAGCCTATATATTATATTATATAAAAGGAGAAATTACATAAGTAACCCACTATAAGCAAAACTTGGCTGGTGCATTTTACATTACATATTCATTGCTATAGACATAATGCAAAAGAAACTATCAACCTATATCTCCATATGAGGAGAATATAACATTACGTATTATCTAAAATAGATACAAAGATGAAAGCTATCAACCAAATCCTCTTGTTCCTCCATATGACATATCTTCACTAAATTCTCCCCTTGTTACTCCTGGTTTGAAGCCTCGCCACGAACCAGCTATGGAGTTTTAGAATTGGAAACCAAGATGAAAATGGGGTGTCTCTCATGAGACAAAAGGAAGGAAATTGCATAGTATTTTTCCTTAAAATTCATTGACATGTCACAACCAATCTCATTTGCATTTTGGTTGAGAGCTCTGTACAGGAACCTAACATTAATCATTTCAAATGAATGATTAATTGCATCATAAACAAACAAAAAAGATCTCTTGTGTAGAAGAAAACGTCTAGGAAACAAGCCCCCTACATAACCTTACCCTTTTCAAAAATCATAAGCTTGGATACTTTTCTGAAGCACATCATTTTCTAGAAATACTTCATTCACCACCTCATTTACAATACACTGCTCAGAGACAAAATATTGCAACAAATCCACTAAGTTTGAAATGAAAATGGAGAAAAGTTGTGAGGGGAAGATTAACCTTTAAGATTGCGGATAGAAACTTTCCAGAAAAAAACAATGTTGAATGAGATTTGGTACCACCTTTTAGAAAGAAGTTGCCATGCTTGGCAAAGGATGAGAGAAGAAAGCATGCCTTGGGTTGATTGCTCCTGTCATTTCAAAGTAAGGTCATCTGAAATGGCATGAGTATTGATGATTTATCTAGCTGGGAAATTAATCATCAAAATAATTATGCATTAAACCTGGCACCATAAACTTTAAAACCTTTGATATGATTAGAATCCCTGTAAAATAAAAAACATGCGAGAAATAACTGAATATAGCGCTGCTTATTATCCAACGCCAATGCAATTTGTTCCCCTTTCTTTGGCAGAAGTTAATCAAACACTTCATTTCATCTCGCACTAAGACCTTCGCGAGTAATGATATCTGCCACTTTTTAAAGTGAATCGATAGAATTATGATCATAGAAGATTTCATCTTCAGGTTGATCACATCTTATATTAGCCAAGCAATCTGCTAACTGGTTACCTTCCCTATAGTAGTGGGTGATTTGGTATCAACCTAACGGGTTCATTAAGAGCCAAACTTGTTGCAAAATGTAAGGTATTTTACAGTTGTGAGCATGCCTTTGTTTATAGGCATTTATTATCAAAAGAGAATCCCATTCAATTTTATAGATTTTGGGTAATTTGAGAGTACACCATTATTTGTGCCATGAGGAAGTCTGATTGGCTTCACACCAATAAGGAACCCATAACAATCACAAATTATACACCTTACTACTGGCATTCTTGGATTCCCTCTTGTTGCACCATCAAAATTTAGCTTATAAGAACTTGATGGAGGTGGAATCCAGGATATTTCGCTCTTGTCTAGTCTTGGTTTTATATTCTAAAATAGGCTTCCTTGAAATGGAAGAGAAAGATGAACCCAACACTTTATTATATTTGAATCCCAATCTGTGAAAGAAGAGCCCACATTTTTTTTTATTTCTGAACATGTGCATTAGTTACATCTGAAACAACTTTCTCTATATTAAGAAAAATCTACTCTTTTTGTGCCACTTCTTTTCTAAAGATCCTCTTATTTATTTCCCACCAAATATTTCATATGATAATTAGAGGTGAAATCGACCATATACTTGCAAATAAAGTTGATTTGCAGAGAATTGTCCAACTTGTGAATAAATCCCATAGTGTTTAGTAGCGGGGCATATATCAATTTAGATTACTTTTGATGAATAACCAACAAATTTGAGAAAATGAGCGTTGTACAAAAATATGATATATATCTTCTAAGAATCCATCACATAGAACACACTTGAAAGGGGATGATATCCCCAACTTTGAGAGCCAATCACTTGTAATAATCTTCTTTTTTAGAGCCAACCATGTGAAACAACCTACTTTAGGGAGAAACATTCCATTCCAATGGAAAGAGTATGCTCTTTGACTTTCTATATGTGCACCATTACTAATTATGTACTGATAACCTTGCTTGATTGAGTAAAACCTTAAATTATATATGGGACCCAAATTAACCTATTAGGTTCATGTGATTTGAATATGATCCTATGCTTTAGTATGTTCTTCAATATTTATTTTTGATCACTTGGTATTGGAAAACATCGGTGAGGTCTTTCTAAATCACTTTGCCAGTGTAATCGTTTACACAATGAAAGTAATCTTTCACCTTTGAACCCCATATTAAAGTCAAAGTTTAATTTGCATTTTGAATTTATTGAATGTTAGACAATGGTGGGTAACCATTCCATGAATCCAACCAGAATAAGGAATCTTCACCATTATGAATTTCCCAAGAAAGGTATGGTATGATCACTTCTCTACATGTTATCAAGAATTTCCACATAGCAGAGCTTGAGGGTAGATTAGATAGAGAGAAGATCTTGTTGGGATATGTAGCATCTAAATACTTAGCTTGAATAATCTTGCACTGTTTTTAATTTGGTTTTGAATGCATATGCCAAACTAATTTTTCACCTAAGGATAGATTTCTTCTTGATAGATTATGGACCCCAACTCCCCCTTAAAAATTTTCTGAACAAATCTTCTCCAAAGATATGAGGGAGATTTTAATTTTCTTATATATGTTACCTTTCCATAGAAAATTCTTTATTAGTTTTTTAATCTTAGTTATAATGGTTTTAGGAGCTTTTAAAATAGCCATGTCGTAATTTAGAATAGTTGATAGAACTGACTTTATCATTAAATTTTTTCTTGCAAGTGACAACCATTTGCCCTTCAATGAAGAAATTTTGTTTTGTATGCTTTGAATCACTTTATCCTAGTATGAATTTTTATTACCACCAGTGAAAAAGGAATCCCTAGATACGTACATGGAAGATCTGATAATTGAAATCTTAATAATTTTACTATTTTCCTCTTGATTCTAGCCTTTTTAGACACATAGGAAAACTAAGAGGGGAAGGGTGAATCAATTTTACATTAAAACCTTGAACCCTCATTAACCATCAAACCCTTGTTATCATCAGCAAAATGTAAACAAATAAATCATAAAAACATTCAACACCATACACAAGAGAACATGAGATTTACATGGAAAACCC
This sequence comes from Sequoiadendron giganteum, assembly GCA_007115665.2. NCBI lineage: Eukaryota > Viridiplantae > Streptophyta > Pinopsida > Cupressales > Cupressaceae > Sequoiadendron > Sequoiadendron giganteum. Next base: position 518,617,396 of record CM021101.1, read on the forward strand.
TAATTAGGGGAAAAAATATGGCGAAGATTAGCTCATATATATATGAATAGTAATACCAAATACAATAGGCTCACTACTAGAAGGGATCACTGCCCAAAAGAGAAGAATGATGCATTTCCAAGGGCTCACTATCCAAAGGACTCACTATCTGGAAGAAAGAAGAATAGAAGAAGACTATTGCAGAGACATTCAATATCTCAAAGCAACAATGAAAATCCACCACTGTAACTCTACACCATCCACAACCTTCAACTCACTACCTCCAACAACTTCAAGCACATTGAAAATGTAGACACCTTTTGCTCACTGCATCTGGTAGCCTTAGGCATTTAAGATCACACTCATATCACCACACTTGATCACATTCACATTATTTTGTACCAAACCACATCTCACACACTTATTCAACAATTAACCTTACTTATATATCCTCCACAACCTTAAAAACTTTCTCCATGTCAGCCTCAATGAAATGTATTCACCTCAAATGTACAACCACTAAATAGGTCAACACCAAACACTTTCATAGGGTAAATAAGTGAAGGTAGACCACACTAAGGGTTAACCAGGACAAAAATATACATTGACACGCTTTGTCATGCTTCCATAAACAACAAACAACCTCTGCAATTAGCACTAGCATGCTAGGTTGGCAAAACCTACACTACACCAACAAGTGACCACATACATGCCTCTCCAAATAATACCACATAGACCATATAGAAACATTCCATAACATCTAGGAATATTCCAACACCATCAAAATATTCAACAATACTAACTTAACCACTTGAAATTGAAGAACACATTCATTCTGTGCAACTAGAGATATTGCCACAAAACACAACTTATGAATCCAAGCTTGTAGAGAAGATGAACACCATATACTCTAGGGAAAGGTAGGAATATACAATATTAGCATGTTCCCAAATCTACAAGATAGGAAACCACAACGCAAAGAAATGCAGAGCGATTCCATTTCTCCCCGACAACCTTCTACATAGGCAACACACTGCCAAACACAACTTTCACTGTTGCATGATCCAAAACTTGAAACTTTGGATATAGCATCTCATAACAACTTTGATGATCACATCCAAACCACACAAGAATATCTTCAACCTTGAAGAAATGTGGAGCACAACACTAAACACACCTCTGTCACACTACACACTCTTTTATTCAATTTTTCTCATAATCACTTGGAAACCAAATGAACCAGTTGCATCAACAACACCACAAACACCTGCTCAACATATCTACAACATTTTCAACACCTTATTAATACCACAAACACTTATCAACATGACTACACTAGAGGTTGACATCAAATCCCAACACTAATGCCAACATAGTGCAACAATCTCCAACAATATCCCTGACCATACTAGAGGTTGACATTAATGAAAAAACTAATGATAACACCAAAAAATCTCCAATAATCTCCCCTTTTGTCATTTATGGCAACACCAACTTTGAAAAACCATCAATCAAGAGAAGCAACTCTACAACTCCAACACTCAGACAACTCCCCCCCCTTACTTCAATCTCTCCCCCTAACTAGGACATTCCTTACACTTCTACTACTTTCTCATAATTCACTCTCTCTTTCCCTTTCCTTCATTTTTCTCCCCCTTGCTTGAGGATTTTTTAAGACTTCAATCTCTCCCCCCCTTTGAAATCAATAGAAAAGGGGAACAATCTCTCCCTTTGACCTCACCTAAAAGCTTCACTTTAGGAGACACCAACACACTACTTTCTCTCTACTCCTCTCTCTCTACTTACTCCTTGTTAGGGGTGCAGGATATGCTCCCCTTGACTACACCAATTAAGACACACCACTACCTACTCCCCCTGAGAGGTATCCTCCATCAGTCTAAGACCAAGAATGTATCTTAAAATTCTCTCCTAGATAGATGCACACCATTATGCATCTAATTGAAAGGAGGGGTAAAAACCCTTAACTTCTACTAGAGATACTCAAATGTATCTTTTGGAAGAGACTTTGTGAAAATATTTGCAACTTGATCCTTTGAAGTCACACACTCTAGCTTCACCTCACTCTTTGCAACTTTCTATTTTAGAAAGTGATACCGGATAGAGATATGCTTTGTCCTTGAATGCATTACCAAGTTTTTTGAAATATCGATAACACTTTTATTATCACATAAGATAGAAATAGGTTCATCATATGACACTTTGATATCCTTCAATGTCTGCTTCATCCACAACACCTATGTACAACATGATGTTGTTGCAATATATTCTACCTCTGTAGTAGATAATGACACTAGATTCTTCTTCTTACTCAACCAAGAAACCAACCTGCTTCCAAGAAAGAAAGTACTCCACTTTTACTTCTTCTTTCATCTACATATCTGCATAACCTACCTAATATGCATCTGTATAAGCACTCAAAGAGAAATCAATATCCTTGGGATACCATAGACCAAAATTTGGAGTTCCCTTCAAGTATATGAATATCCTTTTTACTTTTGCCACATGAGATTCTCTAAGATATTGAAATCTTACCACAAGATATACTGCATGCATGGTATTTGGTCTAGTAGCAGTTAGATATAGTAGTCCACCAATCATTGATGTATACTTGCTCTGGTTTGTCTTAGGAGATTCATCATTTTTTTCTCAACTTGCAACTAGTAACCATGGGAGTGCACACTGGTTTAGAATCCTCCATTCCAAAATTCTTCAACATTTTTTTGATATACTTTGACTATGAAATGAAAACATAATTTTTTGATTGGCAGATTTATAACCCAAGGAAGAAATTCATCTCCCCAAACATTCACAACTCAAACTATTTTTGCATATTCTCTACAAATATTTTACACATACCTTTATTTCCTCCAAATAATCTGTCATGCACATAAACAACCACAATCAAGATCTGATATCCCTCAACCTTGAAGTAAAGTTTTCTATCTGCAATACCCTTTTTGAATCCTTGCTATAACAAGTATCTATCCAATCTTGCATACCAAGCTCTAGGATCTTGTTTGAGTCCATACAATGCATTTTTTAATCTACAAACCATATCAACATATTCTGACAATGAAAATATTCTGGTTTTTCAATGTAAACCTCTTCTTCTAACTCACCACTCAGAAATGCAGACTTGAAATCCATTTGATACAACTTGAAGTCTTTATGTGTTGCAAAAGCCAAAAACATTATAATGGCTTCAATTCTTGCCACCGAAGGAAAAGTTTCTCCCAAATATATTCCTTCCACTTATGAGTAGCCCTTACACACAAGTCTAGCCTTATTTCTATCAGCCTTTCCATCCTCATTCTGTTTGTTCCTGAAAACCCATTTAGTTCCTATCACATTATTTTTTGCTAGTCTTGGAACCAATTCCCAATTCCGATTCTTCTCAATCCATCTCAACTCTTCTTCTATAGCTTTGATCAAGTTCTCATCCTTGCATGCCTATTTACAATTTTAGGTTCTACCTCTGAAAGTAAACAAAAGTTTACATGTTCCTTTGTCATAACAGATTTTCTCCTTCTCAACACACCTTTTCTCTTATCTCCAATGATTTGAGCTTTAGGCATATTTTTTTGCACATAATTAGGAGTATTCGGGATCTTTTTTGGAGCTTCTTCCTCTTCTACTATCATCTCTTTTTCTGTATATTCTTATTTTTCTTCTTCACTGCAAGGGGGTTTATCAAATTCATATCCTTGTATCAACACAAAACTTTGATGTGGTTCTTCATCTACTTTGACACTTGAAATTTCAAAAACCTTCTTCACCATTTTTTTATAGCATTTGTATGCCTTGCTTTTTGTATAGTATCCAAGGAAGATTCCTTCATTAAATCTTGCATCAAAATTTTCCAAGTTTTCTTCATCCCTCTTGATATAGCATTTGATTCCAAACACTAAAATATTTCATAGTAGGAGGTTTTCCATACCATAACTCATAAGGAGTCTTTGAACTATTCACTCTTGCTTGTCCTCTATTAAGAATGTACACTACAATATGAATTGCTTCTCTCCAAATGACATCTGGTAGATTTGCTTCCTTCATCATGGTTCTTGTCACTTCTTGAACTGTCTCGTTCTTCCTCTCCACAAATCCATTCTGTTGAAGAGTCCTAGGATCTGATAACTATATTTTTATTCCATGATCTTCACAAAAACTGTTAAACTCATTGGAGGTGAACTCACCACCTCTATCAAACCTCAAGCACTTAATTTTAAAATCCATTTCATTTTCAACCATAGATTTAAAGGCTTTAAACTTATCTAGAGCTTCTAATTTTTCTTTGAGAAATGTCACCCAATTCATTCTACAATATTCATCTACTAATAACATGAAATACCTGTCACCTTGAGAGATTCTTATTCTGGTAGGTCCACATAGGTCTGTATGCACCAACTCCAAAGGTCTCGCGATAGAATATTCTTTAGTTCTGAACATCTTCTTTGTTTGTTTTCCAAATTAACACTCTTTGCAAATTACATTGATAGGTTTTTTAATCCTTGGTGAATCTCTCATGGAATCAATATAATTGACCTTCACTACACCATCAAATTTAATATGACCCATTCTTATATTCCATATTCAACTTTCATTGATTTGAGACATAAAGCAATTAAAACCACCACCTTTGAGCAGATAAACATTTCCTTCTATCCTAGTTCCTGCAATAGCCAAAGTTCCAGATCTTCCTTTTTTGATTTCATAGCCATCATCCTGAAACACCAAATTGTATCCTCTACTGCACATTTTTCCTAGACTGAGAATATTATGCCAAAGAACCTTGACATAAAGAACATCATCTATTTTATGCTTTCCATCAAAGCTAATTGAACCTTTTCCACATATCTTAGCATATGTATTATCACCAAACTTAACAAGACCACCATCATACTTTTGAAGTTTAAAAAACTTACTTTTATCACCTGTCATATGATTTGAGCATCCACTATCAATTATCCAGTAGTCTCTCTCCTCTCTTGTATGAAAAGCAGTCAACATAGTTCCTTCAATATTGTGACTTGTTTTTGGAGAATTTTCCTTCACACATCATTGAGGATTAGTATAATTAGTTCCCACATTTAGAGCCATGAAAAAGAATTCATCACTATCCTCATCAGGATAGTCCAATTTCTCATCATCAGATACACCATTATCTTTTTCAACATAATAGCTCTTCTTGACTGATTTACCTTTATGATCCTTTTGTTTGTCATTTGCAACTTTGATTGGACATTTAGAAGCATGATGACCTATATTTCCATAATTGAAACACTTAAAGGGTAACTTACGTCTATATTTTCCTATGTCCTTTTCCAATCTCCTTACAAAATTTGCTACCACTTCATCAAGATCATCAGGATCTGATTCATCATTCTTCCCTGCCTTGCTAACTTTAAAGTTAGTTTCTTTCTTTGTAGAATATTGACCAAAATCTCTCAATTCAAAAGAAATTAAATCACCAAACACCCGCTATCTAGAATATTGATCCAAATTTTGAGCTTCCTCAATAGTAGAAACTTTAGAACTATAAGATTTAGGAAGAGTTCTCAATACCTTTTTTACAACTTCACTTTCTTCCATCTTACCACCAAGACCATTGATGGAATTAACAATTTCATCCACTCTGAGCATGTAGGTTGAAATATCTTCGTATTTTGATATCCTTAGGTTTTCAAATTTGGATTTGAAATTTTGCATCTTTTCTTGCTTGATCTTATCATCTCCTTCATAAATTCTCTACAACTTCACCCAAACCTCTTTAGTAGTTCTGAGACTTATTACCTTTCCAAGTTTAGAATTATAAAGATAACTCAAGATAGCATTTCTTTATTTGTTGTTATTCTCATTATCCTTGACCTCATCATCACTTGTCGAACCATTAGTAGGCATAGTATATCCAATTTTAACTGAATTCCAAACTCCAAATCCTAGAAAGGCAAGAAAGGCTTCCATTTTGGCTTTCTAATAAGCATAATTCATTCCATTGAACATAGGATATTTGACACCCTTTTTGTGCGCCATCTACATCTAACTCAAGCAGTTAAGCTTCTTCCGAGGAACCACGACTTTGATATCAATAGTTAGACACACAGGACAAGTGAGAGGTGGGGATGAATCATTTGTACATTAAAACCTTAAACCCTCATTAACCATAAAACCCTTGTTATAATCAAAAAAATGTAAACAAATGAAGCATAAAAACATTCAACACCATACATAAGAGAATACCATATTTATATGGAAATCCCTAATTAGGGAAAAACCAGGGTGAGGATTAGCTCACATATATATGAATAGTGACACCAAATATAATAGGATCACTATCAAAAGGGCTCATTTCCCAAAAGAGAAGAATATCTCATTGCCCAAATGAATCACTATTCAAAATAAAGAAGAATAGAAGAAGACTGTTACAAAGGGATTCACTATTTTAGAGCAATAGGAAAAATCCACTATTGCAAGTCTGCACCATTCGCAACCTTCGACTCATTGCCTCCAACAATTACCTTTTTATCACTACGTCTAATAGCCTTAGGCATTTAAGCTCACACTCAGATCACCATAGTTGATCACATTCAAATTATTTCACACCACACCAATGTTGGAAACCTGGCTTGCTGGAGAGATTGTTAGAAGTTTGTCATTAAAGTTTGTGTGATGGAAACCTAAGTTGAATGGAGAGATTAATAGAGATTGGTGAGAATATGATGTCATATTGTGTTTTCATTGATGGAAATCCATGGTAAATATGTATAAGTGTTGGTCCGATGAAGATTAGATGGTTAAATAATTACCTAAGTCCGAAATGCAATTCTAGTGTTTAGAGAACCAGTATTTTTCTTTACATTTGTCCACCATTAAGAATTTAATTATGCGGTTTTGAGGTAATGATGGTGTATGTTGGAAGACTCTAAATCCAAAGTTTCATGATCTGATGTCTTCCATAGTTGAAGATAATAGTGATAGAGTACCGGTCTAGATATGTTAGTGTAATTGTGATAGTATGATTGAAATGCTCAACATTCCACCATGGATGAATAGTTTGATATGAAAATTTGTAGAAGTGTTGGAGGATTCCTGTAGTATGTTTTCTCTAGGTGGCAAGTGTTTTGGTTGTTTGTGTATCAAATTGTGAGTGAGCAGAAGGTTCATTTTATTATTACTTCGCCAACAATGTCGACCTAAGTATTTTTGGTTGTGCGGAGATGAGTAGAGTTTGGAGTAGGATTATGGGAATAATTATAGGTCATGCTAACCTATCTTAATATGTTATATGATTTGGTTACCTTTGCAAGGCGTGTATGATTGAGTTTTGAGCTAATAGGATGAAGTGTTCCACAGTACATGTTTTGGGCCAACCTAATTGATGTTTTGGTTAGTTGTGGTATATATACAAAGTTAATTTCTTGTGCAGGAGAGTGATATGATGTATAGAGATGTGAGATAATTAAGTGTGTGTGAAATTCAAAGTAGAGAATAGAATTGTTTTTGAGGTGAAGAATGAAGTGTGTTAAGTCACTATTTTGAGCTTTAATGAAACTATATTTTTCAGCATAGGTCACATGCATAATTAGCAGCTCACATTTGGTAATTAGAAATCCTTACTTCTATCTCTTTCTATTTTGAACAGTCATCCCTTTGGTAATGAGCCTTTCTTCTTTAGGATAGAGAGTCCACCAATTGTATCAAACTTTTTAACCAATTACAATATCTATATTGTGAGCTAATCCTCACCGTGGTTTTTCCCTTTTTGGGTTTTCCACATGAATATGGTGTTCTTGTGTTCCTTGATGTGATGCATGCATTTCTATGTTCCTTTCCATTATTGCAAGTTTAATGTGATGAATTGAATGAATGTTTAAGTTATTAAAAATACTGATTCTCCCCCATCTTAATATTTTGGGTGTTCAACAAGTTGTATCAAAGCTTGATTCCTTCAATTGGCTTGACTATTGAGGTAAATATTGGAGTTGAACACATGACTACAAGAAACTATCCTATTCCTCCTGTAGACACCTAAATTTGACCACTTACATTTGGTCAAATTTATCCCTTTTCATCTAAATATCCTCCCACCCACATTAATTAAATAATATTGCTATTATCTAATTAATACCCCTAAAGTCTTCCAAATACCTAAGGTATTTAATTAAATAATTAAATAGTTTATCATCTATCCCACCTTACCCCTTCTATCCCATAAATTAAATAAATAAATTTTATTTATTTAATTTACTCCCTCAAATTTCACATCCTCCATCACTTTTCACTTAATCCTAATCCACCTCCTAATCCCATCATTAGGGGTGTGCATATTTTTAATCCATGATTAGGATGTGTCACATCCTCCAACTTTTTCAAGTTGGCTCCTAATAATAATTAGCCACCTAACCCTCCTCTAATCTTTCATCAACTAGTCTCATCAACCCTTTAGTCAACTCTCCCCATCCCCCAAGGAATTTTTAATTCCTGTTTGTTTTCTCAAGGTACTTTTTGAGGAATTTTTAATTCCTCTCTCATCTCCCAAGGAATATTAAATTCTTTTTCTCTTTCCCAAGGAATATTTAATTATTTTTATTCTTTCCATGCATAATAAAAAGGAATTTTAATTCCTTTGGTCAACTCTTTGATCCTAGCCATTGATCATTTCCCAAGAAGGAATCTTGGCCATCCATTTCAATCTCCCTTGCAAAATGACTAACACTTAGCCATTTTTCATTCTAATGCATTCATGCATTCTAACCATCTCATACACATTAAAGCTCTCACACTATCTACACAACAAAATCCTTGCAACCATAGCCATCCTTCATCCATCCTTGCATCCAAGTCAAGCTACAACAAACCATTATGCTGTCGAAATCGATCAAAGAGCATACACAATTGAATAAATCAACAAGGCCAACCAACCAATCAACTTGGACAAGGTATCTCACTCTTTTGTCTTTCATTTTTTTCAAGTTAAACTAGGCCAATAATTGAGGTGTTTTTGTGTTTCCTTTGTCTTGCATTCATTTCGTTTTGTATTCTAGACTAGGGGATTTTCACTGCACACATTTCTAGCACGCCCAGTGGGACAATCCCCTAGTCTAGAATGCAAAACGAAACGAATGCAAGACAAAGGAAACAAAAAAACACCTCAATGATTGGCCTAGTTGAACTTGAACAAAATGAAAGACAAAAGAGTGAGATACCTTATCCAAGTTGATTGGTTGGTTGGCCTTGTTGATTTGTTCAATTGTGTGTGCTCCTAGATTGATTTCAGCAACATAACAACTTGTTGTAGCTTGATTTGGATGCAAGGATGGATGAATAATGGCTATGGTTGCAAGGAATTTTCTGTGTAGATAGTGTGAGAGCTTGAGTGTGTATGAGATGGTTAGAATGCATGAATGTGCTAGAATGCAAAAATGGTTGTGTTAGTCATTTTACAAGGGAGAGTGAAATGGATGGCCAAGATTCCTTTTTGGGAAAGGATCAATGGCTAGGATCAAAGAGTTTACCAAAGGAATTACAAATTCATTTTTATTATGCATGGAAAGAATAAAAATAATTAAAAATTCCTTGGGAAAGAGAAAGGGAATTTAATATTCCTTGGGAGATGAGAGAGGAATTAAAAATTCCTCAAAAAGTAACTTGAGAAAACAAAAAGGAATTAAAAATTCTTTGGGGGATGGGGAGAGTTGACTAAAGGGTTGATTAGACTAGTTGATGAAAGATTAGAGAAGGGTTAGGTGGCTAATGATGATTAAGAGCCAACTTGCAAAAGTTGGAGGATGTGACACATCCTAATCATGGATTAGGAATATGCACACCCCTAATGATGGCATTAGGAGGTGGATTAGGATTAAGTGAAAAGTGATGGAGGATGTGACATTTGAGGGAGTAAATTAAATAAATAAAAGCTATTTATTTAATTTATGGGATAAAAGGGGTAAGGTAGGACAGATGATAAAGTATTTAATTATTTAATTAAATACCTTAGGGATTTAGAAGACTTTAGGGGTATTAATTAGATAATAGCAATATTATTTAATTAATGTGGGTAGGAGGATATTTAGATGAAAAATGATAAATTTGACCAAATGTAAGTGGTCAAATTTAGGTGTCTACATTTTGCCCCTCTTTGAGATGGTGTTATAAAGTAGCATCATTTCAAAGAATATTAAAACATAGGACTTGGAAGAAGATGATTAGATTGGGAAAGATTCCCAAGTCATTCAAAGGAGTGACTAGGAGGAAAGACTATGGGAGTGAAGATGAAGACTAGGGATTGAGGATGCCCCCTTAAGAGGACATGTGGGTTCAAGAGAACACAAGTGTGCCCTTGAAATGGAGGAGATGATGAACGGGTAGATGGGGAAGACAATGCAAAATGATGGATAGAATATAGGATGGTAAGATGAAGAGATAAAAGCAAGCACAAATATATTTAAGGACAAAGGTGATGTTTCCCCAGTAAAGCTACAAGCTAGGATTGAGTGATGGCGGATGAAGTGTGATTGATAAGTGAAGGATACATCCAATTGATGATGATGATGATGATAGTGTTGTCGACAAGGGAAGGATACATCCCAAAAAAACACAAAAGGAGAGGGAAGGATACATCCCGATGATGACGATGAGAGTGTTGTTGATGAGTGAACGAGACATCCCAAAACAACACAAAAGGATAGGGAAGGATACATCCCAATGATGATGGGGAGGATGATGATGATTGGATCAAGGCTTGTAGCAAGGCTGGGAACAAGACCAAGGATGCGATTAAATGCTTGGTGCTAGATTGGATGGATAGGGATTGGATTGAGATGTGAGATTGTTGAAATGAATGAAAATAATGGAAGAAAATATGCTTAGAATAACAAATCTATATTATCCTAAGCAGATTGAAAATATGATGATGTGGGGGATGATGGAAGAAAATATGCTTAGAATAAAAAATCTATATTATCCTAACCAGATTAAAAAGATGATGGTGTGATGAGGATAATGGAAGAAAAGATGCTTAGAATAACAAATCTATATTATCCTAAGTAGATTGAAAAGATGATGATGTGATGAGGAGAATGGATGAAAAAATGCTTAGAATAAGAAATCTATATTATCCTAAGCGGTTCAAAAAGATGATGATGTGATGAGGAGAAAGATAGCGGAGGGATGAAAATAGATAGGATAGATAGATGAAGGATAGTGATGAATGATGAATGGATTAGAAAGATTTAGGGTGAATGGATGGGGGTGTTTTGGATAGATGAGACGATGGGAGATGGGGAGATGAATGGATAGTAACCAAATCAAGCAAGTTAATTGGTATGCATTATGCTGCCATGTAATGAGCACTTAATTTGATATAGCATGAGATACTATGCACCAGGGTACGAGGAACCGAGATGAATTTGTACGACATGCATGGGACTAACACAACAAACAAAATGTTAGCCCAACATCCCAAAGCCACAGGGGCTTTGGTTGGGCCTGATGTTAGGATAACCACAAACACAAATGATGCCCCACCCAAAAAGGATCTTGGTGGGTACTACATGGGACAACCAAGAAGACAAGAACAAGAAAAAGATTAAGATATGCCCCTATGTTTACCAGTCAAAGCACACCATGTTATGATGGATCAAGGTGACCACAACAAGGTATAATAGGGAGCTCAAATGATAATAAAAAAATCCAAAATCATCAAAATATCACAATCAATTTCAAACGTCCTTTGCCACAAGATCAAAAGGGTGGATGGGATTTGATGTGGTCTGATTAGGAAGGATGCATCCTGTTAAGACCAAAGATGGTGACTAAACTAGGTGATCGACATGAATCAGGATACTCAAAATTGATTGGACCTCATGACACCAATGGAAATTTTTTTAGGACCAACTGGATAGGGACATACTTGACAACATGACAAGACAAAAAGATACAAGACCGACTCACTCGAAAGACCTAGGGGCTCGAGGGTTGATCAAAGATTAGCCTTGCCTATGTGAAAGTGCAGAGCCCTCGTAGTTCGATAAAAGACCAACAACTGACCATGGATAAAGCGGAAAGAAGAGAATGGAGACCATGATGGGCGATAAAGACTGGACATAAAAAATGCCAGGACCAAATAGATGGACGATGGGGACCGACAAAGAAGGACAAACCAAAGCCTCAGGGGCTAATCAAATGATTAGCCTTGCCTATGTGAAAGTGCAGAGGCAACGTATACCGACAACTGACCATGGGTAAAGTGGAAAGAAGATAATGGAGACCATGATTGACGAAAAATATTGGATATAAAAAATTCCGAGACTAGATAGATGGGTGATGGGAACCGACATAGAAGGATGAACCAAAGCCTTGGGGGCTGATCAAATGATTAGCCTTGCCTACGTGAAAGCGTAGAGGCAACATAGTTCAAAAAAATGCCAACGATAGAAAATGGATAAGTGATGAGGAGATGGCCATGATAAGGAGATACAATGATGGAGCGAATATGATGAGCCAGGATAGGCCATGCAGATGGGATGGTTGATATGAATAATATGTGGATTATATGAAGCTCAGGGATGGGATAGTTATCCAAATCATCAAAAGATGACTTGGGATGATGGTAGGAAATAGAATAGAAGGGATGATAGCGAGATAGATGGCATTGGAGGGTATGGGGTAGCCTATAGATAGATACCAATGAAAAGGTTTTATGAGATGGGATGAGGATAGAGATGAATAGATAGGGAGATAAGGATGGGAGGGGGATGGAAGGAATTGTTTGGATGGATAGGGAGATAAGAATGGGGAGATGAAAATGATTGTTGGAATGGATAGATGAGGATACAAGGTTGTGGAAGATGGGAATGATTAGTGGATAGATGGATGAGGAGATAAGGATGGGGGGATGGAAGGGATTGTTTGGATGGGTGGAGGGGATATGGTAATCATCGTATGGAAAGGATGATAGGATTGATGAATGATGTCTCCAAGAACTATGTCACAAAGAAGGATATGCACCACTCTATATATGTCATATATGATGAGGCAGGAGGGATGGAAGATAGAAGGATGGGAAAATAAGGGAGTGAGATGGATATGGATAGGATACATGGATAAGGAAGGGAGATTGATGGTAGCATGATGGGTGGACAAGGAAGGTAGATGGCTATGGATAAGTATGCATGGATAAGGAAAGTGGATGGGGGGATAAGGGATATGGCAACATATGGATGAGGGGAATGTATGCCAAGAGGTGTCCAAAGAATGTATATATATGTGCCCCTATCATGATCAAAATCACAATGAAGATGGAGGGACTGGATACAAATGGGATATGATGGGTAGGATGTGGAAGATAGGTGGATGTAGGAGATGGAGGAAGGGAATGCATAGATGGAAGTTGCCCCCAATTGTGGAAGTAAACTGGATGGGGGATTTACACATGATGCTTGTTTGTCATGTTTTCATCATGGTACTTATCCAAGGCACTTTTTTGCCAAGTTTTCACCATTGGATGAATTTTTTTCTCTTTACTATTTTATTTTATTTTTTGACTTTTTGGGTTTTTTTGGATTTTTAGATAGTATGGGGATGGAGACGAATAAGGCTACACTAACTCATTTAATTGCAAAATCCGATGAAATTTTTTGACAAAAGCTGTATCGTCCGGTACTTGTGATATTCAATGTGAAATTTTCATTTTTTTGAAATTTTATCGCCGATGTTCGTCGGAATTTCGATGAACCTTATTTTGCATCGAAGTTTTGACAAAGATTTTTCGCCAAAATTTTGATGGACTTGCAAAGTTAAATTGTGGCCGACATAAATAAAAATGAGCTCAAATATTTATTGCGACAGTGTTTTGCTCGACAATTTTCTTGGGAAAAATCAGAAAAAACTCAAGAACATATCGCCAGGTTGAGGGTAGTCATTGTCTTTTTCCAAAATTCATTTGTGAAGTTAGATTTGTACTTCCAAGTTTGAAAATAATATTTTAAAGCAACATCTCATCAGATTTCATTTTGTCTTGTGCATTTTCATAATTTCATTTCCAGATTTTAGACCTGACTTCACAAATTCTTTATAAGGGAATTGTTTATAACTGATGGAAAATTATTGATGGATTTGGACAAAGATTATAGCTGCACGGTTTCAATTTTAACCCTATTGATCAATTTTCAATAGATTTGGGAGCCATAACTAGATAATATCAAAGGCATAGGGATAACTACAAAGTGAAATAACTGTCAAGATTCAAGCCTAGAGGGTTGAACAAAGAATTGGGAATGTTTGATAGTGGATAGTTAGAGCCATTTAGCTATGATATTTTTGAAGACTAATTCATAAAGATGTATTTTTCCCTTTGCCAAGTTTCAGAAATAGATTTTAGACCTTAGATGCTAGTGTCTTATAAAAGTAGTTATGGTATATCTATTACCTGAAGTTCTTGAATTCATCTTGACTCTATACAAATGTATCTATTTTTTATTTGAACAAGAAAGAAAGAAAGCAACCAATTTCTAAATATTGTGAGATATTTAGAGCAACAAACTAAAAAATGAAAAAATGAAGGTCAAGGCTTCTCTATTTTTCTTAGTTCACTTAAAATTTTTAGATGCTGCCAAACATCTAGAAAGCTATAACTATCATGCATATTATATGATTTCTATTTGTTTTGTACTTTGGAACAGTTTACAAGATGAAATTGTCTCCTCATGTAGAAGTATAAGCTGCCAAATTCCTTCAGAAGTTGATACAGGAATCAAAAGATGAACCTGCCAAATTGGAAACCAAAATTTTTGTGGTAAGAAGAGTTGATTTTGACATGAATGGCATGTTGTAACAACTTTATTAAGTAATATAATTTATTTAATTATTTGATAATTTGGTGATTTGTGTGTAGATATGCCACCATATGAAATTGAGTGGAAAAGAGCACTCCTTACCTTATCAAGTAATATCCAGGTAAGATGTTATAAAAAATAACTTGCACTTTTAGTGAAGCTGGTCAACCTACTCATGCTTTTCCATGCTTAATTTTTTCCTTTTGGATTGAGTTACTTATGATAAATTTTTAACTTTCCTTGCAACCTGTGTATTACCCTCTAAAGTTTTTAACTGGTTAAAAGCAATCTCTTATAAAGGATATAAAATTCCTTAGTACTTTAGATTGTCCTTTATGTTAAGGGAGGCATTTGACTATTGTTTATATAATTCAAATTTATTTAAGAGTATAATATTTAATCTCCATGTGGTAGATTCAGACACTAAAAGAAAGTATTTGACCTTATTAGGAAAAATGAAGCGAAAAATGTAAAAGTGCATCATAGGATTTTTTTTTCATGGTTTTCACTGTAAAGTATGCAACTTATTTCAATATTTTCTCATGGCAATCATATGACATTCTTCTATGGACTATATAAACTTCTTGAGTGTAAATTTTGTCCTCTTCTTCCTATTATGCAAGATCATTCAAAACCTCTGGTACTTTTTGATAATGACATATGAATGTCATATCTCTGTAAGTCTTTAATAGACATAATGGGAGATCCTTTAGAAACATCATCATCTCTGTTGAAAGTGATCCCATATCCTTGGTGATACCTTCCCTCTAGAAACTTGACTATTGTTTGTCTTTTAGCTTATTCATGAGTTTATTCATTTGATTTCAATGGCCTTGCATAACACTTGAAGAAATTAATTGTGGTAACTCCTTGAGATATTGTCCATGCACTCCTTAATACACTTGTAGGTTGTCCTCTTTTGAAACTTTGTGAGATGGAAATATTTATTATTTTTTCCATACTGCTATGAAGAAAATGAACCCTTGACAAGATTTATGATGTTTTAAAAGCCCTCTTAACTGCTCAATTACTTTTCTTTATGTATCTTTTAAAGTTCGTCATACTATCCTATCACTGTTATTATTAATTTCAATGCCCCTTCATGGTTATGACATGGACTAATCATTGTTTATTTGAATAGTCATGAATGTGATCTCCTTTTGGGAATCTATAGTAAAGTGTCATGCCTTTCTTTGAAGTCCATTTCCTTAAATCTTTTCTCTTTTCTCGTTGCTCCTTACCTCTATAGTATCCCTATATTGCATATACATAATAATAACAATTATGGTGATAACTAGTGGACATGGGTATAACATCAAGCATCATACAAATGTAGTTTATATCTGCATATATAATACCTCGAGATACTAATATTGTAGCACTAGTCAAAGAATCATCATCAAACTATATTTGTTGGTCAAATACAATGAAAAATAAAATATATTAAAATATAAAACATTGATCTTTTCTATCTACTCCACTTTAAATAATAAAGACTTCCAACACTCAAATTGGAAGAAAATTTCTAAAGTCTTTATTATTTACAGTGGAGTAGATAGAAAAGATCATTGTTTTATATTTTACTATATTTTATTTTGCAAATAGCATTGGACAGTAAACTGGCCAATACATTGTCAAACATAATGATTAGACCCTATGAATATATAGGTTATCAATATTTAATCAATTCACATGAGAAATCATACTGACCAATAGTATCAATGAAACTTTGATACTATATAACAATGACTAGTCTCAGTTTGATGACATTTCAAGACCAATGGATGAATATCATTTGGGCCTCATGGAATTGAACATTGTTTTCATTCAGGCATGATATAATTTTCTTACAGGAAGCACAATACTAGTATGATTGAATGTATCAGAGGAAATAGGAGTTAGAGAAGATAAAAAGAGAACAAAAATATTGTAGTGTAACCTAATTATTATATAAATAAATAGACAAATAGTAAGAGTAGGAACCCCAAATATCATGTTCATTGTCTATGTGAATATGTGTGGAATAGAGTGACCCCTTATCTATTTCAATTGCTGATAAGGTTACGGTTTATTCTTATTCTTCTTTGCATAGTATAAGCTCTAACCAGTTTTTAATATTTAGATTAAAAGTCAAGATAGTATTCCATACTGATTCTATGTCAATAGGAGGGAGGAAGTTGTATATGGATTCTGGAATAATCATTGTGACCAAAGACATGAATTACATGGATGGAAGAAAATTCAATAGAAATGACAATAGATTTGACATATAAAACTAGAGGATGGGCCTATGATATTTTGAAGCACTATTGTAATGGTGAAGTCAATTTAGATAGAGGCTTGCTTCATAAGTAGATGGAAGTGTATGAGACATTTGAAGTTGCTTGTGAGAACAAGATTTAGCTTAACCTACAAAACTAGGCAAATAAAGTGTTGTCCTTACAAAACAATTTTGTCAAGAGTGTGGAAGTGAAGGTCTATACAAGATTGTTTGTATGTATTGTATTCAACATAAATATGTTTTTGAAAAGTTAAACAACATTTACGAGGCACTGTACCCCTCACAATGAGCCACTAGGGCCAAAAAAGGACAAGACTTAAACATAAAACATTAACAGAAAAAAACCAGAGACAACACACAAACAACTGAAAAATAACCGGTAGACCAGCAATAGGAGCAACTAACTGGCCTCATCCCAGTTCTTAATCAGGAGGTCGATCACCTCATCGCCCACCCACTCTTTGTTCTCCTGGCTGTTATTCCCCTCCAATTCCTCTTTTATGACATTTGACAGCGCACTGGTAACAAAGTGGCTTAGTTTCATTGTGAAGCGGGTCAAACCCCTCATTCTTTTGTCCAGAGTGTTCAATCTCTTTGTCACCATGTTTGAATCTTCCCCAACATCCCTAGTCCCCTGAATCCCACCAGGCTCATTAACCAGCAGAGAGTGCGAGTCAGAGCCATGGAAAGGAATCATGTTGTCCATTGGAGTAGGTAGGGGCCTCTCCCCCATGTCTTCAATCTCATCATCAGACTCTTCCTCCATGTAGCCCTTGCTGTCCGATTGCTCCACCTCCGAGTCCTCAATAATTAATCTCTTTTTGTTGTTCTTGGCTAGCCTCCCCGATCTCCTCCTAACACTTTCCCCACTAGTCGACTCTGTGATCCCCACAACCGTATCCCCTCTAGAGTCCTTCCCAACCGCATTCTTGCCCTTGCCAACTTTGACCGTCGCAACCTGTATGCATTTCTCCTTACCTTTTTTTAGCTTAGCGACATTATCAGCCATGCCAGCCTGAGTGGCCTTTAACTCACAGAGCCCTTCCGCCGCATTGGCATGAGCCATACCTAACCCACCCTTAAGCTTTTTGGTGGCCAAATTGGTTTTGATACTCCCCACATTGTCAGTAAAAGGCTTCTGAGGAGGTCTCTTGGACTCGGTCGGGGAGATATGAATCGAAGAGATGGGTCCAATGTTCTCCACACAGACAATGATGGCTTCAGGCGGGCAGAGAGCAAGATGGAAGTGGTACAGGCGAAGAATAATCCCCTGATGGAGTGGGAGTGGCAGGGGATCACAGGGATTATGACAGGCCACCGCATTACATTTATCCACCGAGCTTTCCAGGTCCATAAGAAGGAAAAATGGAAAGCTAAGCAGCATTTTATGTCTGAGATGGTTAAGCAGAGGGAAATGATAGAAGAAGCAAGTTTTGTACCTACCTTCCAGCATCACATATTTCATCAGAGCCATGCAGACCATGTCCCACAGCTTAGGGAGCTCAGCTCTTTTAAGCCCCACCTGATTCCTGACCGGAGTCTCCTCACCTCTGAAGAACGCCTTAAGGCTCTTGTGGTCTGGCTTTTTGGTGTGTTTAGGATATTTTTTCCCCTCGCACCTCAAACCCATAGCCTGCGCAATGACATCCTCGCTAACCTCAAACGAAATTCCCCCAACGGAAACCCTTCTGTCCTTCCAAGAACCAGAAAATTGTCCTGAAAGAATAGGATCATGGCCAACCAGACATTCCATAAGCGGGGAAATTCCTCCCTCCACGAAAACGTGCTAGACCAGAGGGTTGTTTCGGAATTCATCACAACTATCCGGCTCCGTCCGAACACGATCTCCGCCCATTCTGTCAGACTACTCAGGGAAAACACAAAAATGCAAGAAACACCAAAGACAAACATTGCAAACCAATATCACAAAAGGATGTTTAATGCAAGGCTTACGGCAATTAGTCCCCTCATTCAGAAGTTGGTGGATAAGTAGGAAAGGCACGACATTCCATGTGGGTAGACCAATAAACTAAAATTAGTAACCCACCATGAAAAGTCGAAGTAACCTCCAGCTAAATTAGCAGACGCGAAGCCTCTAGAATACAATCAGTGCTCATCATAGATGGTCCCATCGTTATTAACACACTCACTTCTCCACATGTAATTTGGAGATAAAACAAGTAACCCAACAATCATTTTAGCCTTTCAAAATGATATCATCCTTATTCAGCCATACACTATTTTTTGTCAGATGGATGTAATCATTAAGGAAGACCCTTTCATTATTCCCTTAATGGATTGAACTTTCAAGGAGGTCATCTAATGGTGTTGCCTATTGATATACAAAGGAGGGATGTGAATAAGACTGATGACTATGCAGGCTATATTGTAGATAAAATTCATAGATCTTTTAAATTTATCAAGGCATATAATAGGGTGGTCCACTTCAAATGATACTCTTTATTATGCCATACTATTTTATTTCCAGAATTCATTTGTGAAGTCAGATTTGTACTTCTAGATTTGAAAATCATATTTTAAAGCAACATCTCATTAGATTTCATTTTTAGACTTGTGCATTTTCAGAATTTCATTTCCATATTTTGTTGTGCAAGTTCAATATCCTGATTTTAGGAGTCTAACGGTTGGAAATCATAGTAAAATCAGAATTTAATAATTTCTGGAATTAGCATTTTAAAGTGTTTTTTGGGGTCATTAACTTCAAACTATCTTCTCTTTTGCAGGGGTGGTTGCATGCCAAATTTTTTTGGTATAAAATATCAATATTATTAGATTTTGTTACCTGTCTATGATTAAAAATTATTGGAGTGTGAGTTTGATATTTTTTGAAGATCTAAATATTCAAGCTTGGTAAAGAAAAATCATGTCAGATAATATTAGTCCAGAACAAAATGAAGAGACAATTGCTAGATTGAAAAGAAAGGGTGATGGGAAATTTTATTGTCCTTGCAATAATTGCACGGGCTTAAAGACGAGAATACTTTTAATCACAACAACTGAGAAAAATTGTAGGCAACATGGTCACGTTGAAGGGGGGCATGATTATCATCCATTGGTAAGTTGTTCATTATATGTGTTTATATTGACTAAATTTGCAAATTTTTATATCGTTTTAACATTTTATATATATATAAAATCACATGATCATGATCATGGTTTATTTATGTCTATCATTATTATAAAGGTGGGGTGCCCTAGAGCATATGATATGGATTATCACGGCCCAAAGAATGTGGTTTTGCAAGTGGAGGAACATGGAGCTATGAATATCAAAGATAAAGTTAATGATCCTATGGAAGAAGATGATCATGCGCCAGAAAATACAGTTGAAGATGATGTTACAAATACATTGATCCATGACACATTTACTGGCACAATTGATCATGATGATTGAGATGACTTTGATGATGTTCATGATTTACCTGTACTTGAGAAGGCATATGAGCCCCTTTATGAAGGCTCCCAAACAACTCTTCTCTCTGTTGTATTGTTGTTGGTGAACTTGAAGGTTATGAATGGTTTATCCAACATAGCAATCTCACAGATGTTAAGGTATGTCATATATGTCATCTTTTTTCATCTATTTTAATTGTTGTTAGTTCATCACTAGTAAATAAAGGATGAAATATGTACCATTAATATTCTTTATATTAATAAATTATTTTTTTGTTGTAGATTGATTGGTGAATTTTTGTTACCACCATCAAATATTTTACCTTGCTCATACCGAGATTTATCTGGCATTATGAAAGATATTGGAATGGAGTATCAAGCAATAGATGCATGTCCCAATGATCATATTATATATCATAAACAACATGAATTTGGAACAGAATGCATAGAATGTCATATCAGTAGATATCGAACAGATCAACTAACAAAAAAGGTGTCTCGCAAGGTTCTTCATTATATTCCCATTATTCCACGTATGCAACAATTATTTAGGTGCGAAAGCTTAGCGCAATTTATGGATTACCATGCATGAAATAGAAGTGGAGATGACATTCTTCAAATTCCTATGGATAGTTCTAAATTTAGGGACATGGAGGAAAATGACCACACTTTAAAGAAGAACCTTGTAATCTCAGGCTTTCATTGGCAGCAAACGGTGTCAATCCATTTGGAGAGATGAGATCTATTTACTCGGTGTGGCCTGTTTTTGTTATCAACAATAACATTCCTCCATGGATTTTAATAAAGAGGGAGCACATAATGTTGGCAATGCTTGTTCTAGGTATTTTCTTACATCATTTTTCTTTAACGTTGTAGCATCTCATTTGTCTTATTTGTTGCATAATGACTTATATTTTTTTCATTTAATAGTCATGTACATTAATTTATATATATTGCAGTAAAATGGTTATAATAATTATGTAATGTTTATGTTCATTCAACTAGGTAAGTACCAAGTTAAAGATATGAATGTATATATCGAGCCTCTTATCGACGAGTTACTAAATTTATAGAATAGCGCCACTATGTATGACGTATCTAGACCAATAAGACAAAGACAATTTCAATTCCATGCAATGCTTGTATGAACAATTCATGATGCCCCAGGGCTAATACATTTTTGTGGTATGTTATAATGTTCGACTACACTTTAACGATATTTAATTTTATGAAGTAGATATCATGCATGTTTTTTAAATAATCTATTAATTATATATATTATAAAAATTGGCATATTTAATTCAATTATATATGATCTTGCAGGTCTTCAAACAAAGGGAAAATTTGCATGTCCAATTTGTGGTCCAAAGATGAAATATCTTCGTTCAACAAGTTTAGGAAAGCAGGTGTTTGATGAGTATAGGCACTTCCTCCACAAAAATCATAAGATCAAACTATTGAAAAACATCTTTCCAATGGGAAAGAAGAGACTACATCAAAACCATGAAGAATGACACCTCCCCTATGGAAGTTGGAATATAATAGAATTAATCATCAAGGTTATATATTGGATCAAATTGTTTATCTATCATATATGATATGTTTGAAATTTATATTTTTATATTGTGTTGTGTTTACTCATGTTGTAATTGGCAATGATTATCGTTGTTAATTTGTTTAACTTATATGCTTCATGAAGGTCATCAAGGCATTAATGGTCGGCTTCCACAAGGACTGAAAATTTATCCCAGACAATTTAGTAGGTTGCCCTACCATGAGCAGCTAAAAATTGTGCATTTGTTTGATACAATTCATATCAGAAAGAATATAACATAAATGTTATGGAGAATATTGGATGGAAGGCATGACAAAGATTTTTTTTTCAAAATTTGTAGTGACATTCAAGAAGCCAATCATGCAATGAAAAATGTCATTCAATTAAATAGCGATGGAGACCAAATTAATATAAGTGCCCTTCCTTGGTTATTAGTGGAGCAACAAAGCAATGCTATAGAAGAAGTCATACGAAAAATTCGATTTCCCACAGGATTTGTTGCGAACATAAACAATATCATAACAAAGAAAGGTGAATTTGGGTCAGGGATGAAAACACATGATTGGCATACCTTCATTAAGGTAATTATTCTAGTATATTATATATATATATATATATGTATACTACCTGTAATATTCAGTGTATTATATTTATTACTTTTGGAAAAGTAATGAAAAGATCATTTTATAATTGTCGCAGTATGTTCTACCTCTATCTCTCCCAGACAAATTCGACAACAATGTCAAGCAAGTTATATATGATCTTGGAAAATGCATGAGGTAAGTAGCGATATTTGTTCAATTCGTTGTATAGATCTTATAATTGCCATTTTTTTTACTTGTTATGTAATATATTGTATATTTTTGTTAAATCTCGTTAATATATTTGAGCCTTGAATCAATTGTAGATGGTTGTCATCTAAAGGAATCCATAAAGAAGATATAAATTATTGGAAGAGAAAAATTCCTCTTCTAATGTGTGAAATGCAAAAGTGTCTACCTTCAACATTTTCCAATGCACAAGAACACTACCTCATACACCAAGTTGAGGAGATTGAATTGTGTGGACCTGTACACACAAGGTCAATGTGGATGGTTGAGAGGCACTTGAAATTTTTTGAAGGCTTTGGTTAGAAAAACAACACACCCTAAGGGTTATATGGTGGAGGGATATATGGTATACTAGACCATGGTATACATTACTGAATATCTTCCTAAGTTTGCAGCAAAGATCCATGTAGATCGCATTTGGGATCCTAACTCCATTAACAAATTTGAAGGGGAGTACCTGATGGGGAAAGGTAGATTGAGGAAAGTGATAGGTAATTATAAGATGGTCATGGAGATTAACTAGAATACATTTTACATTGGGCTTTAATATATATTGTACTTATTTAATTATTAATCTTCAATATTCATCAATTATAAATTAAGGTCATATACCGTAGTAATTAACTAATTATATGTTGTTTGTGAATTTCAATTTTTTTTGATACAATTGGTTGAGAGTGGGATGCACTACATTTGTACGTCATAAAAAATCTTGATTGGCTGACGGTATGGATTGAACAATGTCAACAATATGGTGTTGCAGGTGAAACACCACAAGGCTATGTGGTGCAATGGTCATAAATTTTGAATCAAAAAGTTGGACGACACGAAGAAAACTTATGATTCTGGGATAACTGCAATCTTTCAGGTGACTAATGTTTCATCTAGAAGCAACATACATCCAAAAGTCTCAGAAAATCAATACTATGGGATTTTGGATGATATACTTGAGTGTGACTTTAAGTCCTTCAAATTAGTTATGTTCGTCGTCCTATGGTATAGGCTATGATTGAATGAAAATGATCCCAAGAGAATTGTTATTGAACATGATAATGGATTTACCATGGTTAATACAAGGTCGATCGAGCGAGTTGGAGATGAGCCCTATGTTCTTCCAAGCCAATGTGAGCAGGTATTTTGCTCAGAGGTTCCAGGTAAACTGGGTTGGTCATTTGTTGTTAGACATGATCCAAGAGGAAGGTCGGTAAGGTATAATGTGGTGGAAGAAAAAGATACCGAAGAACTAGAAGATGGTGTAGATGATGATCAGGATCAATAGTTAGTTCATGATGTGCCTAATGAAGATGTCAAAGAGGAGGAACTAGATCATGATGATGTAGGAGTTAATGTTCATGAAGATGATATCCGTGTAGATGATGACATTATTGAAACTAATATCAATGACGATGATGATGATATGACCAATCCTTACAATGTCGAATCTAGATCGGATGATAAAAAAAAAAAATTGGATGAAGAAGAAGATCAATGACATTGAAATGTATGAGTTATGCGATTGTATTATCTATTTGATATTAATTTCTTGATAGAATTATATTTGAATTATGTGGTTACATAATTAATTCATGATGTAATTTTTAATGTTTAATGTTTAATTCATGATGTTACAATTGTTTTAGCTCTCTTATAAATTTCCATATGATCATAATGCATAGTGTTTTGGGAAATTTCATGAAAGATGACACATTGATCATAGTAGCGAAATAATTGCAAAGTCGTTTAGATTTTTTAACCAATCACCCTTCGCAATGTCATTTTTAGGATCATCTCCAATTTGATTACTAGGACACATAAGTTAGGATTTGATTAGCTTATCTTGGACAAACATTGTGGCTTTGTGTAATGTGAGAAAATTTTGGATGGGGTAGTGGAGCAGAAGCACATGCACCTCATCTTCTATGCTTAATCATGTGATGATAATTAGGGAGTTCAATAGGTTGGTTTAGGCATTTCAAGAATTTTTTTATTGTGAATAAGGTCACTCAAGACCATTAGTCATGTTCTAGGTGAAGTTTTGAGTTATGAGTTTGAGTCTTGCACTAAAGAGTTTTGTAGCCTTTTTAAGGCAAATTGGATAATTTACATGTAAAAGGGTGCAAGGTTAGTGTCATGTCAATAATAAGGCTATTATCAAGCCACTAGCATGGTCTTAGAGGTGTCCTAGGAGTGTCAATACATTTTAAAGGTAAAAAAATTAAATAAATTCAATAGTGATGTTAACAACCTTGAAATCAGTGTGTTTTATGTTTCGTGTGATCATAAAAGATTAAAAAGCTAGTTGTAGAGGTGGTTGAGGTGGAAAGGCCTTTAAAAGGCATAAAGTGATCATTGTAAAGGTTGTTGATGGTAAAATTTATGATTAAATATATCTCTTAGAATCCTTTTTGTCCCAATTTGAAAATAATTCTATATTATAGAATACATTTTTTAAAATTTTAAGATGAAAATAGCAAGGAAAAATCAAACAAATATCTTTATGAAAGAAGTATATTGGCGTGAAATTAAATATGATTTGTATTCCAATGTAAAAAATAAAAAGAATGTGATATCATTTCAAGGTGAGCCTTGATAAAATTATTTGCCTTAGTGAAATAATTTTGTTTGTATCCAGTTAATCTTACTCTCTGTCAGGTTTTCATGGCTTGGGGTTTTAGGGTTTTTCCATTTGCAATCCTTTTGTGCTAAGCCTTACGTTGGTTCTATTTCATCGTTACTTTGTGGGCCTTAGTGAAAATGGGTTGAGGGTTGTTATATCGTTAAAGGGGGGCCATGTTATATCCTTAGGTTTTATTTTCATGTCGGGTCAACCTTTTATCTTTTCCCTAAGTTTTTCCTAGCTCTAATGTCCCCGTGGTCATGTCTTTATGAAAAAATTATGGGTATCATTGTCATCCTAGGCGAGTCCCCTTTGTTGTGCCAATGATGTGTTATGCGTCAGGTTTTCACAGGTCCTCGCGATGCCATGAAGCCCTTTTCTGAAATATTGTATTGATCACGATATCACAGGAAGGTACCATCTGTCACATTCGAAGAGGCCGAAAGAACATTATGAATGTTTTAATATATTAACTTGCGAGCTACTAAAGTGGATCTAAAATGCACATGCTTAAAATCAACGGTGATGTTTTAATCTCAACAGAAAAGGTGCTCGACTTTTAAGTTCAAAGTTGTCAACTGTCCAAACGAGCAAGTTCGTTGAAGATCAAGATCTATGGTTGCTCGCTATCACATGATCAAGAGTTGCAAGATGGTTAACAATCGTGGTATTAAGGGAATGTTGATGCGTGGATTTCTTTGACGATGCAGGAGATGGTGGGGCCAGAAACATGAGTTGTAAAGGTTCTTGAGTTGGAATGTTTTGATTGGAGGAATTGTTGAATATAGCTAATATATACTTAACTATATTTTAGAATATTAAAACCTAGCTAAATGGTGCCATAATTTTAAATTTAATTAACATACTCTAAAAATTAACGAAACCAAGTTGTAGCTCGTCAATTTGGAGAAATGAAAGGTCAATACCAATGCTGAGGAAGAGTTTGGAGGAGTGAAAACAAGGTCAATACCAGCACCGAGGAAGAGTATAGAGGAGTGAAAACAAGGTCAATACCAGCACCGAGGACAAGGTTGAGGGAACTTAGGGAAAATCAACGACCAAGGGACAATGAGTACTGTAAGTTTGGCACCCCCATTCTCTTTAACCTACAATTTTCATGCCTAGTTTCCAAAGATATTCTCGTACATTGGCACCCCCATTCTTGTAAAATGGTATAAGATAAGATAGAAAAAATAAAATAGCTTAGTCTTTCACATTTTTATCAACTAGCCTTAGGTCTTGGAAAAAGTCCCATAATCTACCCACATCTTGGTTGTTGGTGGGAACATGTTAATATTTTTTGTATGACCTACCTCAAATCTTATGTCCACAAAGTTGCTAAAAACATAAAACAATAAGAAAAAATTTGAAGGTACAACTAAAAAGGGGTTATTTCCTTTTGGCCTCCTCCACCTCTTATATTTCAACATAGCATGGAATTACGCTTACATAACATAAAATCAAACACATGGAATTTTATAGTGGAAAAGGATCCCAAGTACATGCTAGGCTAAGTTAGAACTAATGAATGGAAATAGAGGCATACAATTCTTCTTTAATACCTCCACCACAAACATATGCAAGAAAAGGTATCCTCCATTCTTGGTAGTGATAACCTCCTCCACACACAACCCTTAAAAATTAGGAATAGAGGAATATAATCTTTGAAGAACTCAAATTATTCATAATAGAAGAATTTGATCATACTTTTCCAATGATGGCATTATGAGAAAACCTTAGGTTAAATGAATAATTCCTAGCTAAGTTCTATAAATCATGTTTAACCGTATAAGATAAGACCGCTTCTATGTGTACTTGGATACCATGGAGAAAGGATCTTTGGCCTCTTTCATCAATCAAGGTATTGCTAAATTTTAACACCTAAAATTAAGAATGAATAATCTTTCCTAGGATGGTGGCCAATTATGCTTCTCAACACCTAGATTACAAAATCTTTGTCAATATCATTGCCATCACAATTAAACCTATTGCTTGAGATATAATCATACAGGTAAACAAATTGGCTTTCTTGATAGTAGATACATTCTAGAAAATTCAATCCTTGCATCAGAGATTATTGAATGGGCCCAACAAACTACTCATGATGCCCTTACTATTAAGTTAAAACTTTGACAAGGCATACGATTGCATCAAATGTCCTTTCATTTATAAAAGCCTCAAATGGATTTATTTTTAACCCTAAATTATTATCACACATTCATATCTTTGTTAATGAGTGATTGAAAAATAGTGTGTCCCACTTGTGGGATGAGGCAAAAAAATAATCCCAAAATTTCAAAATTACAAAATACCAGTTGAATGAAGAACCTTCATTTGAAGGTGATGTTGTCATGACCTTTGAATGAAGAACATTCTTTCAAAAATGATACCATGTCAAGACTTTCAAATGAAGGTATTTTTTATTTTCAATATTTCATATCCAAAATGATTTATAAAAGGATCCTTTGCATGAAGGACCTTCAAATGAAGACCTTAATTTAGAGGTCCTTCATTAGAAGATCCTTCATATGAAGGTTCCTTTAATGCCATCCCATTATAACTCTTAGAGTTGTTAGAGATATTTGTTTTTTGAAGTAGAGATTACACCATCAAATAGTGTCACCATGACTCTACCAAGATATCCATCAAATTGATAAACCTTGACTTAACAACCACAAATTCACAAGAAAACTACCCCTGTCAGCCCTAGGGCATCAATTCAATGCCCAGTTTCTTGCTTTAACAAACCACTAAATGAAATAACCTCTATCATACCATGCTTCACACCAATCCACTGAGTTACAGTTCCAAGATAGTGGGTGGATTGGTGGATATCATTTCTATTTAGCCCTCAAACCCTTGCACAGGCAAAACAAGGTAGTCCCTGTATTTGATTGTTTTCTCCCACAAAATAGTGATTTAGCACTTCAAAAAAAAAGAAAATGAAGTGGAACATATATATTTATCTACACCAATGATCTCATATCATTTCAAGCTTGTACAGATCCATACAACACAAAGGAAATTCAAAAAAATAGTAAAAACATAGAAAATTGCTTCAAGAACATGGTATTTGATATGAACTTTTGGTATCAAACTCCTCCAAAAATTACAACAATTGCAATGGGATGGAAATACAATATGATAGAAGTGGGATAAGAAATGCATCATTTGAAGCATCAAACCAATATGCAAAGATGAAAGAAAGTGCTAACCTCTTAAATGGAAAAAGTTTCTTTTAACTTTAAGTTTGTTGGGTAGCCAATTATTTTAAGTTATCAAATCCTACCATCATACATAATAAAATTTTTGTTGTTTCAAATGACTATGCACACTAAATTTCACTATTTGAAGATGTTGAAACCTTGTCATAGAGAACACGAACATTGATGCAACCACTCATCCTATCTTAAAACATACCAAAAGTCTCCTAGCAATTAGACATAGGAAGATTTAAGATGACTTAAACATTTTTTATTGCCAAAGAATAAACTTATGATGAATTAACCAAGCCTAGTACACACTCTCTCCCCATTAACCACTTAGACATATGGAAATTAAATGTAAATTTTATGCTATTTTTAGTCATGTAGGTGTCCAATAAACGACTTGGTGGTGTTTCCCTTAAAGTTTATTTACTTGAAGGAAGAGTAAAAGTCCTTTGATTACAATTAAAGAATACATTTGAAGCCTTGGTTGTGTAACTGGTGGACCATAGTCACATTTAAGACTTGTTACAAAGATTGGGAGTTAAAACATTAAGTAGATTTGATTTGTGATGGACACATTTGGACAGTAGTAACAATAACTTGCAATCTATCAAGACTTGATTACCTTATAACTTGTCAAATTCTAGCGATGAAATGATAGATTAATCATAATGTCACCTTGGGATCACATCACCATGAAAGAACTTCATCCAACATGCTTATGAGTGTAGGTTCCACCAAATAGGTATTTTTTAGATCTATCTTCCTTGAGCGAGGGAAATTCAGGAAGAGAAGAGGAAAGCGAGACATGCAGTAGGTCTAAAAGAGGGAGATCAACTAGAGGTCAAAAAATTAGAAGAAAATTTTGTAAATGCATGGAATTTTTTCTTGCTAAAGGGGGGTCATGTTCTTATGATGATGAGATCATAGGCAACATCGAGGTCCCCTTGAGGTACAAACATCTACGAAAACAATGGGTACCCAAGGAACTTCCTCCAATAAGCACTGATTTTTGTGTCAACGAGAGGATATATCGCATAGCACCATCGTCATTACATGGTTTGGGCCTATTTTGCATGGACGACATAAAGGTTTGTTATGAAAAAGTTACTGAATTGATGGAGTATGTCAGACCCTATTACAGTTACAAATATTGGATACAGTTGGTTCGATATACATGAAGTATGCATAGGTATGCGCTGTTAGCAAATTATATGTAGCTAAAAGATAAGGATCAAAATAAAGGAGTGGCTATGTACATTGACAGAAGGCCAAAAGCATCAAGGAATATTGCAGGGTTTATAAATAGTACATGACTTGGGTCAACTAATAAGCAACCCAATTGCATATTCGAGGTGCGTGAGGGAAACCATGTATTCGTATGTGCGATAAAATCAATAACTTCAGGGGAAGAGTTGTTAATCGATTACAATTTGAATCGCTTAGATAAAAACATGGTTACTATGGGGGTAGTATGCACTCTATACCATTTTACCTGACCACCAATTAATGACTCCAATATACCATTTTATTATTATGTTTTTTTTCGTAAGTCTATTGGTTTCATTTCGATAATGTTTTTTTATATTTAATTTTTGTCATAGCGGGACATTGATCGTACGGGGAAGGCTCTGACCCAGAGCACAGATCACGATGCATCTTTACACACTTCTACCCAACAAGTTTACCTCATTGTAATTGTACAAATTAGATACGAGCAAAAAAATTTATTATTATTTTTTTTCATAAGTTTATTGAGTTAATTTTGATAATGTTTTTAATATTCTTGTCGTAGTCAGTTGATCGGGGAAAGGCACCAACACTAGTAGAGGAGAGCATTCATAGGGAGGTGCATTCACTATTATGCGATGATGACATCGCATATTCCACAAACCCTGTGGATATGATGAGGAAGACCCAAAAAAAATGCAATGAAAAAATCCTTGAGATGATATTTATAGTGCCTCAAACAGATGAGATAAGAGAAAGGGTTAAAATATTGACTGAGAGAGCACAAAACTTGCAAGTTATCTGTCATGAGATCTTTAATTATAACATAAGTTCATTCATGGTTTTATATTTTGTACTCTTTTATGTCATGAAGTAAAATATGTGTTGTTTTTACAGGATTATTTGCATCCTCACAATGCTGCTGGCCATGATTAGGGTACTGCAAGTGTTGCCCGGGGTGTAGGGGTTGGTACAAGTGTCGATCCTAAGCTTCCTGCACATACATCACATCATTCGACCCCATCATCCGTGCCTATATTGTCGACTGATATGTTGAAAACACATACCATGCAAGCGTCAAGTAGTGCACCCTCTGGCAGCGAACACATGCCAGAACATGCACCAGGACATATACCTAGGGATGCAGAGGCCACTAGTACTAGTGATGTTTTAGCAGCATTTCCTGGATCTTCCTGTATTACTAGTATGGGAACATTGCCATTCACATTTGTGGTGACCGAGGATTTCGTTCCCATAAAGATAGAGAAGGTCCTAGGTACATTAAAATGTTTTAATTATTATTATATATAATCCAATTGAAATTTACTTATTGATCACTCTTTTTAGACTAATGATCCCATGATCATTTTGTAGGAAATGATGTTTTTTATGAACATCTAAGTGATATTACATTGGAGCTCTTTGGTCCCACCATACGTACACGATGGAATGGCCAAAATCAAGATTTAAAAGATGAGCTCATTAACCATTTAGTTGTGCTCTTCAGTGATAAAAAAATTCAACTGAACCAAGGTCCTTAAGAAAGCTGGTACCTATCTAAAGTATGTGAGGGATGAATATAGGTCACATTTAGCGAAGAACATAAAGTATGAGCGTCCCCCCATGATTTCGGAGAGGGAGTGGAAGGAACTGGTGTCAGATGGAAAGGAGAAGGCTGAAAAGAAAAAAGGAAAGACACCACTAGGCCAAGTAAGGTATGTGATACTATCAACAATGTAATTATATACTAATTACTCTTTCTTTTTACATAATCTAATGCATTTCAAACTTTTCATAGGCTGCCCGACACATCGAAGGAAACAAAGACAAGACTAGAAAGACACGGGCAACACAAACTTGGCTCTGGTGGTTATATGAAATTAGTCGCACAAATTGTAAGTATCAATAAATGAAATATTGCATCCAAATAATAAATTGCAAACAATTTTGGTTTTATCACACCATAGAAGCAAAATTCATGATCTTATGCAAAAATGCAAGGCTCTGAATTCAACATAGTGCTCACAAAAGAGGACTTGAATATTTCCTTCTAGCAAGGCTATGGGGCCCTAGTTGAATGCCTAAGAGTCTTGACTGGGCAAACACAATCTTCTACTGCATCCAACAAGCAGTTAAATAAACTCAATAAAGTTTATTTAAAATTGAATACTTGTGCAGTCTATTCAATATTAATTTCTAGCATAAAGTAATTATGTGCCTATTTTTTTTAAATAGACAAGCAATGATAATACTACACATGACATTGGAATGCAACATGGTGAGGGTGGAGCACAACCTACAGATGAAGGTCATGGTGTGCATCCTAGTACTGGATGTATTCATGTGCTATACAAAACGCAGTATGGATTAATACAATTAAACATCTTTAATTGCATTTGGTGTATTAATTAATGTAACCTTTCATTTTTCAAATTTAGAGCATGTAGAGCATGATCAACATGTTGAGCATGATCAGGCTAGACAAGATCAGGAACATGATACGGCCCCATCAGGTAAAGAGGACCACTCTAATGTTCTTTTAAACATATTTAATTGCAATTGGTGTATTAAGTAATGCAACCTTTCGTGTTTCAACTCCATATTAGGATTTAGAGGGTGTTCAACATGTTGAGCATGAGGCTATAAGAGAAGATCAGGAACATGATGTGGCCCCATCAGGTAAAGAGCACCACTCTAATGTTCTTTTAATTAATGAAATACTTGTAACAATAATAATAAAACATATCAATTTAACATTTATTTTCTATTGCAGCAGACCCCCCCTTGCAGCAGCGTCCACGTCATGAGTACATGACTAGGCATACATTAAGATCATGAGAAGAGCTCAGAACAACTGAAGGGGGGACAAATGATTTAGAAAATGATACTCCACTTCAACTTTTTTTAGCTGCAAAAAAAAACAAAAAAAAAGTGATTGTAATCATATTATGACGACCATATTTTTGATAATATGTAAAAACTGAAAGAATGAATGTTATATGTTAATGAATGAATGTGAATATGTTAATGAATGAATTTTATATGTTAATGAATGAATGCTATATGTTATTAATGTGAGATGAATGAATGAATGTTATATGTTATTAATGGATGAATGAATGATTAATGTTATATGATTGGGTATGAGGAATTAAGAGTGATGTGAGGGGGGGGAGGGGCCAAATGATCTTCCACCTTCACGTGGTTGGCCCTATTAAGTAGAGAATATTAAACTATTCTTGAAACAAAGAGAAGCTCAATAAGGTAATGCACCTTTCAATATAAGAAATGCATCATTTGAAGCATCAAACCAATATGCAAAGATGAAAGAAAGTGCTAAATTTTCACTATGAACATTGTGTTGTGTGTGGATTTGGTTTCAAAGCTCTGTTTCTTTTGTTTTTAGTGGTGACATAACTCTGAAACTTAACTTTTGTGCATAATAGGTTAGTGGAAAATTTGACAGCTCTGAATGGTTTAGAGGCTCGATTGAGATAGATACACAGATATTTGGATCTTGTTGTTGATAGGAGGCTTCCAATTAACCATGAAATTTTGTACTATTTGCAGGTATGCAAAAATTTCTCTACTTACATTCATTCAAATTACTGTAATATAATATTTGACAAAAATCTCCTTTTCATTATACTTAGATGGATTTTCATGCCCTATTCCAAAGCACATGTTTTAGAACAGGCAAGAAGGATGCTAGCAAGGGTTAAGGAATTTGGCTTTACACCTGCCAATTGCATAGTTTACTTCATTCATCCAACATATTGCCAATGTGTTTCACAATTGTTGGAATCATATCCTATAATTACATAACTAGTAAAAGTAAAATATGTAAGTTTCAAATATGGCATTACATATCTTTCTATGAATTTTTGAAAGAAAATATCAAAATGGAGAAGTATTAACAAAATAATCTACATAATTTCTAAGAGATCGGGGAATTTTTTTGTAGAGTTATCTTGAATATATTTAAGACAAAAGTAACTTATAGAGATTGAAGCAGAATATCGGTAGTCTAAAATCACTAATCAACACATCTTAGTAGTATATCAATTCAAGAGAACTAGGTCAACTATCCATTAGCCGATAAAAAAAATACAATCAATTCATAAGATTATTCTATTCTAGTAGGGTTGATTGGTTGCTTGTTTCTTTTTGATTGTCAGGAAGTCATCAATACACACTTGGTTTTCCCGCCTTCTCTTGCCTCATGGCCAGAGAGTTTCTGCAGAAGGCATCAAAGTAACCTTCAAGATTGATAATGGAAATGAGTACAAGGTCAATATAAATTAATGTTAATTGGGTATGATTTTATTTTTTCAAGACCAATTTAGATTCATTTTCTACTCACACTACTTTTATTTACATTTATGTTTTGCTAATATCCATTTTCCTTTAAATTAATATTCTTCTATACATATTGTGTTTACAATAATGATTTCCTTAATTTAATCTAGCTAGGGGAGATGACCCAGTACCTGAGCATGTTTCAATAATTGTGATAGTAGTGGTTTATATAGTGCCCAACCCTAATTATTTGATTCTTCTTACTGATCCAATTAATACTTTCTAGTTACTATGATTGATTATAAGGATTTAATATTTACTTGATTGTGATAAACTTAGATTTTTGGGCTTGTCTTACTGGTGCTTGTTTAGATGGGTGAGGATTGTTTCTTGTGCTAAAAATATTTTAATTTGTTAATGCTAAAATTACTTAGCTGAATTAAGGGGTAGATGTTGTCCTCTTCAAATGGAATAAGAAGGAGAGTCAGAAGTGGAAGATCAGTCCCATCTGTAAGTTTCATGTGTAGTTGCATTGTATGGAATTATTTTTCTTGGGTATTACTTAAATTTAAAAATTTGATTATCTGGTAGAAGTCGTGTTTCCATAGAGGGTTTGGAGGCTTTATCTCACAATTCTGATTGCTTGTCACTGTGTTTTTCTATTCAATATGATATGTATCTCAAGGAGGATATGGATCTGGTTCTTCATACCATCAACTTAATGAAGAGGAGCCTCAATGTCATGTTGTTAGGATTTACTATGAAGCTAATCCAAAGTTTTTCATTGCTGCTCGAGGCCATATTGCAGTGCTTTCTCTAGGAAGCTCACATGATCCCCATCAGGTATCTTCTTTTTGTAGTCTCTAAATTTCTTAGACGAAATCAACAACCAGTTTGTCTAAATTTGGCTCCTTGTTTACACATTAATATCTCTTTTGGCAGAAATGGATCAAAGTGGATTCATGGGGTCTTAAAGAGAAGGGTCTCAAACATGGAGATCAAGAGTGGGACCAGGTAAAACTGTTCATAATCATGCTCATATTGTTTTATTGACTATCTAAGAGCTAAGTATCTAGGATAACATTTTGTATTTTTCTATTGAATTTCCAGAGCGAATAATTTTGGGTTTGCAATCCTATTTTTTAGTACACTAGCTAAGTATCCAAGATGCACTACAGGTACTTTTTCTCACCAAATTGCTCATTTTCCACAAAATTAGATTCTAGTGTGTAGTTTAATATTCACTAGTTTGATTTTTTCTTTTTTAGCAAAATTAGAATCCAGTTCGTAGGTTGTGCTTGCTGTGCAAATTTGGAAGATGAGTTTTTCTATTCAACTGCACAATACTTTCCTTTTTCAATAAAAATTTATGCAATGGAGTTCAGATATTAGCATTAGGTTACTAGTTTCCCTTTGAGTTAATTTAAAACCTTATTCATTGTCCTTTACAATGTATATGACTATGTTGCAAGTTGTCCTCTTATATTCATGAATTTCTTTCAACTTATTAAAGGATGACTGTGTCTTGATTAAAACCTTTTTTTGATGGTTGTCCTTCATATGAATGTCTCAATCTTCTCTTTCACAACTTTATGTTACTTCACTATTCTGTCATACCTCTGATTTTTTGCAATAGTGTCTTCAACCTCTCTATAATTCCCATCATGAACCGTGTGTTACTATGTCAGCACTTCCTTGACCGTGAGAATGGGAAACAAAGCAATTGATCTTCAACGAATTTGCTCGTTCAGACGGTTGACAACTTTGACCTTAAATGTTGAGCACCTTTTTTGTTGAGATTTAAACATCTCCGTCGATTTTAAGCATGTGCATTTTAGATCTGCTTTAGTAGAATGCCAGTTAATATATTAAGGCCGGCTTAATATATTAAAACATTCATAATGTTCTTTCGGCTTCTCTGAATGTGATAGATGGTGCCTTCCCGTGATATTGTGATTGTTCAATACTCTATGATGGGGCCATCATAGGATGGGGGGGAGTGGCTGAGATTTAACACCTTATCATCAATGGCCACGATAATTCACCTTTTTGCAAAATATAAACCATTTATTAAAACCTCCGACGAAGTTTCTATACATGCTACGATATTTTCGTCGCAATTTCGATGCACCTAAACAGACGAACCACCAAAACCTCCGATGAAGTTGCTATACATGCGACGAACGTTTGGTGATTTTTCATCGAAATTGCGATGAAGTTTGTGTCACTTTTTTGAAGAACACCAATTCCACTTTCTATGGCGATGATCGATGATTCTGGGTCGTACTTTCGACGTATAAAAATTGGTCGAAACTACGACAAAAAAATAGCGACGAAATTCATATGAGTGTTTCGTCAGAATTTGGAGTCAAACACAGTAGTACTAGGGATGTGGATAAATGGATGGATAGACATGTGATAAGGAGATGGATGAAGGACTCAAACATCAAGTTCCACATGAAATAATAAGAGCCCGTGTGTGAAATGACTATTAGATGTTGGTACAAACTTATTAGAATGGATGGATTATGCAAGAGGATGGATTAAAGCGATTTGAGGGGGTAAATATGTGGGATAATGGATGGGATGTCAGAAATTGTATGGATGGAATGATGGAGTGGATGTGTGATGGGGGAATGTGTTCAGGACCAACATTGGCACATATGGTGGTGGATGTGAAATGATAGGAGGACGAATGGATGGAGAATGTGGGGATAGTGGAGGAGTTGGGATAGTGAATTTTGGGACATAGGGACCCAAAATAGATTTAGGAGATGGAGGATGTGAATGTTTTTTTTATGGATTAGCAACTTTGGATGTCGTTATGGATTTTTCATTTGAATTCACTATATGCTTTTTCTTTGGGATCCACATGGTTCTAGTTTTTTCTTTAGTGGGCCTTTGTAGCCTTTTGGATTGATTTGGATTTTGGATTTTTCTTTTTCTTTTTTGTATCATGTCTTGTTGAGGGGACATCGGGAGCTTTGGATTTATGTGGATGTTTAGATTTATGCAACTTTACTTTGGCATCCAAAGTGCTTTCAATAGCAATGGGATAGGTTTGAGGCAATGGATGATGTGGGGGAGACATGGATGGAGTGACAGAGGTAGGATTTTGATGATGACGTGTGGGTGGAGGATGTGAGATAACATGCATGGAGGGGTGCCTTTGTTGATCCTAATTAGGGATTATGAAGTTAGGATTTTTATGATGTGTGCTAGGGATAGGTGATCGATGGATGAGAGGATGAAGAGGATAAGATGGAGGAGGTGATTTTGGGATATAAGGGCCCAAAATGGACTTTGTATATGGAGGATGTGTGAGGGTGAATGGAGGGACATAAGGACCCAAGATGGACTTGGAGGAGGAAGGAGGAAGATGGACGGCTGTTTTGAGGTAATATGATGGAGGAGGGGGGATAACAGCAAATGGTTTGGAAAGGCAATGAGAAGTGCATCTTAGTCTTTTAGAAGAGGATCGTTGAGGATGTACAGAGGTTGTACCAACATTTTTGGGTTGCGAGTCTTGGGAGATATATCCAAGACCTTGTGTGCCTGGATGTTCTTTGACCTGGATGGCCTCTAACATACCTTGGTCATGAAGTCCTAAACCTTTTCCTTGATATTTGATGGTCTTGAGCATGCGATCTATGGAAATATGCTTATTCTTTTGGAAGCATGATGCGAGTCCATTAGCCGGTGGAGGAGGAAGGGTGGTGCATATGCTTCATTTTTCTTCGTAAGAAAACCACCATGGATGAGTGTAATGTTACCAAGGTGATATAAAAGTGGTGTTGGTATGGTAGGGCTAAGTGGAGATGAAGGATTATGAGATGGAGATGATGGGAGGGCAACATATTTTCTTAGAGGAGTGAGTTATAAGGGATAAAGAGATTTTATTAGGTGATATAATAGGGTCTAGATTTGTGGCAGCGGGTGATAAGGGCTCATGAGATGGAGTGATTGGGTCTAGAATGCAAAGGGGATCATGGGATGGAGCGGATGAGATAGTGTGATATTCAGATGGGGTGGGTGGGATGGTAGGATCATGAGATGGAACGGATAGGGGAATATGATCTTGGGATGGAGTGGATAGGATGGTAGGATCTTGATGTGGAGGAGGCAATATGTTTGTATGCTTTGGATCAAGCTCTTGGCATGACTCATCTTGTTTGGGAGGTATGATGATGGAGGAGTTTTGGAGGGACTCCTCAAGTGGGGGAGATGGAAGGATGGAGGATTAATGAAGGTCATAGGATTGGATTTCGGTGATACTAGGACTAGGGGGAGCTGATTGGATTTGGGTGTGTTCAATGGATTGGATGACACTAAGAGTAGGAGATGGGGATTCAATGGATTCAGTGGGTTTGGTGGTTTAAATAGTTTGGACGGTGTCAGGAGTGGTTATAAGGGTGATAGGTATAGGATGGAGAGGGGTCTCATCACTAGTGACCATACATGATGGAGTGGTATGGGATGGATCTGCAACATCTAGATGCGGTTTTGGAGATATCTCTTCTGTCATGAGTCCTTGGACAAAATTTGGAACGAGGTCTTTAGATGTTGTAGGCTGAGATGAAGTGATGTGAATGGATGAAAGATTAAGGATGGGTGGAGGACTAGGATTAGGGATTGGTGGATTAAGATCAGATGAGGGGATGGGATTGGATGTAGGACTAAGACGAGGTGGGGGATTAGGATTAGATGGAAGATTAAGGTTTGATGAATTGGAGGGAGGATTAAAATATAATGCAATGAAGGGGGGAGTGATAGGGGAGGATGTGGATGGTTAATTAAGATAGGAAGATTGGGATGATGGATTAAGGTAGGAAGATGTGGATGTTGGATTAGGATGAGAAGATTGGGACGGTGGATTAACGTGGGAAAATTGGGAGGATAGATTGGGATAAGAGGATGCAAGTGGTGGATTAGTATAGGAGGACATGGATGAAGGATTAGGATAGCAATATGTGGATGTTGGATTAAGGTGGGGATATTGGGATGGTTGAAGATGATAAGGATAGGAGTATTGGGATGATGGATTAATATAGAAGGGTGTGGATGTTGGATAGGAGAGACATGTAGAGGGAATACATGATGAATATGTGGATGGTAAGGATACTAGATATCCCTTGTCAAAGGTAACATGAGGACTATTATTAGATGTGGATGAAGACATGGTGGGATAGCTTGGAGGAGTGGTTGGGTTTTGTGAGGCAGTCAGGAAAAGATTGCTAACAATGATAGCGTCAAGGGGATCTACATTATATTCATATTGATCAACAAGACTTTCATTATCATCATCAACGTAGGTGGGATTCCCCTTGACTACTATTATTGGTTGTGCGGGAGGAGGATAAAGATTCATGACGTTGGATGGAATGGATACGGATCGAAAAGATGGGAATAGGTGATTAGAAGGAAAGAATAGATGATGAAAAGATAAATAGGATGGATTGGAAGAAGACGGAAGAAGAGATCTTAAGATTTGTTTTGATATCAGAAGATCTTGGATATAGATGGATTAAATCTCAAATTGGGATTTAGGTTAAGCTTGGATTAAAGCTTATATTTAGATTGGATTAAAGCTCATATTCAGATTGGATTGAAGCTCATATTAGGATGATTAGATTGAAGCTCATATTAGGATTATTGGAGAATGTGATGGGATGCAAAATGATTGATGCAATAAGATTGGATGATTGATGAGGTAGGAAGATGAAATGGATTCTAAACCCAGTTCAGAGGTTTGACTTAGATGATGAAAGGGGCTGATGATCGTATTGGATCACGAACGCGATGGTTACAACACCAAATCTATCTCAAGATGTAAGTAGATTGATTGGGTCGTAATGATGATTAACTGAATCAACATGGATGACAACCTTGAGCAGGTGCAAATGATAACAATCGGGATCAAAAACCTAAGCCAACTTGGATAACAACCTCAAAAATAAAGTCTAGGGGATTCAAATTGATGAAACGATGATGGATATGTGATCTAAGGATGCCCTAAGACACTCCTAGATGATTTGATTGACAGAACGATGAGATTTATGAAATGCAGATAGACGAAAAGGATGATTACAAGAAGATGGATGGTAATAAAAATATTTTGATTGCGGTGAACGACTCGGAGAACGATAAGCTTTCAGTGGCCAAAAGGATTCACATTCTAGAATTTGTATGGGAAGAAAGGTCACCTCTAAAGGTTTCAAGGTTTCCTATGAAGGTTGCAAGGTCGCCTATGTAGTTTTCAAGGTTGCCTATGGAGGTTGCAAGGTCAACCTTGTACTAGGTGACATCAAAAATAGGAAAATTCACCTCAAAATGGAAAATTCGCCTATTTGGCAAAGAAAATTCACCCAAGAAGGTTGCAAACTCACCTATGAAGGTTTCAAGATCACCTATGAAGGCTGCAAGGTTGCCTATGAAGGTTGCAAGCTCCCCCCTGTACTAGGTGACACATAAAATAGGCAAATTCACCTCAAAATGACAAATTCGCCTATCTGGCAAAGACAATTCGCCCAAGAAGGTTGCAAAATCACCCAAGAAGGAAGAAAACTTTCCTATTGAGGTGTCAAGGTCACCTATGAAGGTTTCAAGGTTTCCTATGAAGGTTGCAAGCTCGCCCCTAGACTAGGTCACACAAAAAATAGGCAAATTCACCTCAAAATGGTCAATTCGCCTATCTGGAAAAGAAAAATCGCCCAAGAAGGTTGCAAAATCTCCCAAGAAGGAAGAAAAATCACCCAAGAAGCAAGAAAACTCACCCAAGAAGCAATCAAACTCACCTAAGAAGCAAGCAAACTCGCCCAAACAACAAACAAACTCGCCCAAATAGCCAAAGACATTGAAGAACAGGCAGATGAGACTGTGAGGATCACCTAATGGGATGAAAACCTCCCCTAAATGGATTTTAATGGGGAATCGGATGAAGAATGGGATGGAAAATGGATAAACGGACAACAAAACAGACCCGAATGACACCTTGAACGGAGATCGAGATAGCAAATAAAAAGAATGAATTCACCTAAATAGATTCAGATAGAGACTCAGATGGAGGATAAGACCACAAAATGAAAAAAAATATGCCTAAGTGGATTCAAATAGGGACTCAGACGGAGAATGGGACAAGAAATGACCAAACGGACCCAAATGGGGCCTCAAACGGAGAACGAGATAGCAAACAGAAAGAACGAATTGGCCTTAACGGATCCTGACAAAGACTCATTTGGAGGATAGGACCACCAAAAGACAAATGGATTCACCTAAAGGGATCTGAATAGGGAATTGGATGGAGAACGAGATAGAAAATGACTAAAGAGACACCAAAACGAACCCGAACGGGGTCTTGAATGGAGAACAAGATAGTAAACGAAAAGAGCAGATTCACCTGAATAGATCCTGAAAGAGACTCATATGGAGGATAGGACCATAAAAAAACAAAAGGATTCACCCAAAGGGATTCGAATAAGGACTTAGACAGAGAATAGGACAAAAAATGGCCAAACAGACACCAAAATGGACCTGAACGAGGTCTTGAATGGAGAACGGGATAACAAACAAAAAGAATGGATTCACCTACAAAGATCTAGATGGAGACTCAGATGTAGGATAGGACCATCAACAGACAAACATATTCACCTAAAGGGATCCGAATAAGGACTTGGATGGAGAACGGGACAAAAAATGGCCAAACGGACACCAAAACGGACTTGAACGGGGTTTTGAATGGACAAAAGACTTGAATGGGAGGCAAGGTCGCCCTTTTACAAAGAAAATTCATTTAAGAAGGCAGAAAAAATCACCCAAGAAGGCAGAAAACTCGCCCAAGAAGGTGTAAAACTCACCCATGTACAAGGAACAAACAAATTTGATGGACATGATAACATACTGGACTGAAAGGGGAAAGAAGAATCGCCCCTGTGAAGAGAAAATTTACCTAAAAAGGTGGAAAATTTACCCAACAGGTGAGAAAGATCACCTATGTACAGGGAAATGGGCGAATTTGGTGAGCAAGAGACTGACAGACTCGCCTAAGGGGTGGACAAACTCGCCTGTTTCGGAGAATGGGTGAAAAAGAGGTCACCTAAGAAAGTGACTTATAGACAAATTCACCTCTATAAGGGGAAAATTAACCTCTGAAGGAAGGAAGGAACTGACTATGGAAGAGGATGATAAGCATGACAAATGACAGAGAGAAGGTTGAACTGACTCAACTGAAAAGAAAAGCATTGGTATCGCACAAAGAAGACACTCCAAGCAACACGATCCTAAAATTAGTGATAATTGGTTTGAAAACTTGATGTAGGCCCACCACCTTGAGCGAATAAACTAAGGTTAATACTTCATGATATCAGGGTGGTTCTCTGGAGCACCCTTTCTCGTGAGGGCAGATAACTAGCGTTCCAATGGCACAGGGTCATCAACGAATGCCACAGGCTCACCTTCACACTCT
The DNA here is from genome assembly GCA_007115665.2 of Sequoiadendron giganteum. Classification (NCBI taxonomy): domain Eukaryota; kingdom Viridiplantae; phylum Streptophyta; class Pinopsida; order Cupressales; family Cupressaceae; genus Sequoiadendron; species Sequoiadendron giganteum. The sequence continues at coordinate 518,660,123 of CM021101.1, forward strand.
CACTCAAGAACTATCATAGTCCACCATGAGGATTCCTATCTCAACCCAAGGGAGTACGTGGTGAGAAAGTTCAGGGTATGATCTGCATCTCGTGCACTACACCAAGCCGCGACGGAAACACGGGTCTCTATCTAGGCTACACAAGGTACGTGAGGCACAACCGTGAACATTAGCCCATCACACGCATGAGTCGGGATCCCCAGAGAGGTACTGGAAACTCACACCAACTTTTCAGTCTTATCTAGGTATCACCCTAGTTTCGACGCTTCACTAAACACAACATGACTGGATTGGGGTACAACTTTCGTTCTCCCCCCTTTATATACCCCTTCGATAACATGTGGTTGGAATCATCCCCCAAGTGAAGAAATCCCAGGGATGTCTCCCTAAAGGAAGAACATACTAGACATTTCAGCTGGTCCCCAGGCTCGCACGTAGCGCAAGGAGAGAGCTCAGATGCACTAGTACCTCTTAGGTAGACTCGACTGGACTAGACTGAACTGTGATTTCTCATCACCCAGGATCGCCAAATGGTGCAAGGGGATTGGATACGTCAATAGTCAACTCACAAGCACAAAAAACTAGTGTATATTGACCCTTTAATTAATCTACGTGTGCCTAGCTAGTATGGAAAAAATGACTGACAAACTAACTAAAGATCTTGGAGTGATTATTCTGCAGCAAAAGCGTTAGTAGTTTGCAACCACTGATCTTGGACGAATGAAGACAAGCTGCACAAATTGTTAGGAGAAAGCGAGGACACTCACAAACATACGAGTTAGTGGATTAGTACCTAAAAATGAAACTGAAACGATGTTGAAAATGGAAGAGCAAAGCCTTAGGTTTACCTCAAATTCGCCTTTGTATGAGGAAAATTTGCCCTTCTAGGTGTGCAAGTTCACCCCTGTAATTTGAAAACTCACCCATTCTCACCAATAAAGTTCACGTATTCGGAAGACCAAAGCAAGTTAGCCCCTGAAGGAAGCAAATTTTCCCCAAAAAGAAAATTCGCCCATGTAGATTACAAGTTAGTCTATCTAGAAATGCAAATTAGTCCTTGTTTGCAATCTAGCCTATCTAGAGAAGAAAATTCGCCCCTGTAAGTGGAAAATTCACTCCTGTAATTGGAAAATTCGCCCATCAGGGCAGTTTCACCTTTGTAACCAAGGTATGAACCTGCAAAACTCAAACAGCAGAAAACGTGAAAAGATAGACCCGTGACGTGGGTCCCATTGGGCATGCCAGAAATGTGTGCAGTGAAAATACCCTAATCTAGAATGTAAAACAAAATGAATGCAAGACAAAGGAAACACAAAAACACCTCAATGTTTGGCCTAGTTAAACTTGAACAAAATAAAAGACAAAAGAGTGAGATACCTTGTCCAAGTTGATTGGTTGGTTGGTCTTGTTGATTTGTTCAATCTTGTGTGCTCCTAGATCGATTTCAGTAGCATAACGGCTTGGTGCATCTTTATTTGGATGCAAGGATGGATGAAGGATGGCTATGGTTGCAAGGATTTTTCTATGTAGATAGTGTGAGAGCTTGAGTGTGTATGAGATGGTTAGAATGCATGAATGTGTTAGAATGCAAAAATGGCTAAGTGTTAGTCATTTTGCAAGGGAGAGTGAAATGGATGGCCAAGATTCCTTCTTGGGAAAGGATCAATGGCTAGGATCAAAGAGTTGAACAAAGGAATTAAAAATTCCTTTCTATTATGCATGGAAAGAATAAAAAGAATTAAAAATTCCTTGGGAGATGAGAGAGGAATTAAAAATTCTTCAAAAAGTACCTTGAGAAAACAAAAAGGAATTAAAAATTCCTTGGGGGATGGGGAGAGTTGACTAAAGGGTTGATTAGACTAGTTGATGAAAGATTAGAGGAGGGTTAGGTGGCTAATGATGATTAGGAGCCAAATTGCAAAAGTTGGAGGATGCGACACATCCTAATCATGGATTAGGAATATGCACACCCCTAATGATGGGATTAGGAGGTGGATTACAATTAAGTGAAAAGTGATGGAGGATGTGACATTTGAGGGAGTAAATAAATAAATAAAAGTTATTTATTTAATTTATGGGATAGAAGGGGTAAGGTAGGATAGATGATAAAGTATTTAATTATTTAATTAAATACCTTAGGGATTTAGAAGACTTTAGCGGTATTAATTAAATAATAGCAATATTATTTAATTAATGTGGGTAGGAGGATATTTATATGAAAAGGGATAAATTTTACCAAATGTAAGTGGTCAAATTTAGGTGTCTACACCTCTGAAAGAGATTATGCTTTAAGGGTTTATTGAAGAAGATTGTATAGTTGACATGGAAGGAGAACTCAAATCAACTCTTAATGATTTGGATAAATAAAAAGTTGATAACAAAGATCTGAAAAAGGATCTTAGTGATGCAAATGAGTGTATTAAGAAGTTGAAAGAGAAACTCAAGAAAGCTACAAATTGAATTAAGGAAACAGATGGGAAGCTTAAGCAATCCAATGAGGCTATCACCAGTTTGAAAGTACAAGTTGAAGAAGGTAAAAGAGTTGAAGATTTCCTAAATGTTAAACTCAAAGAAAAATCTAAAGATTGCTCAAAGCTTAAACAAAAGGTTGTGACTTTGAGATCAAATCTCGAGAAAGCAAAGATTCAAGAAGAAAATTTTAAAAAGAGCTCTGCAATGCTTAATGAGATGATTGTAAATCATAAGGCTTCTAAAGACAAAGAAGGATTAGGGTTTGAGAAAGGTGAAAGTTCAAAGGAATATGAGACTCCAAAGAATGTTGAAAACAAAGATGAAAAGAAGGGCAATGTTAGAGAGATCTAGAACCATAAGAAATACATTAAGAGACCACCTATCAGACAACCAAATGCATAAAGGTACCCATATTTTAATGGTTATTGTTATCACTGCAATAATTTTGTACATAAAGTTGTAGAATGTAGAAGCATAATAAATCAATCATTTCCTGGTCAGTGCTATACATGCAATAGATTTGGTCATAGAGCCAGTGAATGCAGAAAATAGACAATGAATGGCTATAATGGCATGATGTCTCAATCTTTCAATGGATGATGTTATGTATGCAATAGATCTAGGCATAAGGATAATGAATATAGATCTAGAATGTGTGGAATTAAGATTTCTCAAAAAGGTGTCATATGTCACAAATGAAATAAACCAGGACACATAGCAAAGTTTTACAAAAATGTGAAACCCCTTGTTTCACAAAAGAAGGCTAATATAACAAAGAAAGTGGATATGGTTTAAATAAAGAATGAAATGAACAAGATCTAGAAAAACAAATAAGAAAGTGAAGTTAAGGATGAGTTCCTGGTGCAAATGTTTCCTGTAGAAACTAATGGAAGAGCTTTGGCTCAAGGGGAATTTTAGCAGAAGATCCTTAATCCCCTGCCAAAGTTGTGGTGCTAATTTTTCAACACACTGGTACATGTGTAGACCAACATGGTGGATCTACTAATAGAATTTTTTATATGAACTTCCTATTGTGAAGACTTGTGGAGTGATTGAAGGTGACTGTGACTACACAGTTAGGGTTTGCTAGCTTTTCAACCTAACATTAATCACTACAATCAATGCACTTTAGCTCTTTGAATTATTTTTTTTGTATGTGATTTTGCATATAAAAAGGTCATTTACAATCAAGCATTTGAAGAGAAAAGAGCAGAGTAGAAGTGACTTGAAGAGATTTGAATTTGTTGCGTGAGACCCTACCAGTAGAATCTAAATCAAGGTATTTACCATTTCTTGCTAAAACCCTAGTTTCAAAAATGCCATCAAGTAATTGATGTCTTGGAACAACCAAGACCTAAGCTCAAGAAACAACCCTTCAAATCCATGGAAATGGATGCAAAAGGCACATTTTTTAGATTTCCTTATGGTATAATGCATAGTAAGGATGTGTGAATGTACACTCATGTGAAAATGGAAGAATATGATCACTCGAAGTTGGGATAATTTTGGGTTAATGAGCTCATCGGATATGTTTTGGAGTTGAAACCAAAATTTGAAAGTTAGACAGAGAAATTTTTGGATGTATGGAACAATTTTCTGAACTTCTATTATGAGAATGCATGGGTTAAGTACGCTCTGAGAAAAATTCATGATAATTTTATGTGGTTGGATATATTTCATTTGATTAACAATTAATCCATCAAGGCGATTAATATTTTATGTTATGAAGGATTTGTTCCAGCGATGAAGGTTGTGAAGAATGAGATGGTTATGAAGCTCACCAAAGTGAAATTCAACAAGCCTACCCTCACAGTGAAGGATATAGATGATCTGACAGATAAATATGCATCTATGATGATAGGTTACAAGATATACTACAGCAAAAGGGAGAATTTTGTATCAGCAATAGCTATTCATACTACCCACCAAATGGTGAAAGAAGGTTTAGACATAGATCTATGCGAGCTCTTGAGACAACAATTTATGGAGAATCTTCAAAAGACAAAAAGAGTCTTGGTACCCCATCCGATATGGTACCCTTATCATATGTTTGTTATTGTACTTTCTCAAATAATTTCTTGGTACAAAGAATGTTATATGGTTGTATGGTATTCTTGTTGCAATTCAAATTAAGGATCACTTAAAGAATATTTGGAAGTATAGAAAATCAGGATAGCATGCTATGGGGTTTCTTCAAGACCTTCCAAGGGAAGATGAAGAAAGAGTAAGGATTCCTAGAAATTTTTATAAAAATTACAAGAAGGATATAACCTTTATATTTACTAAAGATGAATGTATTATGGAAGCAATCGAACCCGAACAATCTAGATTTCAGAAATGGGTTATGAAGTACCAAAAGATATAATTACAAGTCTTGTAGATCTTATTTTGAGAAAATTGAGAGACCCTACTATAGATAGGTTTGGAACCTATGAGGAGATATCTAGTGAAGTGCATCTGAAGCACAAAGAAAAGGAAATAAAGAAAAATGTAGAGAAATTTAAGGTAGAATTAGAAGAGATTGTTGGTTCTTCCAAGAGGACTATGAAGAAAATAAAATCCCCATATGTGGATCCGTAGGGTACACCAAGCACTAGAAGGTCTATCAAGACTTCTACTCCCTCTCTATTTGTTTTGAAGGCCTCTGAAACTAAGTCTACAATTGGTGTGAAGAAGAAAGCTACATCTAGTGTCCCTACAACATAGTAGAAGCCTTCGTAGAGGAGAAGAAAAGAAAGATCCACAAGGGAAAGATATATCAGTTGTGAGGATGAAGAGGACATTGAAGAGGAAAAAATTTAATTGATCCGGAAGAAGAGAATGTCACAAGCCTCTAGAGAAGAGACTAGTACAAAAAATATAAAATTAATAATGTGGACACAAAAAGTGAGGAAGAAGTAGAGAAGCAAAAGAAAGCATTTATTATTCAAAAAAAGATAAAAGAAGATCGGTGAAGGAGAAAATCCCTCGGAAAGGTAAAGGAAAGAAGAAGGATAAATCTCCTCTGATCGAGAAATAAATCCCAATGAAACTTGAAGCATTGGTTTGTAGTATTGAAGAGTATGGGAATCTAGAAGAAACAATTGCATTATATCCCACTGCAGATGACACTGAAAATATAAGCATAAAAGAGGTCATTGTCAGGTACATTATAACATTTGATGTTGGTATGAAAGATATAGATGATTAGTTGCTTGAAGGTTTAAAAGGTATGTTATATGCCAGAAGACAATAAGCATTCAATGGAGATGCAAATATCAGGACTTTTTCCTTAGAGAAGATTGGATCTTCTCTCATTGATGAGGATAAGGCAAGATTATCTCAGGTTTACAATAGGGAATTCAGAACAAGGAAAAGATTCGACACCTTGATGAGAAGGGATAAAGAAGACATAAAAAGGTTGAAGGATGAAATGCTACAAAATATTGCAGATATGGTAAAGGAGTTAGGTATGTCTCTGGATGATGAGACTGAAATGCAACATGATGCATCTACTCCGAAGATCAATGAACATGTTGGTGAACCTGAGAATGCTAAACAAGAACATGTGTTTGGACCTGAGGACGTTTAGGAAGCCATGATAATAGATAATGTCCCTTTGGTAGAGGATAATGTTGTTGCAAAAGATAAGAATGATGTTGCCCTAGAAAATGAAGAAGCTCAAGCAAAACAAGAATTACCTCTCCTAGATGTGGAAAATAATGCTAAGCAAAAGAAAGAAGAAAAAAAGAGAAACTGAAGAACTATGAGGTGTAGAAGAATGGGAACTTTCCTCCTTGAAATGGTGAGAAAGTTGCAGAGGAAGAGATGACTGCAGAAGACTGCTCCGACAGTGAAAAACCGAAGAAGGAGAAAGAGAAAAGGTAAGAAGGAAGCACTCAAATGGTTGGTGAATCCTCCAAAGCTTCTAGGGATTCCTTGAAGAGTTTATTGGATATGCAACTCTAGTTTCAACCAATGGTGTCAGCATAGTTGCTAAAAATTCCTATGCAACAAGGACGAGTTGACATGGACAAAATATCTCCCTTGCATAAGCTGCAACTTGGTGATGCATTTCATGTCTATGAGAGAAAGGATATTTTATAAACTCACCAAAAGAGTGTTGAGATGATAGATGAAGCGGTGAAAATGCTGCAAGATAACTTCCCTCGTGCAAATGTTGACAACTCTTTATCCATTGTACAACAACTGAGGCTTCTTGTTGATTCCTTTAAGGAATATTCTATTGGTCTAGAGGAGAAGTTAGAAAAGGAAGTGAATAAGAAGATAAATGATAAGATATTGGTAGAGGCTTCCGACAAATGTGCTACTTCACATGGAAAGTTGCAGAGTAACTTGAAGGATATTCAGAATTGTGTAGAGGAAGCAAAAAAATTGTTTCATTTTTGCTTGAATGGCCCATTTCTACCAAGAGAATAAAATACCAGATGGACTCAATTGAGTCTCAAATTGCTAAATCCTTCAAATTTTATGATCCAATGAAAGATACAGATGGAACAACAAGGATAGCAATTAAAAATATGCATGGACAATTTTTCCAACTACAGGATCAGAAAGAAAAGATAATAGTGTAATATTGTCAACTCAGAGATCTAGTGAGTGCATGACTTCTCTAATTGGAATTTTGGTTGATATGAAGAAGATGCTACAACATAATCCAATACCCAAATCTTTGAAAGAATGTGAACAGTTCCATTTGAAGTTTGAAAATAAGTGTGGAATAATTTCCTTTGCTAAGAAGGAATGGGAGACAACAAAGAAAGATTTAGAGGCAAACCTTTCAAAATCGAAGGTATCTAATCAGGGCAATCTGCCCCCATAAGCTAAGTTGTACATTTTTTTGTTCTATATAGATAGTTCTCTAGATTGCAATGTACATATGTGGATGTATTAAACAGTTTTGTAGTACATTTTTGGTCAAATTTTGTCGGCGAGGAGATGAATATAGGAGTGAAGTAGTAAGGGGGAATTATTCCCATGTACTTACATATATATCTTCAAAGGGGGAGAATAGTAGAAAGTTGAACAATTTGATATTAAGGGCCCCTTTGCCCTTGATGTCAAAGGGGGAGAAGATTGGAAGTTTGAGTAGTGTTTCCATCAATGACAAAGGGGTGGATTGTTGGAAGCTTGACTTGTTAGAGAGATTGAAGGAAGTTCGTCATTAAATTTTGTGTGATGGTAACCTAAGTAGAATGGAGAGATTAATGGAGATTGATGAGCATATGATGTTGTCATCGATGGCAACCCATTATTGATGGTAATGCATGGTAAATATGCAAAAGTGTCGGTATGGTGAAGATCAGATGATTGAATAATTACCTAAGTATAGAATGTAGTTCTAGTGTTCAAAGGACCAATCTTTTGGTCTGCATTGCTTGACCATGAAGAATTTAATTATGTGGTTTTGAGGTAATGGTGTATGTTAAAAGACTCTAAATTAAAAGTTTCACGATCTGATGTCCTCCACAATTGAAGATAATAGTGACATAGTATTGGTCTAGACATGTTGGTACAACTATGATAAAGTGTATGATTGGAATGCTCTGCATTCCACAACAGATGAATAGATTGGTATGAAAATTTTCAAAAGTGTTGGATGATGTTTGTAGTATGTTTTATCCAAGTGGCAAGTGTTTTGGTTGTTCGCGTGTCAATTTGTGAGTGAATAAAAGGTTCATTTTATTATTACTTCACCAAGAGTACCGACCTAAGTATTTTGAGTTGTGTAGAGATGAGTAGAGTTTGGAGAAAGATTATGGGAATAATTATATGCGATGCCAAACTATCTTAATGTGTTATACACTTTGGTTCACTTTGCAAGATGTGTATGGTTTATTTTTGAGGCAACAAGGTGAAGTGTTGCATGGTACATGTTTTGGGCCGACCTAATTGATGTTTTGGTTGGTTGTGATATATATACATGGTTAATTCCTTGTGCGAGAGAGTGATATGATGTATAGAGATGTGAGATAATTAAGTGTGTGAAATTCAAAGTAGAGAAGTGTGAATTGTTTTTGAGGTGGAGAATGAAGTGTGTTAAGTCAGTATTCTGAGCTTCAGTGGAACTATATTTTTTTAGCATAGGTTAGATGCATAATTATCAATTCACATTTGGTAGTGAGCCACCCTTCTATCTCTTTCTATGTTGGGCAGTGAGCCTTTGGCAGTGAGCTATCAACAGTGAGCCTTTCTTCTTTAGGACAGTGAGTCTTGAATAGAGAGTCCAACAATTGTGTCAAACTTTGTAACTAGTTACAATATCTATAGTGTGAGCTAATCCTCACCATGGTTTTTCCCTTTTTGGGTTTTCCATGTAAATCTAGTTTTCTTGTGTTCCTTGATGTGATGCATGCTTTCTATGTTCCTTTTCATTATTGCAAGATTTTATGTGATGCATTGAATGAACGTTTAAGTTATTAAGAATATTGATTCAACCCCTCTTAGTATTCTAGGTGTTCAATAGAAAAATTTCACACAGTTCTTCAACAATTAACCTTGCTTATATATCCTCTACAACCTCAAAAACTTTCTCCATATCGACCTTAATGAAATGTATGCACCTCAAACATGCAACCACCAAATAGGTCGACACCAAACACTTTTGTGGTGGAAAGAAGTGAAGGAAGACCACACCAAGGGTTAACCAGGACCCAAATATACATCGACATGTTTTTCCACGCTTCCATAAACAACAAAAAACCTCTGCAATTAGCACTAGCACCTCAGGTCGGCCAAACCTGCACTACTACTAACAAGAAACCACATACACGCCTCTCCAGGTCTAGAAATACCATGCAGAACACATAGAAACATTCCAAAACATCCAAGAATATTCCAAAACCATCAAAATATTCAGCAATACTAACACAACCACCTAAAATTGAAGAACACATTCATTCTGTGCAACTAGACATATTGAGACAAAAACACAACTTATGAATCCAATCTTGCAGAGTAGTTGAACACTAGATAATCTAGGGAAAGGTACAAACAAAAATTATCAAAATGTTCCCAAACCTACAAGATAAGAAACCACAACATGAAGAAATGCAGAGAAATTCCATTTCTCCCAGACAACCTACTACACAGGAAACACACTGTCAAACACAACTTCCACTATCATACGGTCTCGAACCTGAAACTATGGATATAAAATCTATAAAATCATTTGGTCATCACAAAAAACCACACAAGCATGTCTTTAACCATGAAGAAATGTGGAGCACAACATTGAACACACCTTTGTCACACTACACACTCTTTTATTCAATTTTTCTCAAAAGCATTTGGAAACCAAGTGAACCAGCTACATTAGCAACACCACAAACACCTTCTCAACATAGCTATAACATGTGAAAAACCTGATGAATATCAAAAACACTTCTCAACATGACCACACTAGAGGTTGGCATGAAATCTCAACACTAATGGCAACATAGTGCAACAATCTCCAACAATCTCCCTAACCATACTAGAGAGGTTCACATCAATGACAACACCAAGAAATCTTCAAAAACCTTTGTATTAAATATGTATACCTTATACTTAATAGCGTTTAATTTTTTACCTAAAGAAAAATAATATTTTGCTAGTATACCTTTAACTTGTTTAGCTTTTGTAATAGATTCCTACCCAAAAAGAATTGTATCATATGCAAAGAGTGAGTGTTTAGTTGTTATGTTTATGGATGGCATAGATATACCCTTCCATAATCTCTGAAGATGCACCTTTTGGCTAGTCCTTCTCATAGATTTTACAACCTGATTATGAATAAGAATGGAGAAAGAGGACCCCCTGACAAACACCTTGAGAAGAATTGAAAAAACTAGTTGGTGTGCCATTAATTATTACATAAAATTTTGCACCTGATAGGCATGAAAGGATCCATTTGCACCACTGATGCCCAAAGATAAAATTCTTTAGGACTTGAATAAAAAAATACCAGTCTACCCTATCATAGGCATTCATCATATCTAGTTTAATAATGAAGGATGGTAGTTTATTAGAATTGATTGAGTGTAACACCTCATGTGCTACCGAAGCTCTTTCTATTGTCTCTCTCCCTAGAACAAACCCACCTTGCTCCTTTGAAATTATTTTAGAAATGAATGGATGAAGCCTGAGGTATATTACCTTTGTAAATATTTAATAAATTGTATTACATAAGAATATAGGCCTGAAATCTGAAAATGACTTTGGATCCTTCACCTTTGGAATTATTGCCAACTGTGTTATATTGAATTGCTTTAGCATGGTTCCTGATTTTCTTGATTCTTCCATAGGCCGAAGAAGGACAACACATATAAAGTACCAACAATTTTGAAATAATATGGTTGTAAATCCATCTGGACCTGGAGCCTTGTTAGATGGTAAATAAAACATTATAGGTTTAACTTCTTCTAAAGTGAATGGTTTAATTAAATGAACATTATCTTCTTGATGGATCAAAGTTGGAATGGCCTCCAATAATTATTCCCGCTCTTTTGTTAATCATGGAGATTAGACCATTGGAGCAGATAGCAAGGATGAGAAAAATTTAACACCTTCATTTTGAATATCTTCTTCTTTTGTAAGAATAGCACTTGTTGTGCTATCCTTAATTGAAAAATAGTGTTTTTTACTCTTTTCAATTGAGTTGAAATATAGATTTTTTTTGTGTTTCGATCACCTTCTTTTAGCCATAGTTCTCTTGACTTTTGCCTCCTATAAAATTCTTCCCTTTCCAACAATTTTTCCCATTCTTCTTACAATTTTTTTTGCTACTCAAATGATGTTGCGTCCATCTCATGAGAAATAATATGACTATTTATGTCACATAGCTACTTATATGCCTTTTCTTTTTGAACAAATATTATTTTGAATACTTGAACGTTCCATAAATGGATTTTGCATTTAAATAAACTGGAGCTTTTTACAAAGTTGGTACATTCTGGAGCCATTAAAAAAGGGGGCATTTGACCATCAATGTTTGAGTAATGGAAGGAAATTTGGGTTACTAAACCACATTAATTCAAAGTTGAATGAGGATTTCCTTTTTGGCCTAGATAATTTTGTTGATATAGGCATGAAAATTTCATAATGGTCTAAGCCTGAAAAGGGTGAAATTTCCAATGAAAGACTGTGAGCCCCTAGGAACCAATTCAAAGAAGATAAAAACTTGTCTAGACGTTTTGTAATCTGCAAGAAATCTTTCCTTTTGTTGGTCCAATTATACTTCCCATTACTTGGTTAAACATCGATTAATGCATTGTCATGAATGAAAGAGGTAAAATCTTCCATTGTTCTTTGAGGAGGAAGAACACCACCTTTATTTTCTTGTAGGTATGTGATTGCATTAAAATCACTTGCAAGAATTACTTTCTCATCCCACAGTTGGTCCAAAACTACCTTCAAGTTGTCTCGAATAATTTTCTTACCTACTATTGTTGAAGGACCATACACATTTAATAACCAAAAACCAAGATCAAAATGTGTTACTTTCACCAATTGTCAGTTTATTTCATTTGAAAGAGGCTCTACATTAACTACCTATTTCAACTACCCTCATAAACTCCCAACCAATTATGTAACTCTCTAGGATCAACCTAGGCATATTCCTTGATGAAATTAAAGAAGTTTTGGTATTGATATGATGAAGTATGTGGCACCCATGCTGCATTTATTGCATTCATATATTTTTCTTAACAAATTACACTTTTAGCTCACCATTTCCAACAAATTTTTAGGAATTTTATACAATTTAATTACACTCAAACATGTTAATCATTCATTTCAAGTAAATGATGCTTCGCAAATAGTATTTTCCCATGCCCTTTCCAAACAAATTGGATTTTTAGAAGATAGATCTATCATTTGGACATTGGGTGAGGGTTGTGACTAGGGTTTTCTAGTTGGTTCAACCCTCTGACATTCCCCTAACAACTTGATCATGGGTTTTATCGTTCTTAGCTACATTTGTAAATATAGAGAACAAAAAATAATAAGAAAATAATTTCAAATAGGCAGAGCAATTGCAGAGCCACCAACAGAAGAAAGGTACTTGTAGGGAACCCTAGTGTTTCAATTTTTAGTTTTGGGTATGTTATTTTTACATTGTAATGAGATAGGTTCTTTCCCAAGCCTATGATAACATGTGTGAGCTTTGAAGTTTTTTTTATTAATGAAAAAATCAACCTTAGTTGAGTGTCTCCTTGTGTATGTTCAATTACATTTATGAAGTGCATTGATTAGTTTTTCAACCAAATGTTTGTGAAATCCCTGAAAATCTTGTGCATGGTATATTTTTAGCATAATAAGGAAATGTATGAGGGTGCCTAAGGATTACTAAGTAAAATCCATTAATATTTTGTATTTATTTATTGTTTTTTATAAATGTATATGTAGAACCCAACTTGCATGTAGATTCAAAACAATAGTCTTTTTGTGATATCTTGATTTGGATATCACCTAAGTTTATATCTCATATGTTTGATTGAATCTAGTGACTCTACTAACCAATGGATGAAGACACCAGTCTCTAACTATTTTTCTTCCCACAATCCTCAACACACCCTAAAACACATTAATTCAAACACCCTTCAATTTTATGTTTCTATGTGATTTTGTTCTCATGTCTGAAAGTGTATAACATATAAAGGGGATATTATAAAACCCAATTTTTGGACACTTATGGTATATTATATACTAAGTAGATGTAAAAACTTACATCTTCAAACAATCGCATAGGTATATAGTGACACCAGTATAGGGATACACTATGCAATAGGTATTGTTTACTATTAAGTAATCACTTAGTTTATTAACCATTCATTCAACATCTTAGGGAAAACCCCCTTGGTCTTACAAAGCTAGAAGCGAAGGAGGTTTTATCCACCTCAAATATTGGTTCTTAGCTTCCCAACCTAAAGATAGGTTTTTAGTGATTTTCCAAGGTTTGACACCCTTGACACCTAGAAAAATATCAAACCTTAGGGATTTGGGGCTCATAGCCAAGATCACCAACACATAGATTACTAATCTTAAAAATAATAAATGGGCCACCTTTATCAATTCATTTTGAAATTTATACTTTATATCTCACTAAATCTTTGTGTTATACTCATATATTAAAAACTCTAAGTTTTAGGGCTTTTCCTTATTTTATATATTCTAAGTTTGTAACTTTTGCAAGTTGATTTCCAAGTTCTTATCCATGCCTTATATTTTGTTCATTAAACTTCAAAATTTCCTTGTAACTTTGAAACTATTACAAATTTCACCGCAAGTTCCACTTTCCAATAGCTATTCTTGTCAAAAAAATAACCCCTTCTTGTAAATTACATCATTGCTTCTCGGATTGGCAATTTTACCATACATATATACCCCAAAAGCTTTTGGCCCTTCCTTACAATTGAAAATTGCATTAAAAAATTTGATTTCCATCTCCTTTTCTCTCTATAAATATTGAAACCCTATGTACTTTTCAACTTTTACAAGTTGCATATCAATCTTTATTTTTCACTCCCTTTATTCTTTGTGGAAATTTGGAGTTTCCATGAAAATTTTGAAAGTTGATTCCTGAGTTTTGATATTCAACTATTTACATTGTAGAATTCCCAACCTCTTATACAATTTGAAAACCATAATTATAGGTCCACCTTAGGGTTCCATCATTTGAATAATTTTTCTCATGCACCCTACACATACTAGCATATCATTAGTTCCCTCAAATAAATATAATAGATATTTTCAAACATCCAAATCAAGCCCAAGAACTACTGGAATCCTCAAGGGCATAAATTTAAATGCAAGGCCATGTGTTTCTAATAAAATAGGCATGGGTGAGTTGGATGTGATTAGTGAACACCCACACTTCCAAGCTTACAAATTAGTACTTGGTGAATTTTATAAGTGTTGATATTTTTACCAACATAAATATAGATTTTCTAAATATCTTTGTCAAAGTTTTAACAATGGTTAAATGTCATTGTTATACACCAATAATAAAATTTTTGTTATTATCCTCCTTTAGAAAAGTTCAAGCCTTAACTGTTTTGGAGATCAAGGAGAAATTTCAAGGTTTGTTTTGTTTGCTAGCATTCAAAATGATCTTCATACATGGTATGATAATAGAATCTCGATGCTCTATCTTCTAACCATGTTGCAAGAAGATATGAAGGTGTTTTGGCATGTAGAAAGGGAATTAAGAGGTGTTAATATTATTTATACCTAGCCCATGTTGTACAGAGAGAAGGAAGACCTAGTCTGGTACATGAAAAGTGGAGGATTTTAAAGTGCTACAATAAATCATTTCCACATAACAGTTATCTTTAGGAAGAAAAATCAAGGCGGTTATAAATTTTCCAAGTATGTGTCTTTTGTTTAGATATAAGATCTTGTTTTATCACTATTTTCCTATGGTGGTAATTTTTAGTATGGTGGTAGTAGTAATACAGTGGTGTTAATCAAGAAAAGAGAGAAAAAAGGAAAATTTTGTTAAAAAAACCCTCATTTTTACCATTGTAAACACCTTTCAATCCCTTGTCATAGCCAAAATTGAAGATATTGTGAGAAAATGTTCTTATAACTTGGAGTGCATTAGAGGGTAGTGGTAGAAATGTGTAGCACATTAGAGATAGTGTACTAGTAAAATTATTTATACCCATGTTTAAGGAACTCAAGGAGACAAAAGTGAAGACCCATTTCCACATAATACATTGGAAGCCCTAAGACCCTGTAGGAGACTCTTAAATGACAAAGGAATTGCTTAGATTTGGTCATCAAGGCAACAAGTTGTATGGTTCTCAAAAGATTATTAGAAAAGTTATAACTTAAAAGTATTGTTGATATTAAGCAAGAATCCCTAGCACTACATACCATGAAGACTAAGAGTGAGGGACACCCAAGAGAGAGATTAGAGAATATGTTATATATTTTAAGGAAGTTAAAATACTTTGTCTTGATGGAAAATCTTGAGATAGATGTTATTAACAATAGAAAGGCTCCCACTCCTACACTGCTCTTACAGAGAAATATATCTCCCTTATTACTCATGATGATTTCCATTGCTTAATATTGCTAGAGTTGGTGAAATATCCTATTCTATGGCTACTAGACATACTAGATTTGAGTAGGATTGCATACAAAAATGGTTAGATTTGGGACATAGAACTTGTCCGAAGATACAACAGATGCTACCACATAGTTTTGACACCAAATTATTTATTATGAAGTCTTATTTCACAGTGGTGTGAATCTAATGGCACTGAGCTATCAATGAGATCAAACTCTAGAAAATGTGGAAAGTCATGCGGATTTGTATTAGATAGCACTAGCAGATCGATCCAATGTGGATGTTCTTCTCAGGTTTACTATGACAATATAAGCTAAGAGACTAAGTTTAAAAGAAATTTCATGTCTCACAAAATTGTAGAGGATTTCTTTTGAGGAATTTGCATGATTATATGATAATTCTATTATGATATTGGTAGGAGACTTGATCAAATGACATTGTGGTACACACAGTTTTGTCAAAGTAAAGCATGACAGTTATTTAATGGTGAATAATACACCTCACAGACTTCTACAAAGTAAAATAGTGGCATTGGTTTACTTAGTAGGGAATGATGTAAACCCCGACTCTACACAAAATATTTCTCCATGAGTTATCACTATGGCTACAAGAACCACAAGTAGGAACTTTTATTCTACAATTATATTAAGACACCATAAATTCTATATACAGTGATGAAAGTCTGAATTCTGCATAGATGAATAATTCAATAGTTTTTTATCTACAACAAATAGGCTGATCTCATAATACCTTACTTCATTATAATCAAGCTTCTATCTAGACATCTCCTTAGACAAGTCTAAAGTGACAAGGAAGATACTAGTTTTTCGTGCATCCTGAGGGTTCTTCAGAAATACAAGTACCAAAGAGTCAAATAGTACAAGTGTTGGTAGATGGTCAACACTCCCCTCGGGATTCATGACACGGATTAACCACCTCTCATGGATCCATTAAATTTGGCGGTTGTATCGAACATTAACAGGTCGACCTTTTGATGCAACGACAACCGTGGAGCCAACAATTGGTATCAGAGCCAAAGGTGTTGGATTTAAATCCCCTCAGGTAAAACTGAGGGGGAGATTGTTGATAGATGGTCAACGCTCCCCTTGAGATTCATGACATGGCTTAACCACCTCCCATGGATCCATTAACTCTGGCGGTTGTATCGAAACTTAAACAGGTTGACCTTTTGGTGCAATGGTGACTATTGAGCCAACAACAAGTAGCAAGAGAAGTGAGAATGATCCTAATTGATGTGATTGGGGAGAACCTTACAATTCCTTTTATCATTCCTAGTGTAATTGGAAGGGAAAAAATTAGTGTTTCTATTCTCATTTACATCAACTCTACTAGTTTTCCCAAGCCTATATCTCCCTTGCACAAATAATCATGGGTCAAAAGTAGTATATGGTTGGCAACTCCCCATGCATAGGTCAGAAACTTGAAAAGTGTAAGGACAACCATAGCAAGACTGGAAGAGGGATGATACAAGCTCCCTTATACACCCACTATTATGTTCATGGGAACACAAAAATGAGGAATATAAGATCATAGTTAAACATGATTAAACCTCACTTTTCCATATTTATATGGATCAAAGGACTTTGATAGAAGCTATCTATTAAACATGACTATGAGGTATGAGAAAGAAGACAAAGCTTCAATCAAAGATAAAGGACAATCCTCTTCATGCATTCTATAAAAAAGTTCATCAAGTTTATCATATCATAAAATTTTAAAGAAGCCTCAGTGATAAATAGTTCTACTAGAGAACATAAAACTAGACATATTCCCCACAATGGCAGTCTACAATGCATAAACCATAAGGACAATTATAAGTGATATTTGTTGGGGATGCGGATTCGGTTATGTCATCAAGATACGCATCTAAGATAGCAACGCCTTAGTGATTTCAATCCAAAATCACAACAAAGACACAACCAACCATGCCATAAAGTGGAAATAGGCACAGGTGATCCCCCATTGATCCTTTGAGAGAAGTGGATGCAAAAAAGAAATAAATTCAACATAAACAGATAACCATGAAAGACCAAACTATGAACACACAGATATACATGGGGAAAAACCCTTTCGGGTAAAAAACCCCACCTCCAAAACATTCAGCTCACATGTATTATTCAGTAACTAGAACGGTTACAATACAAGATCAGAGCTATGCTCTTCAGGATATTACATCTTGTTCATCTGGAGAAAGAATACAGGCTACACAAACTAGAATCTCACACAGTTACAATGTACTCAAGACATACTGTGTAGATTCCCTTCAGCTCCTCTCAAATGACTGTCATAGCCAGCCTCATGGCTAGTCCAGCCTCTTGGCCTCACAGGTTCACATCATACCAGATCCGAGAGTCAAAGTGTTCACTGTAGAACCACTCGAATACTCCCAGGCTCTCTTTGATATCACTCATCATCTGTCTCGAACTGCACACCAGATTATATATAATCTTGCACTGTGTGCATACCTGTTCAGCCCATCCCCGCCAACAGCAATCATCCAGGATAATAACTATCCTACCTGTAAGCACCCATACTTCGCTAATAACATGCATCACTTCTATAGCTACATCGAACCACACAAACATTAACTCTGGTCGCAGACAAGTCCATCAACCAGCCTTTTAATACTGCAGCTCATTCGCAATCAGGAAATAACACTTTGCCAATCAGATCTCAGAGTTCTCGCCATGTATCTCCATTCCATTCGCTTATCGCTTCTGACAATCGGTCTCGCTCGATCAAGCTCGGTCAACCGAGCTCCGAGCTGACTCGAGCTCTTACTGCGTTACCATAGCCCTAGCCGATCAGCCTTGCGGTATGGCGGTAAGCCATACGGGCTCGCACCTTGACTTCACCGTGCTACCGCAGCCCCAGCCAATCGGCCTCGCAGTATGGCGGTAAGCCATCCGGGCTCACACCCTGACTCCACCATGCTACCGCAACGAGCTCAAACCTTCTTTGTCATCAACCAACCAGATGTTGCCAAACTATGATGTGTCGCCCTGCCATTCGCTTGTCGCTCTGACACTAAGTCCAAATCGGTCAAAATCTGCCCCGAGCTCCTACCACACTACCGCAGCCCTGTCAAACCCACCATGCGATATGGCGGTAAATGCCTTTGTAGACCGCTGGCGGTCTTACCGCGGCCACCAGGGTCAGCCAAGACACTAGCCGCGATATGACGGTAACCACCAGCCAGGCCACTGGCGGTCTTACCGCAGCCACTGCGGTCAACCAAAGCATTGGCCACGGTATGGCGGTAACTACCAGCCAGGCCGCTGGCGGTCTTACCGCGGCCACCACGGTCAGCCAAAGCGTTGGTCGCGGTATGGGAGTAACCGCTAGCCAAGCTGCTGGCAATCTTACCACGGCCACCACGGTCAGTCAAAGCACTGGCCACGGTATGGCGGTAACCACCAGACCCGATTGCAAGCGGTCTCACCACACTACCACGATGAGTCGACCCACCACCTGCGGTACTGCGGTAACCACCAAGACCAAACAAATCCACTACCACAAACTGACAACGGTTTTACTGTGCCCACCGCAGCTTAGAAAATAAGTCGCACGGTAGGGCAGAAAACCCCCGAACCTGTCCACCTCAGCCACACACAGTGCAACCGCGCCACCTCCAAGGAGTCCACTGCGGTATGGTGGTAAAGGCCAAAAAAAGAAGAAAATGACCAAGCCATCAAGGGGAAACCAGAATGTTGAGGCAACAATTTCCCAACAATATTAATAAAGAGAGCGGAGATATAGAAGATAAAAGGACAAACTATTTAAACAATGAAAGGATATTTTATCAACAATTTTACAGCAACCTTTTGACATGTCATCTTAACTTTGGTGATTTGGATGTTGTCTCAGAGCTTGTAATGGATATGTTATAATCTACTAAACCTATGAACTCCAAAAACCATATAATAGCAGTGCTAGAAAGAACTTAGATTTAGGGTGATGAGCTATTTAAGCAATCTATAGCTAAGGTTGTCTCAAAGAATTTATCTAAGCATTTGAAGTGTCCCATGGTTCAAATTGAGGCCAAAACCTACGAAGTGGTTGTGCAATTGAAGTTCGTAGCTATGAATATCTTGTTAATTATGAGAAGAAAGTGTTATCTCCAAATTACAAGAAAAGACAACTCATAAAGTATCAAATATATTAGGAGTCTAATGACATAAATAATCTTTAAAAGGCATAGTCATGTATAGATCATTAGAAGATAAAAATGACAGGTTTCAAAGATAGTTTTGTGCATGACAAGGTTTATGAAGGTGTAGGTAGAATCAACTGACTATTAAAGAGATGAAGAAACATAGTCCAAGTGCATACTAAGAGAGAAGACCTAAGACTTAAAGGTGGAAATGATGAGAGGAATAAGAAAAGTAGAATTAAAATACAATGACTAGAGGCTTTAATAACAATTAGAAGGTGTAGTCATACACATTACCATTATGAGTATCTAATGGTTTCCAAATAAACACAACACGGTCACATGAAGAGTGTAAGTATCATTCGCACAATGCTATCTATCCTTACATTGAAATATCTTATTGAGCATGGTATTGTTAGAACTTGGGATGACATGGAAATCTTCTAGCATCATTCATTTTACAATGGGATTTGAGTAACTCCAAAATAATATCATATAATTTTTATTGAAACCCTTGTGAAACCTAAGTGCTAATTTATAAAGGAGATGCCTTGCCTCATGCTATTCTTAGGTTATATATTTTTGGGAAAGATTTTGATAGGTGTATCGATGAATATCCTTTCCAAGAGAGGCTATTCATTCAAGACAAAAGGATAGAGAAATTCTATGCATGAAGAAAAAATAAAAGAACATATCATAGAGCATGGATAAAACAATGTGAGCTTAATGAAAAAGATTGCATCTATTTTTCCCAAGGTGGAAAGACAACATTATCTTGGAATCCAAGTGTTAGAAGAATATTTGCTACAAATTTTTTAAGAGATTCATTTGGAGGTATCACTTAATTAAAAAAATACTGGGGCAATAAGCTGGAAAGTATTATTTATGATATGGAAAATATAGTTTTCAATTTGTTCCTCCTTTGAGGAGTTGTCCTCTTGACTCTTTTATGAGTTATGTGAAGAAAGTCATGAGTGGGAAATCTCTTATTGTTGTACATGTAGATTACTACATTTTGCTTCATGCATGTGTAAGGGTTATCAAGGGATTTTAAAGGAAATTTTGTGAAATCTAAAATGGAGTGGCAAGAATACTATGATCTCTAGAAAGTTTGGTGATGCTTTTGTTGGTGTACTTCAAGATTTTACACAAATTGACATCCTTTATGAAATTCATGCAGGGTAGAATAATGGTGACTTATATCTACTAAGACTTGGTTGGATAGTTAATAGCTAAATTGGATTATTATATCTGCACTATTTGAGAAGTCATATGTTATACATATTTCTACTTTAGCTTTTGGTATTGTGATCAAAATTTCATAAAATGACCATGATTCCTTCAAAAGGACGATATACAGGTGATCAAGGCTTTGAGGTCACAATGTCTAAGTCAACCAAGATAGTAGATATATTAATAGAATATGACAAAGATAAGTGAAAAATATTGTGACTTATGCTTGATGAAGATGTGAAGATAGGGAAGCCTTAATGGAGTGGGACATGTGACAATTATGCCCTAAAACTTCTCTTATGCTCCTAAGAGTATTTTTCCTTTTACCACTTTGTCACATGTCCTAAAAGCAACCTTGATGGAGGTTGTAACAATTAAGAATATTTATTGGCCAACTATAGAAAATTTACAAGCATATAGGGTAGTTTAGAGGACATGGATAACTAGTTGAGAATATCTAGGGGTAGTTGAGCAAGTCATAACATTTTCCCAAGCATCTAAGAGACTTTTGGGCGGATAAGGTCGAAAGTAATCAAGGATGCTTTCAACAAACAAAATCAACAAAAAATATCTAGGAGTAGCAACTGGATGCCCAAGATAAAGAGACTTTGACCCAACAACAAGAAAAATTAATGTTTAACTATTCAAAGTATGTTCATATCATTTAGGAAGTTGTTGAAAAGCTATTAGGAGATGCCTAGGAGCAGTTAGTAGTCAATTGCTATAGTTTTGGCTAAGTGTTGTAGATCTTGCAAGCTCTTCCATTAGAAGAAATATATTATAACTTAAAAAAATTCAGCTCTTGAGATTGAAAATATTTAATTTCATATTTCAAATCATTTTCAAACTAGTACTACTATGTAAGCACCTTTTTATCAATAAAATCAATTTTACCTTCTCTATATTTTATTTTGTTGTATGAAAACAAGTGATTGATATATTATCTTGTGATTTATATGCAAATCCTCTATTATATGTCTCATATCTCAAAATATACAAGCAAAATAAACTCATATTTAGTGTAGGTTAAATAGGTTGTGTTGTTGGTTTAAATAGCCATTAAGTGTGAAAACATTTATTTTCCTCTTAAACTGTGGAAACTTAAATATCCCTATAAAACACTGATGCATTAATATATGTAAAAATTTGAGTTGTGTAAGAACCAATTGAACTATCAAGCATTTTTTTGTCAAAAAAGTAGTACATTATCAATTTGGTGCATCACCTCCATAGTACTAGTTTCATTTTTTTATATCTTTACCACCCCTTTTCATCAGTAAAAGTAATAATTAAGTCATTTTAGGTGAGGTATCAAGGGACCAACCCTTTTTGGAGGTTCATCTTCATCATAAGTTAGCCATAGCCTGAAGATGATCCCATGTTTCACAAGGTAGCTGAGTTCTACACTTAGAAAGGTTGCATACTTTAGTGACAACACTAAGCATGAACATGATGTTTTATCTACCCTAAATTACCTATCAATATATTTAATGGAGATTTCTTTTTTGAATTTTTATACTAGTGAATAATTTATGTTGAATATAAAATACCATATGACCTTGCCCAAATAATTGAATGTGGTATAAATAAAAACTATATATAATCATGTAATATGCTCAAGGGGACAATCTTTGGGAAAACTTGTTGACAATTTTAGGGTGTCAATTAATCCAATCTAATCTATAATGGAAAGGAACATGCTTTATAAATCATAGGAAGGGTGGTCAATTGAAGTTGTATGTAATTGAATATCTTCAATGGTAGATTGTAGCAACTAAAGGAGATATTTGAACCTAGTTGTGGGTTCTCTCTTGTTACACATGTTGGCATGTACATAATAGGAATTAGATGAATGTGTAATTATGTTCTAATGTTTTAAAAACCTTTTAAACTGGTATTTTATTTTTTGATATGGATCATTGTAGCTATGAGATAGATTGTTAGGAATGTTTAGTTATAAAAATATTTTATATCTATTTTATGTGTGTATGCAAATCCTATTCCATTTATGATTTATAAATGTGTTCTCTTCTTCCTTGTAATTTATGACTCTGATGTCTCTTTGGAGTACGCATAAATATAGGAGGTAAAATACCAAATATATTCAATCATATTATCTCTTATTATCATTAGATTAGGGATAAATTTAGGTTCTACTATGCTCTTATGATCTAGTAATGCAATTCATAACATATCCTATGTTATCCTAAAACTGATAAATCTTTCAAGGATCGTACAATTATTTTGTTATTCTTTCACATGTTTATGTGAAGCTAAGGAAATTCAATTATTGGTGGATATTAATACTATTTTTTGTGGGTGCATATGCAATAAAGTTCTCATTTTATCACTTTGAGATCTTTAATGGTCTAGTTGCAACTAGCATTGACATGAAACTTACAGACATGTATTGGAGTTCATAGTGCACTAGGTATGGTTATAAATACCTTGATTTTATTTATTTGTTTCACCCTAATTTTTATATATTGAATACCTCAAGAAACAACCCCTTGGTCTAGAAGAGCCTAAAGTAGAAAAGCTACCCATCCTTACTATTTGACCAATTATTGTCCCTACCCAAAACATATGCTGCAAGCTAGATCCACCTTAAGTTAACATCCCTATAACTCTAGAGCAAAAAAATGACACCCTTGCTAAGGACATACTAATATGGAAGTTTCATTAAAATTAATTAAAACTCTATTGGTTAAGAAAATTTATATTTTTTAATTTATATAAGATTGTATTTCTCTTATTTTGTAAAGAGTTTTGGCTCTACAATTTGATTCAATGGGATAAACAAGAAAAATATTTGAGGATGGAGAGGACATGTTCAAGATATCCTTAAGACCATGAAGAAATTTCCATACAAGTAAAAAAGAAGCAAGCCACATGGAGAACAAAAGACACATGTAGCTATGTCTAGCCCTCTTCTCAAATGTAAGAAACTACTATTTTAGGTAGGGAAAGAGTTTTAATGAACTTAATTATTCAATGTCTATACACTTATAACGACTCAATTGAAAATTTTGTGAGAACTAATAGGATATGTCATAAACTATATTAGAATATTAGAATGTATAATGAAAATAATCATACTATTTATTGTGATTTTGATAAATTAGAAAGGGGAAGTGGTGGGTGGAGCACGCATAGCCTCCAATGGTCAATTTTCAAAGTTCACAATTGCTTCCTGTCAAAATTTTGCTCTAAGAAGGTTGTAGAATCGCAAAGTACGACCACAATTTGGCAAGAAAATTGGTCAAGGTGGAAGAAACACTAACACTTCACATCCTTATGGTTCATTCTATCAAAGTAGCTTTGCTGCTAAATACATAAACCCTAATTATCATTAAGAAAGTTCTTGGTTCCAAGATAATCCTTTGCAAGAGGACGATGTGTCAAAAGCTGCTAAATGGGGTCCAACCACTTATCCAAATACTATTCCCCTTTTAGCTACATTTCCAAATAACATTACCATTCCAAAAGGTGCCCCCTTCAATCCAAAAAAACACAAGCATCAAAAGCTTCCTCCAACTCGACCCTCATCAAAAATCCTACCAAGAAAAAGAACAAGGCAAAAATGGGTGCCAAAGCAATCAAATTCTCAGAATCAACGAGAAAAGCAATGATCTTCTCATCTACTCTTCCTTGATAGAGTATTCCAAAGGGGACTATGAATGTTGCATTCCGAGATGATTTATTTCTTTGCAGATTAAAGATCTCCAAGAAAAATTACTAATATGTAAGTTTTGAAACTTTATCCTTGAGCAAAAGCTTTTGAATGAATGGATATTTGATGAATGATTAGGAGAAAATCAAGTATTTTATATAGAGAAGGGGAAGGGTTTCTTTGTAGATATTTTTTCTTCTAAGATCCATAGGGATGAGGTTTATAAAACTAAGTCTTGGATTCTAGAAGGCTAAGGCCTCTATATTCAACAATGGACTTCAAATTTTAACCTTTTGCAATAAAATTTATTCCATTTTGGGTCTAACTTCACTCTCTTTCACTAGAATATAGAGAGCCAAAAATAGTGGAAATTTTGGGTGATCAACTAAATATTTTTATCAGGTAGGATTTCAAATTATTTAACAACCCTGCCTACCTAGTAAGACTATGTGTTCTTCTAGATGCAAAAAAAAGGAATTTTCATCATCCAAGTTCAGTTGCATTTGTTAAATAGTGTGTGGGAACAAAAAAAATCATAGAAAATCTAGAATCAATTTGATCTATTTGGTCATTTTAGTAAAGAATGTCTAAATATGGAAGTTCGTTCACACATCAAACACCAGGAACACAAAACAATGAGTCATCAATTGTAATTCATTCAAAGGATGTGATTCTTTTCCCTAAAATAAACCATGAAGTGGCTATTATAAATCACATTCACTCAGCCATATGTTCCAATTCTATTGTTTCAACTCAGAATAAACCAAGGTTAAGGCTCCCATAATTTTCTCAAATATTTATTATGGGGAAACACTAGCCAGTGGTATTTCAAGTCCTCCCCACAATGATAAAATTTCAAGTGAATAAGTATTTGATTCCTATAATGAAAGATGGGGGGAATGCAATATCTCAATCGATGTGGAGGTTATGTCATTTTCCTCTCAAAGTTTCCCCTTCATCTCCTTCCATAACTATTTATCAACTAGAGGATATTCTCCACACATTAATTTTTGGCAACAAGGGTTTAAATCTAAAGGGTGAAGGGGAAGAGTTGTCTATAGTGTGAAAGGATCAATTAGGGGGAAATCAACTCTTGACCACTGGAGAGGTAGGGCTTGTTAATTTTATGCATTCTTTGCCTTAAAAAGAGTTACTGTGGTTTGAAAATAACAAACTTGTGGAAATAGTTTTTTCCTCTAACCAAGATGAATCTTCTAAGTTGATGAATTTCAAGGATTTAGTGGAAAAGGGCAACCTTGAAGACCTAACAAATAACATAGTCAAAATGGTGGGGTCTCAATTAATTAATGAAATATCTGAAGAGGTTCTCAAGGAAGAAGGGGGGTTTGATTTCTCCCAAACTCTTGTCATATCTCAAACTCCCAGTTTAGATCCTGTTATCAAAAAAAACCTAGGGAAGTGAGATAGAAAACCCTTTTTAGTCAATACTCGGGAGCAAATTACAGTAGGTGTTTCGTCAACATTAGACAAAAGTATCACTATAGCATCAAACAAGCAATCTAGGATGAGGAGAGCTTGCTACTCTCCTTGACATAAATGAAAATTGTATCATGCAATATTAGGGGCACAGTAAAACCGTTGTCGGTTTGTGGCGGTGGATTTGTTTGGTCTTGGCGGTTACCGCAGTACCACAGGCGGTGGGTCAACTCATCATGGTAGTGTGGTGAGACCGCCTGCAATTGAGTCTGTCGGTTACCGCCATACCGTGGCCAACGCTTTGACTGATCGCGATGGCTGCGGTAAGATCACCAGCAGCTTGGCTAGCAGTTACTGCCATACCGCGGCCAATGCTTTGGCTGACCGTGGTGGCCGGGATAAGACCGCCAGCGGCCTGGCTGGTAGTTACCGCCATACCGTGGCCAACACTTTGGTTGACCGCGGTGGCTGCGGTAAGACCGCCAGCGGCCTCGCTGGTGGTTACCGTCATATCGCGGCTAGTGTCTTGGCTGACCCTGGTGGCCGCGGTAAGACCGCCAGCGGTCTACAAAGGCATTTACCGCCATATCGCATGGTGGGTTTGACAGGGCTGCGGTAGTGCGGTAGGAGCTCGGGGCAGATTTTGACCGATTTGGACTTAGTGTCAGAGCGATAGGCGAATGGCAGGATGACACATCATAGTTTGGCAACATCTGGTTGGTCGATGACAAAGAAGGTTTGAGCTCGTTGCGGTAGCATGGTGGAGCCAGGGTGTGAGCCCGGATGGCTTACCGCCATACTGCGAGGCCGATTGGCTGGGGCTGCGGTAGCACGGTGAAGTCAAGGTGCGAGCTCGTATGGCTTACCGCCATACCGCAAGGCTGATCGGCTAGGGCTATGGTAACGCGGTAAGAGCTCGAGTCAGCTCGGAACTCGGTTGACCGAGCTTGATCAAGCGAGACCAATTGTCAGAAGCGATAAGCGAATGGAATGGAGATACATGGCGAGAACTCTGAGATCTGATTGGCAAAGTGTTATTTCCTGATTGCGAATGAGCTGCAGTATTAAAAGGCTGGTTGATGGACTTGTCTGAGACCAGAGTTAATGTTTGTGTGGTTCGATGTAGCTATAGAAGCGATGCATGTTATTAGCGAAGTATGGGTGCTTACAGGTAGGATAGTTATTATCCTGGATGATTGTTGTTGGCGGGGATGGGCTGAACAGGTATGCACACGGTGCAAGATTATATATAATCTGGTGTGCAGTTCGAGACAGATGATGAGTGATATCAAAGAGAGCCTGGGAGTGTTCGAGTGGTTCTACAGTGAACACTTTGACTCTCGGATCTGGTATGATGTGAACCTGTGAGGCCAAGAGGCTGGGCTAGCCATGAGGCTGGCTATGACAGTCATTTGAGAGGAGCTGAAGGGAATCTACACAGTATGTCTTGAGTACATTGTAACTGTGTGAGATTCTAGTTTGTGTAGCCTGTATTCTTTCTCCAGATGAACAAGATGTAATATCGTGAAGAGCATAGCTCTGATCTTGTATTGTAACCGTTCTAGTTACTGAATAATACATGTGAGCTGAATGTTTTGGAGGTGGGGTTTTTTACCCGAAAGGGTTTTTCCCCATGTATATCTGTGTGTTCATAGTTTGGTCTTTCATGGTTATCTGTTTATGTTGAATTTATTTCTTTTTTGCATCCACTTCTCTCAAAGGATCAATGGGGGATCACCTGTGCCTATTTCCACTTTATGGCATGGTTGGTTGTGTCTTTGTTGTGATTTTGGATTGAAATCACTAAGGCGCTGCTATCTTAGATGCGTATCTTGATGACATAACCGAATCCGCATCCCCAACAAATATCACTTATAATTGTCCTTATGGTTTATGCATTGTAGACTGCCATTGTGGGGAATATGTCTAGTTTTATGTTCTCTAGTAGAACTATTTATCACTGAGGCTTCTTTAAAATTTTATGATATGATAAACTTGATGAACTTTTTTATAGAATGCATGAAGAGGATTGTCCTTTATCTTTGATTGAAGCTTTGTCTTCTTTCTCATACCTCATAGTCATGTTTAATAGATAGCTTCTATCAAAGTCCTTTGATCCATATAAATATGGAAAAGTGAGGTTTAATCATGTTTAACTATGATCTTATATTCCTCATTTTTGTGTTCCCATGAACATAATAGTGGGTGTATAAGGGAGCTTGTATCATCCCTCTTCCAGTCTTGCTATGGTTGTCCTTACACTTTTCAAGTTTCTGACCTATGCATGGGGAGTTGCCAACCATATACTACTTTTGACCCATGATTATTTGTGCAAGGGAGATATAGGCTTGGGAAAACTAGTAGAGTTGATGTAAATGAGAATAGAAACACTAATTTTTTCCCTTCCAATTACACTAGGAATGATAAAAGGAATTGTAAGGTTCTCCCCAATCACATCAATTAGGATCATTCTCACTTCTCTTGCTACTTGTTGTTGGCTCAATAGTCACCATTGCACCAAAAGGTCAACCTGTTTAAGTTTCGATACAACCGCCAGAGTTAATGGATCCATGGGAGGTGGTTAAGCCATGTCATGAATCTCAAGGGGAGCGTTGACCATCTATCAACAATCTCCCCCTCAGTTTTACCTGAGGGGATTTAAATCCAACACCTTTGGCTCTGATACCAATTGTTGGCTCCACGGTTGTCGTTGCATCAAAAGGTCGACCTGTTAATGTTCGATACAACCGCCAAATTTAATGGATCCATGAGAGGTGGTTAATCCGTGTCATGAATCCCGAGGGGAGTGTTGACCATCTACCAACACTTGTACTATTTGACTCTTTGGTACTTGTATTTCTGAAGAACCCTCAGGATGCACGAAAAACTAGTATCTTCCTTGTCACTTTAGACTTGTCTAAGGAGATGTCTAGATAGAAGCTTGATTATAATGAAGTAAGGTATTATGAGATCAGCCTATTTGTTGTAGATAAAAAACTATTGAATTATTCATCTATGCAGAATTCAGACTTTCATCACTGTATATAGAATTTATGGTGTCTTAATATAATTGTAGAATAAAAGTTCCTACTTGTGGTTCTTGTAGCCATAGTGATAACTCATGGAGAAATATTTTGTGTAGAGTCGGGGTTTACATCATTCCCTACTAAGTAAACCAATGCCACTATTTTACTTTGTAGAAGTCTGTGAGGTGTATTATTCACCATTAAATAACTGTCATGCTTTACTTTGACAAAACTGTGTGTACCACAATGTCATTTGATCAAGTCTCCTACCAATATCATAATAGAATTATCATATAATCATGCAAATTCCTCAAAAGAAATCCTCTACAATTTTGTGAGACATGAAATTTCTTTTAAACTTAGTCTCTTAGCTTATATTGTCATAGTAAACCTGAGAAGAACATCCACATTGGATCGATCTGCTAGTGCTATCTAATACAAATCCGCATGACTTTCCACATTTTCTAGAGTTTGATCTCATTGATAGCTCAGTGCCATTAGATTCACACCACTGTGAAATAAGACTTCATAATAAATAATTTGGTGTCAAAACTATGTGGTAGCATCTGTTGTATCTTCGGACAAGTTCTATGTCCCAAATCTAACCATTTTTGTATGCAATCCTACTCAAATCTAGTATGTCTAGTAGCCATAGAATAGGATATTTCACCAACTCTAGCAATATTAAGCAATGGAAATCATCATGAGTAATAAGGGAGATATATTTCTCTGTAAGAGCAGTGTAGGAGTGGGAGCCTTTCTATTGTTAATAACATCTATCTCAAGATTTTCCATCAAGACAAAGTATTTTAACTTCCTTAAAATATATAACATATTCTCTAATCTCTCTCTTGGGTGTCCCTCACTCTTAGTCTTCATGGTATGTAGTGCTAGGGATTCTTGCTTAATATCAACAATACTTTTAAGTTATAACTTTTCTAATAATCTTTTGAGAACCATACAACTTGTTGCCTTGATGACCAAATCTAAGCAATTCCTTTGTCATTTAAGAGTCTCCTACAGGGTCTTAGGGCTTCCAATGTATTATGTGGAAATGGGTCTTCACTTTTGTCTCCTTGAGTTCCTTAAACATGGGTATAAATAATTTTACTAGTACACTATCTCTAATGTGCTACACATTTCTACCACTACCCTCTAATGCACTCCAAGTTATAAGAACATTTTCTCACAATATCTTCAATTTTGGCTATGACAAGGGATTGAAAGGTGTTTACAATGGTAAAAATGAGGGTTTTTTTAACAAAATTTTCCTTTTTTCTCTCTTTTCTTGATTAACACCACTGTATTACTACTACCACCATACTAAAAATTACCACCATAGGAAAATAGTGATAAAACAAGATCTTATATCTAAACAAAAGACACATACTTGGAAAATTTATAACCGCCTTGATTTTTCTTCCTAAAGATAACTTTTATGTGGAAATGATTTATTGTAGCACTTTAAAATCCTCCACTTTTCATGTACCAGACTAGGTCTTCCTTCTCTCTGTACAACATGGGCTAGGTATAAATAATATTAACACCTCTTAATTCCCTTTCTACATGCCAAAACACCTTCATATCTTCTTGCAACATGGTTAGAAGATAGAGCATCGAGATTCTATTATCATACCATGTATGAAGATCATTTTGAATGCTAGCAAACAAAACAAACCTTGAAATTTCTCCTTGATCTCCAAAACAGTTAAGGCTTGAACTTTTCTAAAGGAGGATAATAACAAAAATTTTATTATTGGTGTATAACAATGACATTTAACCATTGTTAAAACTTTGACAAAGATATTTAGAAAATCTATATTTATGTTGGTAAAAATATCAACACTTATAAAATTCACCAAGTACTAATTTGTAAGCTTGGAAGTGTGGGTGTTCACTAATCACATCCAACTCACCCATGCCTATTTTATTAGAAACACATGGCCTTGCATTTAAATTTATGCCCTTGAGGATTCCAGTAGTTCTTGGGCTTGATTTGGATGTTTGAAAATATCTATTATATTTATTTGAGGGAACTAATGATATGCTAGTATGTGTAGGGTGCATGAGAAAAATTATTCAAATGATGGAACCCTAAGGTGGACCTATAATTATGGTTTTCAAATTGTATAAGAGGTTGGGAATTCTACAATGTAAATAGTTGAATATCAAAACTCAGGAATCAACTTTCAAAATTTTCATGGAAACTCCAAATTTCCACAAAGAATAAAGGGAGTGAAAAATAAAGATTGATATGCAACTTGTAAAAGTTGAAAAGTACATAGGGTTTCAATATTTATAGAGAGAAAAGGAGATGGAAATCAAATTTTTTAATGCAATTTTCAATTGTAAGGAAGGGCCAAAAGCTTTTGGGGTATATATGTATGGTAAAATTGCCAATCCGAGAAGCAATGATGTAATTTACAAGAAGGGGTTATTTTTTTGACAAGAATAGCTATTGGAAAGTGGAACTTGCGGTGAAATTTGTAATAGTTTCAAAGTTACAAGGAAATTTTGAAGTTTAATGAACAAAATATAAGGCATGGATAAGAACTTGGAAATCAACTTGCAAAAGTTACAAACTTAGAATATATAAAATAAGGAAAAGCCCTAAAACTTAGAGTTTTTAATATATGAGTATAACACAAAGATTTAGTGAGATATAAAGTATAAATTTCAAAATGAATTGATAAAGGTGGCCCATTTATTATTTTTAAGATTAGTAATCTATGTGTTGGTGATCTTGGCTATGAGCCCCAAATCCCTAAGGTTTGATATTTTTCTAGGTGTCAAGGGTGTCAAACCTTGGAAAATCACTAAAAACCTATCTTTAGGTTGGGAAGCTAAGAACCAATATTTGAGGTGGATAAAACCTCCTTCGCTTCTAGCTTTGTAAGACCAAGGGGGTTTTCCCTAAGATGTTGAATGAATGGTTAATAAACTAAGTGATTACTTAATAGTAAACAATACCTATTGCATAGTGTATCCCTATACTGGTGTCACTATATACCTATGCGATTGTTTGAAGATGTAAGTTTTTACATCTACTTAGTATATAATATACCATAAGTGTCCAAAAATTGGGTTTTATAATATCCCCTTTATATGTTATACACTTTCAGACATGAGAACAAAATCACATAGAAACATAAAATTGAAGGGTGTTTGAATTAATGTGTTTTAGGGTGTGTTGAGGATTGTGGGAAGAAAAATAGTTAGAGACTGGTGTCTTCATCCATTGGTTAGTAGAGTCACTAGATTCAATCAAACATATGAGATATAAACTTAGGTGATATCCAAATCAAGATATCACAAAAAGACTATTGTTTTGAATCTACATGCAAGTTGGGTTCTACATATACATTTATAAAAAACAATAAATAAATACAAAATATTAATGGATTTTACTTAGTAATCCTTAGGCACCCTCATACATTTCCTTATTATGCTAAAAATATACCATGCACAAGATTTTCAGGGATTTCACAAACATTTGGTTGAAAAACTAATCAATGCACTTCATAAATGTAATTGAACATACACAAGGAGACACTCAACTAAGGTTGATTTTTTCATTAATAAAAAAAACTTCAAAGCTCACACATGTTATCATAGGCTTGGGAAAGAACCTATCTCATTACAATGTAAAAATAACATACCCAAAACTAAAAATTGAAACACTAGGGTTCCCTACAAGTACCTTTCTTCTGTTGGTGGCTCTGCAATTGCTCTGCCTATTTGAAATTATTTTCTTATTATTTTTTGTTCTCTATATTTACAAATGTAGCTAAGAACGATAAAACCCATGATCAAGTTGTTAGGGGAATGTCAGAGGGTTGAACCAACTAGAAAACCCTAGTCACAACCCTCACCCAATGTCCAAATGATAGATCTATCTTCTAAAAATCCAATTTGTTTGGAAAGGGCATGGGAAAATACTATTTGCGAAGCATCATTTACTTGAAATGAATGATTAACATGTTTGAGTGTAATTAAATTGTATAAAATTCCTAAAAATTTGTTGGAAATGGTGAGCTAAAAGTGTAATTTGTTAAGAAAAATATATGAATGCAATAAATGCAGCATGGGTGCCACATACTTCATCATATCAATACCAAAACTTCTTTAATTTCATCAAGGAATATGCCTAGGTTGATCCTAGAGAGTTACATAATTGGTTGGGAGTTTATGAGGGTAGTTGAAATAGGTAGTTAATGTAGAGCCTCTTTCAAATGAAATAAACTGACAATTGGTGAAAGTAACACATTTTGATCTTGGTTTTTGGTTATTAAATGTGTATGGTCCTTCAACAATAGTAGGTAAGAAAATTATTCGAGACAACTTGAAGGTAGTTTTGGACCAACTGTGGGATGAGAAAGTAATTCTTGCAAGTGATTTTAATGCAATCACATACCTACAAGAAAATAAAGGTGGTGTTCTTCCTCCTCAAAGAACAATGGAAGATTTTACCTCTTTCATTCATGACAATGCATTAATCGATGTTTAACCAAGTAATGGGAAGTATAATTGGACCAACAAAAGGAAAGATTTCTTGCAGATTACAAAACGTCTAGACAAGTTTTTATCTTCTTTGAATTGGTTCCTAGGGGCTCACAGTCTTTCATTGGAAATTTCACCCTTTTCAGGCTTAGACCATTATGAAATTTTCATGCCTATATCAACAAAATTATCTAGGCCAAAAAGGAAATCCTCATTCAACTTTGAATTAATGTGGTTTAGTAACCCAAATTTCCTTCCATTACTCAAACATTGATGGTCAAATGCCCCCTTTTTTAATGGCTCCAGAATGTACCAACTTTGTAAAAAGCTCCAGTTTATTTAAATGCAAAATCCATTTATGGAACGTTCAAGTATTCAAAATAATATTTGTTCAAAAAGAAAAGGCATATAAGTAGCTATGTGACATAAATAGTCATATTATTTCTCATGAGATGGACGCAACATCATTTGAGTAGCAAAAAAAATTGTAAGAAGAATGGGAAAAATTGTTGGAAAGGGAAGAATTTTATAGGAGGCAAAAGTCAAGAGAACTATGGCTAAAAGAAGGTGATCGAAACACAAAAAAAATCTATATTTCAACTCAATTGAAAAGAGTAAAAAACACTATTTTTCAATTAAGGATAGCACAACAAGTGCTATTCTTACAAAAGAAGAAGATATTCAAAATGAAGGTGTTAAATTTTTCTCATCCTTGCTATCTGCTCCAATGGTCTAATCTCCATGATTAACAAAAGAGCGGGAATAATTATTGGAGGCCATTCCAACTTTGATCCATCAAGAAGATAATGTTCATTTAATTAAACCATTCACTTTAGAAGAAGTTAAACCTATAATGTTTTATTTACCATCTAACAAGGCTCCAGGTCCAGATGGATTTACAACCATATTATTTCAAAATTGTTGGTACTTTATATGTGTTGTCCTTCTTCGGCCTATGGAAGAATCAAGAAAATCAGGAACCATGCTAAAGCAATTCAATATAACACAGTTGGCAATAATTCCAAAGGTGAAGGATCCAAAGTCATTTTCAGATTTCAGGCCTATATTCTTATGTAATACAATTTATTAAATATTTACAAAGGTAATATACCTCAGGCTTCATCCATTCATTTCTAAAATAATTTCAAAGGAGCAAGGTGGGTTTGTTCTAGGGAGAGAGACAATAGAAAGAGCTTCGGTAGCACATGAGGTGTTACACTCAATCAATTCTAATAAACTACCATCCTTCATTATTAAACTAGATATGATGAATGCCTATGATAGGGTAGACTGGTATTTTTTTATTCAAGTCCTAAAGAATTTTATCTTTGGGCATCAGTGGTGCAAATGGATCCTTTCATGCCTATCAGGTGCAAAATTTTATGTAATAATTAATGGCACACCAACTAGTTTTTTCAATTCTTCTCAAGGTGTTTGTCAGGGGGTCCTCTTTCTCCATTCTTATTCATAATCAGGTTGTAAAATCTATGAGAAGGACTAGCCAAAAGGTGCATCTTCAGAGATTATGGAAGGGTATATCTATGCCATCCATAAACATAACAACTAAACACTCACTCTTTGCATATGATACAATTCTTTTTGGGTAGGAATCTATTACAAAAGCTAAACAAGTTAAAGGTATACTAGCAAAATATTATTTTTCTTTAGGTAAAAAATTAAACGCTATTAAGTATAAGGTATACATATTTAATACAAAGGTTTTTGAAGATTTCTTGGTGTTGTCATTGATGTGAACCTCTCTAGTATGGTTAGGGAGATTGTTGGAGATTGTTGCACTATGTTGCCATTAGTGTTGAGATTTCATGCCAACCTCTAGTGTGGTCATGTTGAGAAGTGTTTTTGATATTCATCAGGTTTTTCACATGTTATAGCTATGTTGAGAAGGTGTTTGTGGTGTTGCTAATGTAGCTGGTTCACTTGGTTTCCAAATGCTTTTGAGAAAAATTGAATAAAAGAGTGTGTAGTGTGACAAAGGTGTGTTCAATGTTGTGCTCCACATTTCTTCATGGTTAAAGACATGCTTGTGTGGTTTTTTGTGATGACCAAATGATTTTATAGATTTTATATCCATAGTTTCAGGTTCGAGACCGTATGATAGTGGAAGTTGTGTTTGACAGTGTGTTTCCTGTGTAGTAGGTTGTCTGGGAGAAATGGAATTTCTCTGCATTTCTTCATGTTGTGGTTTCTTATCTTGTAGGTTTGGGAACATTTTGATAATTTTTGTTTGTACCTTTCCCTAGATTATCTAGTGTTCAACTACTCTGCAAGATTGGATTCATAAGTTGTGTTTTTGTCTCAATATGTCTAGTTGCACAGAATGAATGTGTTCTTCAATTTTAGGTGGTTGTGTTAGTATTGCTGAATATTTTGATGGTTTTGGAATATTCTTGGATGTTTTGGAATGTTTCTATGTGTTCTGCATGGTATTTCTAGACCTGGAGAGGCGTGTATGTGGTTTCTTGTTAGTAGTAGTGCAGGTTTGGCCGACCTGAGGTGCTAGTGCTAATTGCAGAGGTTTTTTGTTGTTTATGGAAGCGTGGAAAAACATGTCGATGTATATTTGGGTCCTGGTTAACCCTTGGTGTGGTCTTCCTTCACTTCTTTCCACCACAAAAGTGTTTGGTGTCGACCTATTTGGTGGTTGCATGTTTGAGGTGCATACATTTCATTAAGGTCGATATGGAGAAAGTTTTTGAGGTTGTAGAGGATATATAAGCAAGGTTAATTGTTGAAGAACTGTGTGAAATTTTTCTATTGAACACCTAGAATACTAAGAGGGGTTGAATCAATATTCTTAATAACTTAAACGTTCATTCAATGCATCACATAAAATCTTGCAATAATGAAAAGGAACATAGAAAGCATGCATCACATCAAGGAACACAAGAAAACTAGATTTACATGGAAAACCCAAAAAGGGAAAAACCATGGTGAGGATTAGCTCACACTATAGATATTGTAACTAGTTACAAAGTTTGACACAATTGTTGGACTCTCTATTCAAGACTCACTGTCCTAAAGAAGAAAGGCTCACTGTTGATAGCTCACTGCCAAAGGCTCACTGCCCAACATAGAAAGAGATAGAAGGGTGGCTCACTACCAAATGTGAATTGATAATTATGCATCTAACCTATGCTAAAAAAATATAGTTCCACTGAAGCTCAGAATACTGACTTAACACACTTCATTCTCCACCTCAAAAACAATTCACACTTCTCTACTTTGAATTTCACACACTTAATTATCTCACATCTCTATACATCATATCACTCTCTCGCACAAGGAATTAACCATGTATATATATCACAACCAACCAAAACATCAATTAGGTCGGCCCAAAACATGTACCATGCAACACTTCACCTTGTTGCCTCAAAAATAAACCATACACATCTTGCAAAGTGAACCAAAGTGTATAACACATTAAGATAGTTTGGCATCGCATATAATTATTCCCATAATCTTTCTCCAAACTCTACTCATCTCTACACAACTCAAAATACTTAGGTCGGTACTCTTGGTGAAGTAATAATAAAATGAACCTTTTATTCACTCACAAATTGACACGCGAACAACCAAAACACTTGCCACTTGGATAAAACATACTACAAACATCATCCAACACTTTTGAAAATTTTCATACCAATCTATTCATCTGTTGTGGAATGCAGAGCATTCCAATCATACACTTTATCATAGTTGTACCAACATGTCTAGA
This sequence comes from Sequoiadendron giganteum, assembly GCA_007115665.2. NCBI lineage: Eukaryota > Viridiplantae > Streptophyta > Pinopsida > Cupressales > Cupressaceae > Sequoiadendron > Sequoiadendron giganteum. The sequence continues at coordinate 518,697,431 of CM021101.1, forward strand.
CCAATACTATGTCACTATTATCTTCAATTGTGGAGGACATCAGATCGTGAAACTTTTAATTTAGAGTCTTTTAACATACACCATTACCTCAAAACCACATAATTAAATTCTTCATGGTCAAGCAATGCAGACCAAAAGATTGGTCCTTTGAACACTAGAACTACATTCTATACTTAGGTAATTATTCAATCATCTGATCTTCACCATACCGACACTTTTGCATATTTACCATGCATTACCATCAATAATGGGTTGCCATCGATGACAACATCATATGCTCATCAATCTCCATTAATCTCTCCATTCTACTTAGGTTACCATCACACAAAATTTAATGACGAACTTCCTTCAATCTCTCTAACAAGTCAAGCTTCCAACAATCCACCCCTTTGTCATTGATGGAAACACTACTCAAACTTCCAATCTTCTCCCCCTTTGACATCAAGGGCAAAGGGGCCCTTAATATCAAATTGTTCAACTTTCTACTATTCTCCCCCTTTGAAGATATATATGTAAGTACATGGGAATAATTCCCCCTTACTACTTCACTCCTATATTCATCTCCTCGCCGACAAAATTTGACCAAAAATGTACTACAAAACTGTTTAATACATCCACATATGTACATTGCAATCTAGAGAACTATCTATATAGAACAAAAAAATGTACAACTTAGCTTATGGGGGCAGATTGCCCTGATTAGATACCTTCGATTTTGAAAGGTTTGCCTCTAAATCTTTCTTTGTTGTCTCCCATTCCTTCTTAGCAAAGGAAATTATTCCACACTTATTTTCAAACTTCAAATGGAACTGTTCACATTCTTTCAAAGATTTGGGTATTGGATTATGTTGTAGCATCTTCTTCATATCAACCAAAATTCCAATTAGAGAAGTCATGCACTCACTAGATCTCTGAGTTGACAATATTACACTATTATCTTTTCTTTCTGATCCTGTAGTTGGAAAAATTGTCCATGCATATTTTTAATTGCTATCCTTGTTGTTCCATCTGTATCTTTCATTGGATCATAAAATTTGAAGGATTTAGCAATTTGAGACTCAATTGAGTCCATCTGGTATTTTATTCTCTTGGTAGAAATGGGCCATTCAAGCAAAAATGAAACAATTTTTTTGCTTCCTCTACACAATTCTGAATATCCTTCAAGTTACTCTGCAACTTTCCATGTGAAGTAGCACATTTGTCGGAAGCCTCTACCAATATCTTATCATTTATCTTCTTATTCACTTCCTTTTCTAACTTCTCCTCTAGACCAATAGAATATTCCTTAAAGGAATCAACAAGAAGCCTCAGTTGTTGTACAATGGATAAAGAGTTGTCAACATTTGCACGAGGGAAGTTATCTTGCAGCATTTTCACCGCTTCATCTATCATCTCAACACTCTTTTGGTGAGTTTATAAAATATCCTTTCTCTCATAGACATGAAATGCATCACCAAGTTGCAGCTTATGCAAGGGAGATATTTTGTCCATGTCAACTCGTCCTTGTTGCATAGGAATTTTTAGCAACTATGCTGACACCATTGGTTGAAACTAGAGTTGCATATCCAATAAACTCTTCAAGGAATCCCTAGAAGCTTTGGAGGATTCACCAACCATTTGAGTGCTTCCTTCTTACCTTTTCTCTTTCTCCTTCTTCGGTTTTTCACTGTCGGAGCAGTCTTCTGCAGTCATCTCTTCCTCTGCAACTTTCTCACCATTTCAAGGAGGAAAGTTCCCATTCTTCTACACCTCATAGTTCTTCAGTTTCTCTTTTTTTCTTCTTTCTTTTGCTTAGCATTATTTTCCACATCTAGGAGAGGTAATTCTTGTTTTGCTTGAGCTTCTTCATTTTCTAGGGCAACATCATTCTTATCTTTTGCAACAACATTATCCTCTACCAAAGGGACATTATCTATTATCATGGCTTCCTAAACGTCCTCAGGTCCAAACACATGTTCTTGTTTAGCATTCTCAGGTTCACCAACATGTTCATTGATCTTCGGAGTAGATGCATCATGTTGCATTTCAGTCTCATCATCCAGAGACATACCTAACTCCTTTACCATATCTGCAATATTTTGTAGCATTTCATCCTTCAACCTTTTTATGTCTTCTTTATCCCTTCTCATCAAGGTGTCGAATCTTTTCCTTGTTCTGAATTCCCTATTGTAAACCTGAGATAATCTTGCCTTATCCTCATCAATGAGAGAAGATCCAATCTTCTCTAAGGAAAAAGTCCTGATATTTGCATCTCCATTGAATGCTTATTGTCTTCTGGCATATAACATACCTTTTAAACCTTCAAGCAACTAATCATCTATATCTTTCATACCAACATCAAATGTTATAATGTACCTGACAATGACCTCTTTTATGCTTATATTTTCAGTGTCATCTGCAGTGGGATATAATGCAATTGTTTCTTCTAGATTCCCATACTCTTCAATACTACAAACCAATGCTTCAAGTTTCATTGGGATTTATTTCTCGATCAGAGGAGATTTATCCTTCTTCTTTCCTTTACCTTTCCGAGGGATTTTCTCCTTCACCGATCTTCTTTTATCTTTTTTTGAATAATAAATGCTTTCTTTTGCTTCTCTACTTCTTCCTCACTTTTTGTGTCCACATTATTAATTTTATATTTTTTGTACTAGTCTCTTCTCTAGAGGCTTGTGACATTCTCTTCTTCCGGATCAATTAAATTTTTTCCTCTTCAATGTCCTCTTCATCCTCACAACTGATATATCTTTCCCTTGTGGATCTTTCTTTTCTTCTCCTCTACGAAGGCTTCTACTATGTTGTAGGGACACTAGATGTAGCTTTCTTCTTCACACCAATTGTAGACTTAGTTTCAGAGGCCTTCAAAACAAATAGAGAGGGAGTAGAAGTCTTGATAGACCTTCTAGTGCTTGGTGTACCCTACGGATCCACATATGGGGATTTTATTTTCTTCATAGTCCTCTTGGAAGAACCAACAATCTCTTCTAATTCTACCTTAAATTTCTCTACATTTTTCTTTATTTCCTTTTCTTTGTGCTTCAGATGCACTTCACTAGATATCTCCTCATAGGTTCCAAACCTATCTATAGTAGGGTCTCTCAATTTTCTCAAAATAAGATCTACAAGACTTGTAATTATATCTTTTGGTACTTCATAACCCATTTCTGAAATCTAGATTGTTCGGGTTCGATTGCTTCCATAATACATTCATCTTTAGTAAATATAAAGGTTATATCCTTCTTGTAATTTTTATAAAAATTTCTAGGAATCCTTACTCTTTCTTCATCTTCCCTTGGAAGGTCTTGAAGAAACCCCATAGCATGCTATCCTGATTTTCTATACTTCCAAATATTCTTTAAGTGATCCTTAATTTGAATTGCAACAAGAATACCATACAACCATATAACATTCTTTGTACCAAGAAATTATTTGAGAAAGTACAATAACAAACATATGATAAGGGTACCATATCGGATGGGGTACCAAGACTCTTTTTGTCTTTTGAAGATTCTCCATAAATTGTTGTCTCAAGAGCTCGCATAGATCTATGTCTAAACCTTCTTTCACCATTTGGTGGGTAGTATGAATAGCTATTGCTGATACAAAATTCTCCCTTTTGCTGTAGTATATCTTGTAACCTATCATCATAGATGCATATTTATCTGTCAGATCATCTATATCCTTCACTGTGAGGGTAGGCTTGTTGAATTTCACTTTGGTGAGCTTCATAACCATCTCATTCTTCACAACCTTCATCGCTGGAACAAATCCTTCATAACATAAAATATTAATCGCCTTGATGGATTAATTGTTAATCAAATGAAATATATCCAACCACATAAAATTATCATGAATTTTTCTCAGAGCGTACTTAACCCATGCATTCTCATAATAGAAGTTCAGAAAATTGTTCCATACATCCAAAAATTTCTCTGTCTAACTTTCAAATTTTGGTTTCAACTCCAAAACATATCCGATGAGCTCATTAACCCAAAATTATCCCAACTTCGAGTGATCATATTCTTCCATTTTCACATGAGTGTACATTCACACATCCTTACTATGCATTATACCATAAGGAAATCTAAAAAATGTGCCTTTTGCATCCATTTCCATGGATTTGAAGGGTTGTTTCTTGAGCTTAGGTCTTGGTTGTTCCAAGACATCAATTACTTGATGGCATTTTTGAAACTAGGGTTTTAGCAAGAAATGGTAAATACCTTGATTTAGATTCTACTGGTAGGGTCTCACGCAACAAATTCAAATCTCTTCAAGTCACTTCTACTCTGCTCTTTTCTCTTCAAATGCTTGATTGTAAATGACCTTTTTATATGCAAAATCACATACAAAAAAAATAATTCAAAGAGCTAAAGTGCATTGATTGTAGTGATTAATGTTAGGTTGAAAAGCTAGCAAACCCTAACTGTGTAGTCACAGTCACCTTCAATCACTCCACAAGTCTTCACAATAGGAAGTTCATATAAAAAATTCTATTAGTAGATCCACCATGTTGGTCTACACATGTACCAGTGTGTTGAAAAATTAGCACCACAACTTTGGCAGGGGATTAAGGATCTTCTGCTAAAATTCCCCTTGAGCCAAAGCTCTTCCATTAGTTTCTACAGGAAACATTTGCACCAGGAACTCATCCTTAACTTCACTTTCTTATTTGTTTTTCTAGATCTTGTTCATTTCATTCTTTATTTAAACCATATCCACTTTCTTTGTTATATTAGCCTTCTTTTGTGAAACAAGGGGTTTCACATTTTTGTAAAACTTTGCTATGTGTCCTGGTTTATTTCATTTGTGACATATGACACCTTTTTGAGAAATCTTAATTCCACACATTCTAGATCTATATTCATTATCCTTATGCCTAGATCTATTGCATACATAACATCATCCATTGAAAGATTGAGACATCATGCCATTATAGCCATTCATTGTCTATTTTCTGCATTCACTGGCTCTATGACCAAATCTATTGCATGTATAGCACTGACCAGGAAATGATTGATTTATTATGCTTCTACATTCTACAACTTTATGTACAAAATTATTGCAGTGATAACAATAACCATTAAAATATGGGTACCTTTATGCATTTGGTTGTCTGATAGGTGGTCTCTTAATGTATTTCTTATGGTTCTAGATCTCTCTAACATTGCCCTTCTTTTCATCTTTGTTTTCAACATTCTTTGGAGTCTCATATTCCTTTGAACTTTCACCTTTCTCAAACCCTAATCCTTCTTTGTCTTTAGAAGCCTTATGATTTACAATCATCTCATTAAGCATTGCAGAGCTCTTTTTAAAATTTTCTTCTTGAATCTTTGCTTTCTCGAGATTTGATCTCAAAGTCACAACCTTTTGTTTAAGCTTTGAGCAATCTTTAGATTTTTCTTTGAGTTTAACATTTAGGAAATCTTCAACTCTTTTACCTTCTTCAACTTGTACTTTCAAACTGGTGATAGCCTCATTGGATTGCTTAAGCTTCCCATCTGTTTCCTTAATTCAATTTGTAGCTTTCTTGAGTTTCTCTTTCAACTTCTTAATACACTCATTTGCATCACTAAGATCCTTTTTCAGATCTTTGTTATCAACTTTTTATTTATCCAAATCATTAAGAGTTGATTTGAGTTCTCCTTCCATGTCAACTATACAATCTTCTTCAATAAACCCTTAAAGCATAATCTCTTTCAGAGGTGTAGACACCTAAATTTGACCACTTACATTTGGTAAAATTTATCCCTTTTCATATAAATATCCTCCTACCCACATTAATTAAATAATATTGCTATTATTTAATTAATACCGCTAAAGTCTTCTAAATCCCTAAGGTATTTAATTAAATAATTAAATACTTTATCATCTATCCTACCTTACCCCTTCTATCCCATAAATTAAATAAATAACTTTTATTTATTTATTTACTCCCTCAAATGTCACATCCTCCATCACTTTTCACTTAATTGTAATCCACCTCCTAATCCCATCATTAGGGGTGTGCATATTCCTAATCCATGATTAGGATGTGTCGCATCCTCCAACTTTTGCAATTTGGCTCCTAATCATCATTAGCCACCTAACCCTCCTCTAATCTTTCATCAACTAGTCTAATCAACCCTTTAGTCAACTCTCCCCATCCCCCAAGGAATTTTTAATTCCTTTTTGTTTTCTCAAGGTACTTTTTGAAGAATTTTTAATTCCTCTCTCATCTCCCAAGGAATTTTTAATTCTTTTTATTCTTTCCATGCATAATAGAAAGGAATTTTTAATTCCTTTGTTCAACTCTTTGATCCTAGCCATTGATCCTTTCCCAAGAAGGAATCTTGGCCATCCATTTCACTCTCCCTTGCAAAATGACTAACACTTAGCCATTTTTGCATTCTAACACATTCATGCATTCTAACCATCTCATACACACTCAAGCTCTCACACTATCTACATAGAAAAATCCTTGCAACCATAGCCATCCTTCATCCATCCTTGCATCCAAATAAAGATGCACCAAGCCGTTATGCTACTGAAATCGATCTAGGAGCACACAAGATTGAACAAATCAACAAGACCAACCAACCAATCAACTTGGACAAGGTATCTCACTCTTTTGTCTTTTATTTTGTTCAAGTTTAACTAGGCCAAACATTGAGGTGTTTTTGTGTTTCCTTTGTCTTGCATTCATTTTGTTTTACATTCTAGATTAGGGTATTTTCACTGCACACATTTCTGGCATGCCCAATGGGACCCACGTCACGGGTCTATCTTTTCACGTTTTCTGCTGTTTGAGTTTTGCAGGTTCATACCTTGGTTACAAAGGTGAAACTGCCCTGATGGGCGAATTTTCCAATTACAGGAGTGAATTTTCCACTTACAGGGGCGAATTTTCTTCTCTAGATAGGCTAGATTGCAAACAAGGACTAATTTGCATTTCTAGATAGACTAACTTGTAATCTACATGGGCGAATTTTCTTTTTGGGGAAAATTTGCTTCCTTCAGGGGCTAACTTGCTTTGGTCTTCCGAATACGTGAACTTTATTGGTGAGAATGGGTGAGTTTTCAAATTACAGGGGTGAACTTGCACACCTAGAAGGGCAAATTTTCCTCATACAAAGGCGAATTTGAGGTAAACCTAAGGCTTTGCTCTTCCATTTTCAACATCGTTTCAGTTTCATTTTTAGGTACTAATCCACTAACTCGTATGTTTGTGAGTGTCCTCGCTTTCTCCTAACAATTTGTGCAGCTTGTCTTCGTTCGTCCAAGATCAGTGGTTGCAAACTACTAACGCTTTTGCTGCAGAATAATCACTCCAAGATCTTTAGTTAGTTTGTCAGTCATTTTTTCCATACTAGCTAGGCACACGTAGATTAATTAAAGGGTCAATATACACTAGTTTTTTGTGCTTGTGAGTTGACTATTGACGTATCCAATCCCCTTGCACCATTTGGCGATCCTGGGTGATGAGAAATCACAGTTCAGTCTAGTCCAGTCGAGTCTACCTAAGAGGTACTAGTGCATCTGAGCTCTCTCCTTGCGCTACGTGCGAGCCTGGGGACCAGCTGAAATGTCTAGTATGTTCTTCCTTTAGGGAGACATCCCTGGGATTTCTTCACTTGGGGGATGATTCCAACCACATGTTATCGAAGGGGTATATAAAGGGGGGAGAACGAAAGTTGTACCCCAATCCAGTCATGTTGTGTTTAGTGAAGCGTCGAAACTAGGGTGATACCTAGATAAGACTGAAAAGTTGGTGTGAGTTTCCAGTACCTCTCTGGGGATCCCGACTCATGCGTGTGATGGGCTAATGTTCACGGTTGTGCCTCACGTACCTTGTGTAGCCTAGATAGAGACCCGTGTTTCCGTCGCGGCTTGGTGTAGTGCACGAGATGCAGATCATACCCTGAACTTTCTCACCACGTACTCCCTTGGGTTGAGATAGGAATCCTCATGGTGGACTATGATAGTTCTTGAGTGAGAGTGTGAAGGTGAGCCTGTGGCATTCGTTGATGACCCTGTGCCATTGGAACGCTAGTTATCTGCCCTCACGAGAAAGGGTGCTCCAGAGAACCACCCTGATATCATGAAGTATTAACCTTAGTTTATTCGCTCAAGGTGGTGGGCCTACATCAAGTTTTCAAACCAATTATCACTAATTTTAGGATCGTGTTGCTTGGAGTGTCTTCTTTGTGCGATACCAATGCTTTTCTTTTCAGTTGAGTCAGTTCAACCTTCTCTCTGTCATTTGTCATGCTTATCATCCTCTTCCATAGTCAGTTCCTTCCTTCCTTCAGAGGTTAATTTTCCCCTTATAGAGGTGAATTTGTCTATAAGTCACTTTCTTAGGTGACCTCTTTTTCACCCATTCTCCGAAACAGGCGAGTTTGTCCACCCCTTAGGCGAGTCTGTCAGTCTCTTGCTCACCAAATTCGCCCATTTCCCTGTACATAGGTGATCTTTCTCACCTGTTGGGTAAATTTTCCACCTTTTTAGGTAAATTTTCTCTTCACAGGGGCGATTCTTCTTTCCCCTTTCAGTCCAGTATGTTATCATGTCCATCAAATTTGTTTGTTCCTTGTACATGGGTGAGTTTTACACCTTCTTGGGCGAGTTTTCTGCCTTCTTGGGTGATTTTTTCTGCCTTCTTAAATGAATTTTCTTTGTAAAAGGGCGACCTTGCCTCCCATTCAAGTCTTTTGTCCATTCAAAACCCCGTTCAAGTCCGTTTTGGTGTCCGTTTGGCCATTTTTTGTCCCGTTCTCCATCCAAGTCCTTATTCGGATCCCTTTAGGTGAATATGTTTGTCTGTTGATGGTCCTATCCTACATCTGAGTCTCCATCTAGATCTTTGTAGGTGAATCCATTCTTTTTGTTTGTTATCCCGTTCTCCATTCAAGACCTCGTTCAGGTCCATTTTGGTGTCTGTTTGGCCATTTTTTGTCCTATTCTCTGTCTAAGTCCTTATTCGAATCCCTTTGGGTGAATCCTTTTGTTTTTTTATGGTCCTATCCTCCATATGAGTCTCTTTCAGGATCTATTCAGGTGAATCTGCTCTTTTCGTTTACTATCTTGTTCTCCATTCAAGACCCCGTTCGGGTTCGTTTTGGTGTCTCTTTAGTCATTTTCTATCTCGTTCTCCATCCAATTCCCTATTCAGATCCCTTTAGGTGAATCCATTTGTCTTTTGGTGGTCCTATCCTCCAAATGAGTCTTTGTCAGGATCCGTTAAGGCCAATTCGTTCTTTCTGTTTGCTATCTCGTTCTCCGTTTGAGGCCCCATTTGGGTCCGTTTGGTCATTTCTTGTCCCATTCTCCGTCTGAGTCCCTATTTGAATCCACTTAGGCATATTTTTTTTCATTTTGTGGTCTTATCCTCCATCTGAGTCTCTATCTGAATCTATTTAGGTGAATTCATTCTTTTTATTTGCTATCTCGATCTCCGTTCAAGGTGTCATTCGGGTCTGTTTTGTTGTCCGTTTATCCATTTTCCATCCCATTCTTCATCCGATTCCCCATTAAAATCCATTTAGGGGAGGTTTTCATCCCATTAGGTGATCCTCACAGTCTCATCTGCCTGTTCTTCAATGTCTTTGGCTATTTGGGCGAGTTTGTTTGTTGTTTGGGCGAGTTTGCTTGCTTCTTAGGTGAGTTTGATTGCTTCTTGGGTGAGTTTTCTTGCTTCTTGGGTGATTTTTCTTCCTTCTTGGGAGATTTTGCAACCTTCTTGGGCGATTTTTCTTTTCCAGATAGGCGAATTGACCATTTTGAGGTGAATTTGCCTATTTTTTGTGTGACCTAGTCTAGGGGCGAGCTTGCAACCTTCATAGGAAACCTTGAAACCTTCATAGGTGACCTTGACACCTCAATAGGAAAGTTTTCTTCCTTCTTGGGTGATTTTGCAACCTTCTTGGGCGAATTGTCTTTGCCAGATAGGCGAATTTGTCATTTTGAGGTGAATTTGCCTATTTTATGTGTCACCTAGTACAGGGGGGAGCTTGCAACCTTCATAGGCAACCTTGCAGCCTTCATAGGTGATCTTGAAACCTTCATAGGTGAGTTTGCAACCTTCTTGGGTGAATTTTCTTTGCCAAATAGGCGAATTTTCCATTTTGAGGTGAATTTTCCTATTTTTGATGTCACCTAGTACAAGGTTGACCTTGCAACCTCCATAGGCAACCTTGAAAACTACATAGGCGACCTTGCAACCTTCATAGGAAACCTTGAAACCTTTAGAGGTGACCTTTCTTCCCATACAAATTCTAGAATGTGAATCCTTTTGGCCACTGAAAGCTTATCGTTCTCCGAGTCGTTCACCGCAATCAAAATATTTTTATTACCATCCATCTTCTTGTAATCATCCTTTTCGTCTATCTGCATTTCATAAATCTCATCGTTCTGTCAATCAAATCATCTAGGAGTGTCTTAGGGCATCCTTAGATCACATATCCATCATCGTTTCATCAATTTGAATCCCCTAGACTTTATTTTTGAGGTTGTTATCCAAGTTGGCTTAGGTTTTTGATCCCGATTGTTATCATTTGCACCTGCTCAAGGTTGTCATCCATGTTGATTCAGTTAATCATCATTACGACCCAATCAATCTACTTACATCTTGAGATAGATTTGGTGTTGTAACCATCGCGTTCGTGATCCAATACGATCATCAGCCCCTTTCATCATCTAAGTCAAACCTCTGAACTGGGTTTAGAATCCATTTCATCTTCCTACCTCATCAATCATCCAATCTTATTGCATCAATCATTTTGCATCCCATCACATTCTCCAATAATCCTAATATGAGCTTCAATCTAATCATCCTAATATGAGCTTCAATCCAATCTGAATATGAGCTTTAATCCAATCTAAATATAAGCTTTAATCCAAGCTTAACCTAAATCCCAATTTGAGATTTAATCCATCTATATCCAAGATCTTCTGATATCAAAACAAATCTTAAGATCTCTTCTTCCGTCTTCTTCCAATCCATCCTATTTATCTTTTCATCATCTATTCTTTCCTTCTAATCACCTATTCCCATCTTTTCGATCCGTATCCATTCCATCCAACGTCATGAATCTTTATCCTCCTCCCGCACAACCAATAATAGTAGTCAAGGGGAATCCCACCTACGTTGATGATGATAATGAAAGTCTTGTTGATCAATATGAATATAATGTAGATCCCCTTGACGCTATCATTGTTAGCAATCTTTTCCTGACTGCCTCACAAAACCCAACCACTCCTCCAAGCTATCCCACCATGTCTTCATCCACATCTAATAATAGTCCTCATGTTACCTTTGACAAGGGATATCTAGTATCCTTACCATCCACATATTCATCATGTATTCCCTCTACATGTCTCTCCTATCCAACATCCACACCCTTCTATATTAATCCATCATCCCAATACTCCTATCCTTATCATCTTCAACCATCCCAATATCCCCACCTTAATCCAACATCCACATATTGCTATCCTAATCCTTCATCCATGTCCTCCTATACTAATCCACCACTTGCATCCTCTTATCCCAATCTATCCTCCCAATTTTCCCACGTTAATCCACCGTCCCAATCTTCTCATCCTAATCCAACATCCACATCTTCCTACCTTAATCCATCATCCCAATCTTCCTATCTTAATTAACCATCCACATCCTCCCCTATCACTCCCCCCTTCATTGCATTATATTTTAATCCTCCCTCCAATTCATCAAACCTTAATCTTCCATCTAATCCTAATCCCCCACCTCGTCTTAGTCCTACATCCAATCCCATCCCCTCATCTGATCTTAATCCACCAATCCCTAATCCTAGTCCTCCACCCATCCTTAATCTTTCATCCATTCACATCACTTCATCTCAGCCTACAACATCTAAAGACCTCGTTCCAAATTTTGTCCAAGGACTCATGACAGAAGAGATATCTCCAAAACCGCATCTAGATGTTGCAGATCCATCCCATACCACTCCATCATGTATGGTCACTAGTGATGAGACCCCTCTCCATCCTATACCTATCACCCTTATAACCACTCCTGACACCGTCCAAACTATTTAAACCACCAAACCCACTGAATCCATTGAATCCCCATCTCCTACTCTTAGTGTCATCCAATCCATTGAACACACCCAAATCCAATCAGCTCCCCCTAGTCCTAGTATCACCGAAATCCAATCCTATGACCTTCATTAATCCTCCATCCTTCCATCTCCCCCACTTGAGGAGTCCCTCCAAAACTCCTCCATCATCATACCTCCCAAACAAGATGAGTCATGCCAAGAGCTTGATCCAAAGCATACAAACATATTGCCTCCTCCACATCAAGATCCTACCATCCTATCCACTCCATCCCAAGATCATATTCCCCTATCCGTTCCATCTCATGATCCTACCATCCCACCCACCCCATCTGAATATCACACTATCTCATCCGCTCCATCCCATGATCCCCTTTGCATTCTAGACCCAATCACTCCATCTCATGAGCCCTTATCACCCGCTGCCACAAATCTAGACCCTATTATATCACCTAATAAAATCTCTTTATCCCTTATAACTCACTCCTCTAAGAAAATATGTTGCCCTCCCATCATCTCCATCTCATAATCCTTCATCTCCACTTAGCCCTACCATACCAACACCACTTTTATATCACCTTGGTAACATTACACTCATCCATGGTGGTTTTCTTACGAAGAAAAATGAAGCATATGCACCACCCTTCCTCCTCCACCGGCTAATGGACTCGCATCATGCTTCCAAAAGAATAAGCATATTTCCATAGATCGCATGCTCAAGACCATCAACTATCAAGGAAAAGGTTTAGGACTTCATGACCAAGGTATGTTAGAGGCCATCCAGGTCAAAGAACATCCAGGCACACAAGGTCTTGGATATATCTCCCAAGACTCGCAACCCAAAAATGTTGGTACAAGCTCTGTACATCCTCAAGGATCCTCTTCTAAAAGAATAAGATGCACTTCTCATTGCCTTTCCAAACCATTTGCTGTTATCCCCCCTCCTCCATCATATTACCTCAAAACAGCCGTCCATCTTCCTCCTTCCTCCTCCAAGTCCATCTTGGGTCCTTATGTCCCTCCATTCACCCTCACACATCCTCCATATACAAAGTCCATTTTGGGCCCTTATATCCCAAAATCACCTCCTCCATCTTATCCTCTTCATCCTCTCATCCATCAATCACCTATCCCTAGCACACATCATAAAAATCCTAACTTCATAATCCCTAATTAGGATCAACAAAGGCACCCCTCCATGCATGTTATCTCACATCCTCCACCCACACGTCATCATTAAAATCCTACCTCTGTCACTCCATCCATGTCTCCCCCACATCATCCATTGCCTCAAACCTATCCCATTGCTATTGAAAGCACTTTGGATGCCAAAGTAAAGTTGCATAAATCTAAACATCCACATAAATCCAAAGCTCCCGATGTCCCCTCAACAAGACATGATACAAAAAAGAAAAATAAAAATCCAAAATCCAAATCAATCCAAAAGGCTACAAAGGCCCACTAAAGAAAAAACTAGAACCATGTGGATCCCAAAGAAAAAGCATATAGTGAATTCAAATGAAAAATCCATAACGACATCCAAAGTTGCTAATCCACAAAAAAAACATTCACATCCTCCATCTCCTAAATCTATTTCGGGTCCTTATGTCCCAAAATTCACTATCCCAACTCCTCCACTATCCCCACATTCTCCATCCATTCGTCCTCCTATCATTTCACATCCACCACCATATGTGCCAATGTTGGTCCTGAACACATTCCCCCATCACACATCCACTCCATCATTCCATCCATACAATTTCTGACATCCCATCCATTATCCCACATATTTACCCCCTCAAATCGCTTTAATCCATCCTCTTGCATAATCCATCCATTCTAATAAGTTTGTACCAACATCTAATAGTCATTTCACACACGGGCTCTTATTATTTCATGTGGAACTTGATGTTTGAGTCCTTCATCCATCTCCTTATCACATGTCTATCCATCCATTTATCCACATCCCTAGTACTACTGTGTTTGACTCCAAATTCTGACGAAACACTCATATGAATTTCGTCGCTATTTTTTTGTCGTAGTTTCGACCAATTTTTATACGTCGAAAGTACGACCCAGAATCATCGATCATCGCCATAGAAAGTGGAATTGGTGTTCTTCAAAAAAGTGACACAAACTTCATCGCAATTTCGATGAAAAATCACCAAACGTTCGTCGCATGTATAGCAACTTCATCGGAGGTTTTGGTGGTTCGTCTGTTTAGGTGCATCGAAATTGCGACGAAAATATCGTAGCATGTATAGAAACTTCGTCGGAGGTTTTAATAAATGGTTTATATTTTGCAAAAAGGTGAATTATCGTGGCCATTGATGATAAGGTGTTAAATCTCAGCCACTCCCCCCCATCCTATGATGGCCCCATCATAGAGTATTGAACAATCACAATATCACGGGAAGGCACCATCTATCACATTCAGAGAAGCCGAAAGAACATTATGAATGTTTTAATATATTAAGCCGGCCTTAATATATTAACTGGCATTCTACTAAAGCAGATCTAAAATGCACATGCTTAAAATCGACGGAGATGTTTAAATCTCAACAAAAAAGGTGCTCAACATTTAAGGTCAAAGTTGTCAACCGTCTGAACGAGCAAATTCGTTGAAGATCAATTGCTTTGTTTCCCATTCTCACGGTCAAGGAAGTGCTGACATAGTAACACACGGTTCATGATGGGAATTATAGAGAGGTTGAAGACACTATTGCAAAAAACAGAGGTATGACAGAATAGTGAAGTAACATAAAGTTGTGAAAGAGAAGATTGAGACATTCATATGAAGGACAACCATCAAAAAAAGGTTTTAATCAAGACACAGTCATCCTTTAATAAGTTGAAAGAAATTCATGAATATAAGAGGACAACTTGCAACATAGTCATATACATTGTAAAGGACAATGAATAAGGTTTTAAATTAACTCAAAGGGAAACTAGTAACCTAATCCTAATATCTGAACTCCATTGCATAAAGTTTTATTGAAAAAGGAAAGTATTGTGCAGTTGAATAGAAAAAATCATCTTCCAAATTTGCACAGCAAGCACAACCTACGAACTGGATTCTAATTTTGCTAAAAAAGAAAAAATCAAACTAGTGAATATTAAACTACACACTAGAATCTAATTTTGTGGAAAATGAGCAATTTGGTGAGAAAAAGTACCTGTAGTGCGTCTTGGATACTTAGCTAGTGTACTAAAAAATAGGATTGCAAACCCAAAATTATTCGCTCTGGAAATTCAATAGAAAAATACAAAATGTTATCCTGGATACTTAGCTCTTAGATAGTCAATAAAACAATATGAGCATGATTATGAACAGTTTTACCTGGTCCCACTCTTGATCTCCATGTTTGAGACCCTTCTCTTTAAGACCCCATGAATCCACTTTGATCCATTTCTGCCAAAAGAGATATTAATGTGTAAACAAAGAGCCAAATTTAGACAAACTGGTTGTTGATTTCTTCTAAGAAATTTAGAGACTACAAAAAGAAGATACCTGATGGGGATCATGTGAGCTTCCTAGAGAAAGCACTGCAATATGGCCTCGAGCAGCAATGAAAAACTTTGGATTAGCTTCATAGTAAATCCTAACAACATGACATTGAGGCTCCTCTTCATTAAGTTGATGGTATGAAGAACCAGATCCATATCCTCCTTGAGATACATATCATATTGAATAGAAAAACACAGTGACAAGCAATCAGAATTGTGAGATAAAGCCTCCAAACCCTCTATGGAAACACGACTTCTACCAAATAATCAAATTTTTAAATTTAAGTAATACCCAAGAAAAATAATTCCATACAATGCAACTACACATGAAACTTACAGATGGGACTGATCTTCCACTTTTGACTCTCCTTCTTATTCCATTTGAAGAGGACAACATCTACCCCTTAATTCAGCTAAGTAATTTTAGCATTAACAAATAAAAAAAAATTTAGCACAAGAAACAATCCTCACCCATCTAAACAAGCACCAGTAAGACACGCCCAAAAATCTAAGTTTATCACAATCAAGTAAATATTAAATCCTTATAAACAAGAGGACAAGACACAACCTAAAGACCTAGGGGCTCGAGGGTTGATAAAAAGATCAACCTTGCCTACGTGAAAGCGCAAAGCCCTCGTAGTTCAAGATAAAAACCACGATAAAAGAGTGAAAAGTTGACTGATGGAAACCGGTGGATGACCAAGAAAAACACAAGCCTCGGGGGCAGATCAAAAGATCAACCTTGCCTATGTACAAGGACAGGGGCAACGTAGTTTGGACAGGACAAAAGATCGAGGCTGGACAAGATCGGAAATTGGACCATGAGCATAGATGATGAAGGACACAATGCCTCGAGGGCTGATCCAAAGATTAGCCTTGCCTAAGTGCAAGCGCAAAGGCGTCGTAGTTCAAGAGGAAACGATGATAAAAGTGGAAAGAGGGCGATGACGACATAGGATGGGGGACAATGATCAAACAAATTGACCGCAAAAGAAGACAAAGAGAAGCCCCGAGGGCAGATCAAAGGATCAGCCTTGCCTACATGCAAGCGCAGGGGCAACGTAGTTCACAAGGAGGACACGATGAGACCTAGACATGAGAGTGAGCCTAGACAGAGACAACCACAATAGTGAGAAGACACAAGCTCAAATTCAAATAATAAGCTCAGGGTGTCAGATAGCGGATGATGGTCATCCAATGCTCAACCAGAATATACCAAGTGACGAGGTGATGCAAGCGGATGGGAGGATATGGGGATTGAGGAATCGATGGATAATCCATAAAGTAACCAAGATGCGAGGTAGATAATGATTAAGCCCTATACGAGAAGCACCTATTGTCAGGTTTTCACCAATCATACATATCCAAGGCGCCACATACGGGTGGTTTTCACTATAGGATGAATTATTTTCTCTTTACTTTTTTTTTGGATTTTTGGATTTTTTTGTATTTTTGACTTTTACCAGGAAGGATACCCCAGCTGACCTAAGTGTAGAACTTATTCAAGTGCATGATGTTGATGGATTCCTCCAAGGGCTCACCTTTAGGGGTGGAGAGCCTGTAGGCACTAGAACCATACTTCATGGTGATGACATAAGGGCCCAACCAGTTTGCTTCAAACTTACCCTTTTTCTCTCAATCTTGCCGATTCCGCTGATTCTCTTTTAGGATCAAATCACCAACATTGAATTGGCGAGGGTAGAAATTTTTATTGTAGCTCCTTTTGAGTCAGTGCTGATAGGCTTGCAGATGGTTATAAGCCTTGACACATTTTTCACCCAGCAATTCCAATTGTGCCAAGCGTGCCACTCGGGTGTCTTCGTCAGTAATGAGATTTTTGAGGGAGATTCAGAGTGAGGGGATTTCAACTTTGATTGGCAAGATGGCTTCAACGCCATAGAAAAGAGAGTATGGAGTAGCATCGGTATGGGTGCAGATGGATGTACGGTAGGCCCAAAGAGCAGGATGGATATGGAGGTGCCAATCATGGCCAGTGCTATTGACCATTTTCTTAATGATTTTGATCAATATTTTGTTTGTCACTTTTGCCTGTCCATTACCTTGGGGGTAATAGGGATTGGATCAACGATGTTGGATATGATATGTGTCACAAAGGAGTTTCATACACTAATTTTTGAATGGATTTCCATTGTCGGTGATGATGGCAGAGGGGATACCATACCTGCAGAGGATATGGTAGAGGATGAACTTAGAGATCTGAACACCAGTGATTTGAGTGAGTGGAATGGATTCCACCCACTTGGTGAAGTATTCAGTGGTTGTGATGATAAAGGTGTGTCCATTAGAGGATGGAGGGTAAATATTGCCAATCAAGTCGAAACCCCATTGTGAAAATGGCCAAGGTGTCGTGATAGGTTGTAGCTCTTATGCTGGAGCGTGAATCAGATCTACATGTTGTTGAAATAGAAGACACTTTTTGACATATTCACAAGCATCTTGTTCCATTGTAGGCCAGTAATATCCTGCTCTGAGAATATGTTTGGCTAGGGCCATACCATTAGAATGGGCCCCACAAATACCACTATGCACTTCTGTTAATATCGTGTGGGCTTCAGTTTCGTCTAAACAACGGAGGATATTTCCATCATATCCACATCGATAAAGTGTATCACCAATGATGGTGTAGCGGGCAGTGCGTTGGATAAATGATTTACGTTGCTTTCTCGTGAGATCAGGTCATGAATATAGGTATAAATGTCGTGGTACCAAGGGTATTCAGGACCTACAATAGCACACACCATGTCACTCTCAGGGATATCGTACATTGGGATTAGGAGTTGCTTGACTAGGAAATAACAACTTGTGCAATCTTTTGGCATGTCGAGGAGAGAACAAATGGTAGCCATAGCATTCATTGCCTTATTCTAGAGTCTTGGGATCTGCTCAAAGTATTTTTTGAAGTCATCCACCATACGTTTTTAAGGCAACAACTTTTCATCTTTAGTTAGAAACTCATCGTTAACCTATTTTATGACCAATTGGGAGTCACCAAAAACTTGCAGATGAGTGATGTGCCATTGGACTATAATTCTGAGGCCTATGAGAAGGGCTTCATATTCAGAGATGTTGTTGGTGCAGGGAAAATCCAATTTGAATGATTTCGGTATGTAATCGCCTTGGGGGGTGATAAGCAAGACTCTTGCCCTCGATCCATTATGAGTGTGTGATCCATCAAAGTACAGTGTCCAAGTGGTGGCCTTTGAGATTGTAAATACTCCATCTGGAAATTTAGTTTCTATGGGATAGGCATCTACCAATGGGGCATCTGCCAACTGATCCGTTATTACCTATCCCTTAATGACCTTTCTATCCACATATTCTATATCAAACTCACTTAGGAGCATGATCCATTTAGCCATTCAACCAGTTAGGGCTGTCTTGGATAGCAGGTACTTGAGGGGGTCGACTTTGGATATCAATTTTATAGGATGGCTAAGCATATAGCGGCATAATTTTTGTGTACTAAAGACCACAGCAGGACATGCTTTTTCCATTAGTGAATAATTGAGTTCATAACCGATCAGTGTTCGGCTAATGTAATAGATCACCCGTTCCTTTGAGGATTCATCATGTTATGCCAATCATGCCCCCAATGCAACTGATGTGGCATATATGTACAACAAGAGGGGTTTTCTAGGGATAGGTGGCATCAAGATTGGCGGGTGGGCCAAGTATCCTTTGATCATGTCAAAACCCAATTGACACTGTTGATTCCACTTGAAGGTGGTGTCTTTCTTGAGAAGGTGGGTGAATGACTAACATTTACCCACAAGCTGGGCTATAAATCAGCGGATGGATTGTAGCTTCCTTTGGAGGCTCCTTAATTGTTTTAGGTTTCTTGGTGGAGGCATATCCATGATAGCTTTCACATTAGTTGGGTCAACCTCGATGCTTCTTCAGGAAACTATGAAGCCCAACAACTTCCTTGATGTGACAGCAAACACACTTTTTTGGATTCAATCAAAGCTTGTACTGTTCTAAGCACTCAAAGATCCTTTTCAGAATGGCAGGGCGCTCTTCTCTAGTTCTTGATTTTGCCAGTAAGTCATCAACATAATCTTCCATGATGATGTGGATGAGGTCGTGGAATATAACTGTCGTTTCCCGTTGATATGTTGCCCCCGCATTTTTGAGACCAAAGGGCATGACATTGTAACAGAAAGTAACCCAAGGTGTTGTAAAAGCGGTTTTGTGTTGATCTTCAGGGGCAATCCGGATCTGATTGTAGCTAGAGAAGCCATCCATGAGGGATAACATCTCGTCTCCTACAGTGATGTTGACCAACATGTCAATGTTAGGCAAGGGGAAGTCATCATTTGGACAGGCTTTGTTAAGATCCCAGAAATCTGTGCAAATTTTGATGTCTCCATTAGGTTTAGCAATAGGTACTATATTGGAAATCCAATCAAAATAATCAATGGGTCTGATAAAACCAGCATCCATTAACTTTTCCAATTCTTTCTTAACTAATAATGCCACCTGTGGGTGCATCTTTCAAAGCTTCTGCTTGACAGGTTTGGCCTCTGGACGGACATCCAAATGTTGTACAACAAGATTAAGATCCAGGTCAGGCATATTAGATTAAGCCCATGCAAAGTTGATAACCCCTTCATAGAGAATTCGGACAACGGTGATATATTCTTCTTCGGATAAAGATTTGGCCACATAGGTGATCCTTGGAGTTTCTTCTGTCCCCAAATTCACCTCTTGCGTTTCTTCAGTGAGAATCAAAGATTGCTCAGATACTTGTGTTCCTACAAGGGGAAGATGAATGTCCCCATATTCTAGTGCCATATCAAGGTTTTCACTATCAGATACATCCTTTGTTTTTACTTTTTTGCAGTCAAAAAGCACCTCGCTGAGGTTTTCACTTGATGACCCATTTTGTTTTTGCTTCTTTTTGCTTTTGCGATTAGGGCATTCATCTTCTCCCAATCCCATTAGATGTACATAGGTATCCTCTGAGGGAAATGTTCTAACAGGTGTGTTGCCTTGTAGGTCATGATCGATAAGCTCAGGATGTTTGAGGGATAAGGTTATGGTGCAAATGGATAAGCATTCAAACATGGCAAGGAGGTCAATGTGATTCAAATCATCATACGTGTGTATGATGGACTCTTCCTCCGGTATGTCTTCGAAGGAACCGTTGTCGACACTAACATTGTTAGAACTACTAGAGGATGTCGTAGGACCCTTCTATTTAGTATCATAACCTAAGCCCAAATTTCTTGGTTGGATGGTGGTTGCTTCAATTGGCTGGCATTTTCCTTGTTCTTTGGCACCAAGGCCTCCGCCTTGATAATGACATTTTTCAATGAATTTGGATGCACGTGGATAAACTTCTTTGAAGTATTCAATAAGTGGATGTGGTGGCTCAAGTTCCTCTCGATAAACCCATTGACTGATAGCTTTGTCCATTTGATTATGGAGGGATCCTAAATCATTGAATGTTGTTGACCCCATGTTCTTGGAGGTGAGTGTAAGTGTCTTTTCCTCCACTTTTGGTAGCGACAGAATTGGTTGTCCATATGTGCGGGGTGAGGGTGGCATGGTTGCCACATTGAGTGTGGTATGCATTTCATATGCACCACATCCCTTATCTATGATCTGGACCTTGGTGAAGGCGGAAGGAGGTGTGGATGATGGTGGGGATGAAATGTTTAGTGTGTTGGTGGATGGGTCAGGATCAGATGTTGGGGATGCCCCCATTTTGACTCTTGGACAGTAACATGAATGCGGAAAGGAAGCTTCCAAGGCACGACAATATTCAAAAGGTTGGGGATCAGCCTATATGGTGACTTCCATTCCTTGAAATGGGAACTTTGGGCATTGGTGATAGGTGGACGAGACGACTTGCATAAAATGAAGCCATGGACGGCCAAGAAGGATGTTGTATGGAAGTTCAAGGTCCAAAACATGACACATAGTGTACTACACAATAGGGCCTACTTGAATAGGGAGGAAAATCATTCCTTCAGAATCTCGCTCTGCATTATCATAGGCCTTGATGGTGATCACTTGACTTCTCAGATCAGCCTGGGTGTATCCAACTTGTTGTATGAATTTTAATGTGTAGAGATTTAGGGCCGAACCATTATCTACCAATACCCTTTTTACTTTTTGACAATTGATACTGACCTCGAGATGGAGGGGGCGGTTGTGGCTTGAATTAATATTTGGCATGTCTTTTTGGCTAGAGACTAACTGATAGGTTGATGAGAGATTGCCTACCAATGCTTGAAATTGGGTAGGGTCAATATTATCAAGCACTTGTGTGCTTTGCAAAGCCTTAGTTAAGATATCTTGATGCACAGGAGATGACTTGAGCAGATCCAAAATGGATATTTGGGTTGTAGTCTTACCTAGATGGTCTAGGATGTTATATTGGGAGTTGACAGATGGCCATTGGGTAGATGGAGGAGCGGCCGGGACTGTGATACGAGTCTATCGGGTAGTAACAACACATTGTGGATCTTTTCCTTTGACATGGATCATGGATACACGTGGTTCCACTTGTTCTACATATGATACCACACCTTGATAATTGTATGGCACATTTTTATAGCTGATGTTATTAGTGTTGTTACCTTGCTTGTTATTGTTGCTAGGTCTAGGATTGCAGTTGGAAGTACTAGGACCCTGGTTGTGGTTAGGAAAGGCATTTTGATATATCTGGAGTTGAGCATTGGACGAAGATGTTGCGTTAACATCTACATGGATTTCACCTCGATCGATGAGACCTTGAATGTAGGTTTTTAGGCCTTGATATTTATCTAAGGTATGCCCCTTAATCTTGTGAAATTCACAATATTCGTTGTCTTTAAACCAAGCAGGCTTGGGTTTAGATGTATCAAGAGGTTTGGTGACAGGATATGTGATGGGATAATTAGCTTGAAGAAGCTTATTAAACACCACGCTAAGGGGTTCTCCCAACTGAGTGAACTTTTGTTTGTTTCCCCCTTGGATATTTTGGTTGGATTGTTGTCATGGTACCCTTTGGGGGACATATATGGCATTCTGGACTGACGGTTGTTGCTAAAGAGGATATCTTTGTGTGGTGGTGGCCACTTGAACATATTTTGTGTCAATGACACCATCATTGACAACATTTTTATTTCTATTCCAATAACGAGGTTTATCCTCAAAGGATTTCTCTCTATCGCAATTGAAATGTTTGACTTGCCCTTTTGCAACAAGGGTTCGTTCTAAGATGGGGCCTTTCTCCATAAGTCCCGCAAAGGTGGTGATACAATGGAGTTGGAAGTTATGAGCCATATCAGGGTGAGAGTTTTTGATAAATAGCGTGACCATGTCTTTTTTTTTTGGTGGGGATTTCATCTTGCTAGCCAAGGCACACCATCTTTGTAAGTAGCTTGCAAAGGTCTCTCCATCACATTATTTTTCTTTCAGGAGATCAAGTGTGTCAATATCCTTATCTAGATTAAAAGAGAAGTGGGAGACAAACTGTTCGGATAATTGTGCAAAGGTTTTGATAGATCCCTTTTCAAGACCCATAAACCAATTAAGGGCAATCCCTTGTAGACTTTTTGGGAAAAGATGGATAAGATAATTGTCATTATGCAAGACCTCTTGGCAATGGGTGTAAAATTATTGAAGGTGGGCTCTAGGGTCCTTGTTTCCTTTGTATTTATCGAATTTTGGTATCTCAAAATGTTTGGGAAAAAGAATCAAGGAGATGGAGGGATCAAAAGCATAAGGACATATGTCCTCAAACTTGAATGATTGTTTACTTGCTCCAGCTTGTAGGTCCTTTAATGCTGCTTTTACTTCTTCCAAGTCCTTATTGATGGGAGAAATGGGAGTCAAAGTGGATTGATTGTATGGATAGTATTGTGGATATGATCAGCATGGCCCTACCGTTGTTGGATCATAAATGGGTTGAGTTGGATATGAGTGTGTTTTTTGATTGTAAGTGGATTGATAGTTGGATGATTGATTGTGTTGGGTGGGAGCCACTTGTTGTTGATAGTAGGAAACAAGAGAGGGGTATTGTTGCTGCATAGCATTTTGGTAATGCGTAGAGGTAGGGCCTCTTTGTTGATGCGATGATGGTTGTTGGTAATAGGAAGTGTAAGGTGCCCCCTGTTGGTGAGTTTGTTGTTGTTGAAAGTAGGGTGGATAGGATTGGTATTGTTGCGCAATGGTGGGTTGTTGCGTGGCATATGGGTATGGATTTGATGTTTGTTGGTGGAGATGATGTTGAGGTTGTGAAAGATTGGTGTAAGGTGGTGGTTGGGTATGTGTTTGGTTTTGCGCATTCTGATGAGGATTCGTATGGGATGGAATAGTGTATGTGCTAGAGGGATGATAGAGGTACTTAGTAAGCGGGTTATGGTGTGTTTGTGTACGGATATACACATATTGTTGTGGAGGTCATCGTTGTTGTTGTTGATGAGGTGGGTGAGATAAGATATATTGTTGTTGTTGAGATGGGTGAGGTGAGATGTGTTGTTGTTGTTGAGATGTATGTTGCACCACTTGATGTGATGGTTTTGTGAGAATGGAAGTGTGTTGCAGATGTTGTGGATGCAAGTGTTGAGATGAAGCTATACTAGTAGCATCATGTTGTGGCGGTGTTGGTAGTGTGGTGGAATGGTGTGGATTATTTGGAGGTTGTTGAAATGCAGGAGGTAGCGCATTGGTAAGTGGAGGTTTGCCCCCAATATTAGAATATGGGGGAGGAAGCGGTGGAGTAGATGGGATGTATGGCGACATACCATAGGTATGGGGATCATTAGGATCAACTGGTGGAATAGTAGATGTTGTGGTTGGAAGACGAGGGTATTCTTGGGCTTGATAAATGACAAAATTTCCAAGTTCGGGGTGGTACCAATTTTCAGTGGGTGCACCCTCAGGAACGTAGGAATTTTCTGGAAAATTTTGTGAGGTTTGTGGGCCAACAAATGGGGGAAGGGCATATTGTGATGTATTGAAACCGGATGGTGGTTTGACTCCCTTCATGAGTAAGGTGGAAAGGATCTTATCCCCATGTTTGTTTAAGAGATGATCCATCATTTGGACATCGACAGGATTACTGAGATATTCGTCAACGGTGACTTCGGGTTGATTGACCATGTTTTCATAACTAGGTGGTGTTATATTCTGGATGTCAGTGTTTGATTGAGATGAGATGCCATTATGAGGATCGTGTGGAATGTTATTAGGATCTTGAGGGACATTTGGTTGGGAACCTTGAGTTTGTTGGTCTGCCATTTGCTTTTTTGTTTGTGAACGGGTTTGAACAGGCATGAACGTGCAAAACAACTAGGTGATTTAAAGATGCAATCTCTAAGGGATGATCTAGGTGATGATTTGGATTGATTGATTTAGATTGGATGATGGATCAATTGATGATGTATCAATTGGATGATTTGGATGAGGATTGGTTTGATTGGATCAAATAATGATGTATCAATTTGATGATTTGGATTTGGATTGATTTGATTGGATCAATTGATGATATATCAATTGGATGATTTGGATGAGGATTGGTTTGATTGGATCAAATGATGATGTATCAATTTGATGATTTGGATTTGGATTGATTTGATTGGATCAATTGATGATATATCAATTGGATGATTTGGATGAGGATTGTTTTGATGGGATCAATTGATGATGTATCAATTGAATGATTTGGATTTGGATTGATTTGATTGGATTAATTGATGATGTATAAATTGGATGATTTGGATGAGAATTGATTTGATTGGAGGGGATCCTAAAACCTGATTTGGAAATCACCCTAAGTGACTTATGACGTTGGTTGATCGACTTGAGCTAGCTAAATCAATGATCACGACACATAATCCACCTTGAGATGGAAGGGGATTGATTTGGGCCAATGACATTGACTTACACCACAAATCCGCCTCAAGATAGAAATGAATTGATTAGGTTGAATAAAAGGATTTATATGTAGGATAATGATCAAACTTAACACCTTCGTCAATTCGGGAGATGACTCCTAAAACAAGGTTTAAGGAATTTGGTGTTGAGAGATGATGATGAATGCAAATGGAAGATGTTTTGTTGAAGTGATCTTTTGGAAAGTGCAAATGTTTAGGTCACACGGTAAGATGGGTATCCCAAATGGTGGAATGATCAATGAGAATGTGATAAATGAAATTTTAGAAAGGTTAAATGGAGGTTTGGAATGGTCAAATGGATGTTTGGATTGGTTAGATGAGTGTTTAGGATGATCAAATGGTCAAGTGGAGACTTTGGGAGTTCAAACGGGGGTTTAGAATGGTCAAATGGATGAAATTATCCGTTCAGGGGGCATATCCGCACTTCTGCTATCAAAAAAGTGCTGAAATAGGGGGGTGTATCTGCACTTTTGTAGTAAAAAGTGTTGAAATAGGGGCGCGTATCCGCCCCTCTACAGTGGAAAGTGAAGTGGTTTGGATGATGGGATTATGACAAGGACTTGAAATGATTCAATGAAGCTGACTTATCAAAGTTTACTGGTTTTTTTCTCACAGAAAGACACTTTGAACAAGCACAATCCTATGATTAGTATTAAGGGGTATGGTCAACAAAGGTCTTACTCTAAGATGAACAAGGTTTCTAGGGAGTCCTCAATATACACTTGGTACGTGAGGCACAACCGTGAACACTAGTCCGTCACAAGCGTGATTCGGGAGCCCCGGTGAGATACTAAAAGGCTGAGACCAACTCTTCACATCTATCAAGGTATCAGCCTAGCTTCGACACTTCGCCAATTACAACACAACTGAATTGGGGTACAACTTTGGCTCTCCCCCCTTTATATACCCTGTTGGTACGCGTGGTTGGGATCATCCCTTGGGGTGATGAAATCCCAAGCAGTTCCCTCTAAGAAGAAGACACTAATCATTTCCAACTACCCCCTCAGATCCGCACAAAGTGAAAAGGGGAAGGTGAAAACAAACTAATGCCCCCTTAGGGTAACACGACAAAAAAAAGACACAACAAACAACAAGTATTACTTCCCCCCTAATTATGCTAGGTGAATAGATAAAGCAACAAAGAGAACTTTAAAATTTGAATGAAATAAAGGCCCTACAAGCAAATGTTAACTGTGAAAAATACTGGAACAGGAGGGCGAATTCACACTTCTGCAGAAAAATTGTTAGCAAAAAACGTTGGATTGTGGGGGCGTATCCGCACTTCTACAGAAAAAAAGTTAGCAAAAACATTGGACTGCGGGGGCGTAGCCGCATTTGCAGAAAAAACTGTTAGCAAAAAAAAACGTTGGATTGCAGGGGCGTATCCGCACTTCTGCAGAAAAATAGTTAGCAAAAACGTTGGATTGCGAGGGTTTATCCGCACTTCTGCAGAAAAATAGTTAGCAAAAATGTTTGATTGTGGGGGCGTATCCGCACTTCTGCAGAAAAAAATGTCAGAAACGTTGGATTGTGAGGGCGTATCCACCCCTCTACAGTGCTCGGGAGGGCAAATCCGCCCCTCTGTGACCTAAACCTGCAAACAAGCTAAACAACAACAAATGTAAAAGAAAAAAACCCTTTTGTGGGTCCCATCGGGCGTGTCAGAAATGTGATCCTTTTAAAATGTCAAGTCCTAATGTGAGATGCTAAAATGATGCTATGAGAAGAACTAACATAAGAAAAGGTCACCTCAAAGATTAGCCTAAGAAATAGATAACATAAAACCAAGATAAACAAATTGATTGTTGATTGTTATACCTTCATGCTGCTTCTTCCTTGGTTGGCCCTTGATATTTGGATGTCTTGTGTGCTCCTTGGATGACAATGGAGTGAAGTGGATGCAAGATGCAAGATGAATTGATGAGAAATACTATGGAAAAGCTAAAATGTTGCAAATCACAAATTGGCAAGAGTTTGGTAGCAAAAGACTTGATCCCCAAAATGGGAGAAATGAGGGGGTATTTATAGGACAATTGCAATTCTCCAGAGAATTCAATGGTTGAGATTGATCCAACAAGATCAAGATGAAGGGCTATGGTGAGTTGAGGACTCACAAGCCCTCACATCTTGACATGTGGAATGTGAGATGTCTTAGGGTGAAATGAGGTGGAAATGAGGTGGAAGAGAAGTACATGAGGTGGATGAAAGACAAGTACCTTTGAGGTACCTTGGAGGATGAGAAGATTTCCTCAAAAAGGAACTTCTTGTCCCCAAATGAGGATGAAAGAGACATTTGAGGAATTTTAGAATTCCTCAAAAATCTCCATGGAAAAAGGGGAAGTGGTTGGAAGAATAAATGCAAATTAAAAATTTACATTCATTGGAGAGTTTATTGAGTAAAAGAAGGTCTCCAATAGCTAGAGATTTGTCACATGTGGGTGATGTGACAAGTCCAAGGTTCTAAAAGTTCTTGGCACATGTAAAGTGACAAGTCAAGCCTTCTAGAATCTTGCATGGGGATGGGGAAGACATTGGAAAGAAAAAAGTGAATTAAAAATTCACATGGGGAAGAGAGGAGCCTTGGGAAAATAAATGTGAATTAAAAATTCACATGGGAAATAGAGTCCAGGCTAAAAATGGTAAGTGGGAAGGTTGACCAGAAAAGGTAAGCTAAATGTGGCTAATGATTCTGATTAAGGTTGTGCAAACACAAGATTAGGATAATTAATAAGAGATTAGAGGCAAGTGGGAGATTATGGAGGATGTGACACTTAATCAAGATTAAGTGATGCACATCCTAATTACAAATTAATTGATTTAATCTGGATTAAAAGAGGGTTATGGAGAATGTGACAAGGAGAGAGAAAAAGGGGAATTAAAAATTGATTTTAATCCAACTGGGTTAAAAGACTAAATTAAATAATTTGTCATATTTATTTAATTTAGAGAAGAAAAGGGATAAGGTAAAGTATTTAATTTATTTAATTACATACTTTAGGAACCTTAGGTAGAAAATGAAATAATGATTAAATAAATTATTTAGTCACTATTAATGAAATAGATGAATAGAGTAGACGATTTTAATCATATGGAAGTGATCAAATTTGGATGTCTACATCGGTAATCCAAGAAGATCTACTCCATGAGGGAGAGGAGATGGAGACTATTCAACCAAAGTCTTCGCTTATTTTATCTGTTTCCGCAACCACTGTTGTTACCATCACTCTTATCAAACACGCGGTAGTTGCATCCTCTCCACCTACGGTGGACATTTTCGTCCATCTTGCTTCTACTTCTCAGATCTCGTAGGTAGTATCGGTTGATTCATCCTTCGCCACTACCTCGCCCATTTCTTCATCTTCCATGTCTCCTTCCTTTTCTCTTCCTACTGCCACTGCTGTGACCGTAAATGCCTGCCCTCACCCTTCCAGAGTCTTTCGTGAAATACATGCAAAATGTGCCATTCGAGCTCTAAGGAATTTTTACAAATATGGCATTACAAGTTGCGATGGCTCAGGCAATAATTATCACTCCAGTTCCTCCTCCTCCTATCGAGATTCCAAAAATGGAAGCCACCATGCAAATTTTTGAGGAGTTGGATCGCCGACAACAAGTGGAACCAGCTAAGAGATTGGAAGAGGAGGCATTTGATTATCATGAGCACCCAATATACAAACAATGAGTAATCGATGAGGTCACCTATAAGTCCTCTAGTGATGAAATCGAAGACACAAAGATAATTGAAGAGATTGTTGATCTTGAGCTTGATGTTGAGGGGGCTAAGCAACTCAAGGAAATTGAAGACACAGAGTTTGAAAGATAGCCTATTGGTGAAGAGGAGGTTGATGTCGTGAGGATGGAGGGTGATAGGTCTCCAATGAAAGAATGGGACCATGCACCTAGGCATGATGAAGGGATGTTCCCTCATGAGGGGCGAGAAGGTAAGGAAGAGGATAAATTGAAAACTATGAGAATCTAGAGATTGAGCCGCCCAAAGAACATGGGTATGATGGAGAAGGGGATACTGAAAAAGAAGGAAAACCTAATGAGTGCTTACCTATCAAGGGCATAGTGTTCGTACAAGACTCTGATGAGGAGAAAGAGGATACGAGGATAGGGCGAGAGGCCCTCATTGAAAAGGAAATTGAAGTCAGAGAGGAAGAAAAGGGGGATCAACAGGAGTCACCTAGAGGAAAGTCTTTAATGCCCGATTGGTTGGAGAGATAGCTAGAAAAGAGGGCTCCCACTCTAAAGGACCCAAAGGCAAGGCTGGAAGCTATTTTGGCTCGAGCCCAGATCGATACTAGGAAGGAGAGGAAGATGAAGATCATATCAAAGGTAACGATAGATGCCTCTGGATTCGGGGCCTTACAAATAGCTATGCCAGTGGTTGGAGAACAAGGAATAAGTTATAACATATCCACCATCGACTTGGGAGTGGCCACCAGGGAACAAAAGGTTGATCATCTCCAGGAATCAGTCGCCACAGTGGTGCACCTCATTCAATAGAACAAAGTTTTGAAGGAGGAGCTTAAGGCACAGGTGGCTGATTTGACAGCTTATATCCAACAATGGTCATCCACGGAAGAACAACCAATCACATCCTCAGCCTTGCCGTAGTTGTTGTCAAAAGAGAAGATTGACAAGTTGGAGAAGAGAAAGAACTTGGACAAGACCACATAAAATTGGTTCCAGCAGGTCTTGGATATTGGGAATACAGGTATCAATCTGGTTGTTTGAACAACGAATAAGTTCTTGGAAGTGCAAACATCTCTTGAGGGTACGAGGTGAATCTGCATTGAGTTCCCAAAGAAGTATGGGGCTGATTACCCAAAAATCAAGGCTATTGTCAAGCTTCCAAGTGAAATTTGGGAAAAGGAATTTTCCTTCAAAGACGATGATCATTGGCTGATGGATGTGTGGAAATGAGACTTCGATCACCGGAAGGAAAGGCTGGAATAGGTACTTGAGCGAGTCAATCCAGATGTTGAGTGGGCCAAGAAAGCAAGGGAAGATTTCTTCCAATACCTAAAGCTGATGATAGGGTATGAAGTGCCTGCTGTCAGGATCAATCCAGAAAGTATAAAGCCTCACTTCTGAAAGAGGATAGAAGATGGGATGTCAGCTGAGATTACTACATATTTTATAAGATTTTTTTCCTAAGCTTTCACCCAATCCGAGCTATTCAGAGACCATGTTGCCAAGTATGAGGAGGACTGGGAAAATCTTGTTAACAATTCCAAAGAGTGGAGCTACCAAGTGTTGAAATCCGACATCATTGAGTTCGACAAGTTCCGGCTGGTGATCTTGAAATTCATGGAGTATGCAGCTTCGAAGAAGTAAGAGGGAAATCCTATTATTGATGAAGAATTTCTAAAGGAATAGCTGCAACAAAGAGCAATCAGCAAAAGGATGAAAATTCTATAGTGCTAACACTAGAAAACAAAATAGGGATATGGACAAAATGTATTTTAAAAATGTAATATATTGGGGGGTAGGTAGAACCCTAGTTTACAGTGAATTGTGGCCACACAAATGTAAATCAATCTTGGCGAGATGTTCTACTTTTTGGACACTATAAATAGGGGGTCTCCTCTCATTTTCAAGGAGAGTTGAGTTGTTGTAAAGGCATGTTGCAAAAATTGCAATAGAAATACATTGATTTTGGTGCATTTCTAGATTTCTTCTCATGTTTCATGATTCTTCTCTCACAGTTGGATGATTTAGTTGAATTTGCTTTATTGCTCTAGTTTCCTTTCAGTTAGCTTTGGTAAATTTAGTGATTTTTTTTCCTGGTTATGAAGATTTATGCTGTGTAGATGCCCTCCTTGTCCATAATTTTGGTTTTTTGCTTCTGGTAGATGGTTGTGTAAACTTAGTCTGGACCTTGATTTGAAGCTGTTTTTAAATATTTACTTTTGTTCAGGTATATGTAGGGTGAATGAATGGTAAAATATCTGCAATCCTTAGAAGATAGCACAAATTTCATGAGACTGTGAGATTTCTGGTTAAGTGGAATTTTGTTCTAAGGAAGTTGTCCATAGTAGAGACCTCCATGATCACTGTTCATTGGTAGTTGCAGGTCTAAGAACACTTTCTCTTCCCTGCCCTTTTTTTTTTCTTTTTTTCAGAAGTGACCTATGCTAAGGTTCATTGCACATTGTAAATCCAAATCTCAAGTCAAAATGGAGTTTGAAATTGTTGTTTGAACCTGCAACAAATGTACAGTAACTTCCCCACATCAGAAAATCCATTTGCATATCCGATTCCCCTTCCAGCTTAACTCATGTAAGTCTACCCTGTGATTATCAACAAAATCACAACAAACAGCAACTGAGGTATCTTATGCAAGTCATGACCTAACACCCGAGAGACCTTGGGGTTATTTTCAACAACTTGCTGGATATTTCCTTTCAAGAGAGGTGATGCACCTATGCATTACTTATGTTGAGAAGGTGTGCAAAAACACCCATCAACAAAACTAATGATAACAAAATTAATAAAAAGAGCCAAAATAAAAGGGAAGATATTCGTTTGAGGGGGAAATTCTTACCATATGTTGAAGTTGGTCGATTCTTGGAGTGCACATGGTTTAATCACTTGATTGAAGACTCCTTTGTTTGAGATGTGTCCATCATGGCAAATCTTGTGTTGAGTGTCAAATGGTGGTCTTCATGCCAAATGGAGGAAGTGTTGTGTGAAGGAATGTCGCCTATAGAGTCACCTATGAAAACCTTAAAGGATGATATAAAATAGCTCTATGAGAATCACCTTGAAGACCTACACGCCTTGGAGAATGTAGACCAATGTTGATGAAAATGCAGATTACAACCACAAAATATAGAAGAGGATATCCCGAGTCATCCAAAAAATTGCAAGTGGATGTTGTGAGAAGCATGTGGTCAAATAACCATTCCACTTGCAAAAAAGTTCAAACTATACGATGAAGCTTTGTAGAGATTTGAAGGTCGCGTGAGGTGAATGGGTTTGGTAGCTCAAATTCCTTAATTGAAGAGAAGTATGAAATATTTAACTTATAATCTCCAATAAAAGAAAACATATAATGTGTTGGTTGCTTAATGGTGTTGTTTGAGGTCATTGGAAAGGTTGAATGGACTTGTTCCTTCTTCACAAAGACCACCTAGTTGAGATTAAGCCTAAGTCAAGGGTTGGAATAGTGGAGATTCCATGCCTTCTTTTGCTCGTGGTGGTATGAATGTCCCATGAAATATTGTTACATCCCATCCCTGAAATACTATTCAAGTTTCACTTTAACTTGAATGCAATGTGAATTCATGTGATTACAAATATTGACAAGTTGAATGCTTAGATGAAATATATTTAATGCAATGGTTTTATGTATTGAATGGAAATAATGATGTATATGCATTGAAATAGATGAAATATAAATGAAATGGATAACGATGTGTTTTAGTTGTCCAAGTGGATATATGGGATTGGATTTTGTGCCTCTAGTGGATGAGGGGGAGCATCACCTGAGAGAAGGAAATGGATAAGAGTTGAATAATAAAGTCATCCGAGTTTGTTGAATTGTGCTTAGGTTGGGTTTGGAAGTTTTCATAATTGAGTAAGTTGTTCTTTAGTTATGTCTTATAGCTACTTAAACCTAAGTCAAGTCAGGGTAGTTTCCTTGTAGAAGACTTTAGGTTTTTGGTGTTTTCTTTTATCGTAATGAGTATATATATATAAAGTTGATAATATTGTCAAAGTGGATTTAGTATTAATAATAATCAGTAAGGAAATGATAGTGTGTATAACTTTGTAAGCGTGTATGCATCATGGTTATTTGGTTCGATCTTGTAAATATATATATATATATATATATACATATACGGTGTGACTAGATATGTACACACGTATATATCTATACATATGAATAGATGGGCATGTATATACATGACTCACTTGTGATCAGTAGTCAGTGTATATAATACTCATTTCGTATAAATATATATGTATGTAAATATGTATGAGCATACAAGAATGTGTGTGTGTGTGAGAGAGAGAGAGAAAAACAATAATGAAAGTAAATATCAATTATTTAATATTCAAAGGGGAAAATAAAATTAATTAAGTTGACAAGTTATAAGACTTAGACAACCAAGTTATTAGGCCATTGAAAGGGGTTGCATTATTGATGGTTTGAAACATGTTTTAAATGCAAATTTTTGTCAACTTAATTAGCCATGAGTTGGCTGAGAATAAAATATTATTTAATGTTTGAAACAACCCTGCAAATGTTGCATAAAATAGAAGTTTTTAGTGGTCATAAAGGGGCATATGACTTGGTGAATTTGTTGCATTTGATAACCTTTTTAATCTCTTTTTATATAGCAGCATGTGCAAGAGTAAAACAAGCCTCTTGTTCCTTTTACAAGGTAGACATATTTGCTAACTTTAAGGGAGTTTAAACAACCAAAAAGGCGATGCTGCATTTTCAGCTTTTTAAGCTTGGAAAATAGCTTTGAAAAGTCAACAATTGAAGTGGTCTTTGGTAACAAACTTAAGTCATTTATGAGATGTTTTCAGCTCCTATTTTAAGAGGGAATTTTGGTCAATCCATACTTGTTATTTTCCAGCCACTTAGTTGCCAAAGCATTGCTATTTAATGGACTCTAAATGAGTCGATTGGAAGTAGTTTCCAATGTGGGTTTTGGAGCAAGTTTTTGAAGTTATTATTTACTTCTTTTTGTAGTTGTTTTAGCATGGAGAAATTTTCATTAAGTCACCTCAATCTTCTTTTTAAATGATTCTCAACTGCTTGCATTACAGTTAGTCATAAGTAATTAGTTATCGGTTTAAGGAAGTTTACGACTGCATTTGTGAAGGGTGATAGTGGAAGAACGAGTTTTTTGAAGCTCTTGTCTATAAATATAAAAGTTTTGTATTATAGAGGGGTTGGTTATGAAGAAGGAAGAAGCATATAATTTTTTTTGCTCTCAGTTTATTAAGTTTGTAATCTATTTAGTTTATGTTTGGGGACAACATTAATAGAGGTATGCAGATCATTCCTAAAGCAAGAAAGAAGTTGATAAGATAAGGGAGTTTAGATTCTAGGATGTAGAGTGTTCAAAGGTTAGTTGGTAGCATTTTCAAGTAGAGATAATAGGCATGTCATACGTTCTGAATTGTTTTTCTATTCTTTTTTTACTTGAAGGTGAAAAGAAAAAGTAGCCATGAATGACTTGGGAATGAATTTTTTAAGTTCAAAAATGATAGATAAATGAATAATTTGATAATGACTAGAATTAAAGCTATGTACAGTGAGGTACTATTATGTTTTATAAATGCAATATAAAATTTTATGAGTATTATGGCTTATAGACTGAGATAAAATAACTCCTTTAACATTTATCTCCAAGAGTGTTCAGTAGAAGGTCTTAGTATGCTATAATATTTGTATGTAACCTAATGGGGTTTAGATCACGAAATGACAAATGCTCTCTAGCTGGTTATTATTATATATCAGAAAAACCCATTCACTTTAGTGTTAATTTTGATTCCAACCTTATTATTGGTTTTCTTTGAGAATCTCAATTCTTGATTAAAGAGGGAAGTAATCCCTTTACTTGATTTGAACTATGTTGCTTTTATGTATGTGTGTGGCATGATGTAAAATTATTTCATGAACATGCTTGGGTCAAGATGATGGTGTAAGAGTCATCTCTAAGTGTTAGTTAACCTTATAATAGGTAAATGGCCAACCATATGGGTTTGCAAGGACTTGTTCAAAAGGCAACAGGGGTGACTTACATTGTCTGTGAAGTTTAGATTATTTTACTATGTGACCACCTTAGGGGGTAAGCTTTTATGAATACAATCCTTAGATTAGTAGAACCAGTTGGTCTACATATGTTTTAACCTTAATAAACAAGACTACAATATTTACCATGAAAGGCCAGAACTTAAAAGGAAGTTATATTTCTATTTGAAGGTTTAACCATCATTATGGGAATTAGTATATGAATTAGTATACCTTATGAAGACCAAAGAGGTCAAGAATTGATTAAACATTATACTATGAGAGTAGTAGCTCTCAAGGGTTACGATAAATATTTGAACAAGTGGTTGTAGCCAAGACCTAGGTAGTTACACGAAAGTAACTCAGGTGATCGAGTCAAAAATTACTAACAACTCAGATGAGTTATTACTTAGTGAGTCTTCACATTCTAAGAAAGGATTCTATAGTGGAATTAAACATTGGACATCCAAGATTATAATATGAGGAAGGAATCTTCAGCTCAAGAATAATATTTATTATTTATGTGTGATGAACATTTTGTCAATACTATTTGCTTTGACCAAGAGAGTCTAGTCAAAGATAGAGGGTCATTAGTATCTACTACTTATGCTTAGAATGGGAGAGAAAATACTCCCATGGTTAATATGAAGGACTAGAATAAGTGGCAGTTACTAAGTCCCAAGAAGTAATGGGAACATAACTTAGGTATTCTAGGTTAGTAAAGTATAACTAGTTAAGTCATTTATTGACTTGGTAAGTATGAACTAGAACATATGACAGTTTCCAAGGCCAAGTTGTTACGTGGATGTAACATGGGTGTACTAAAGTTAGGAAGAATTAACCAACCCAGATGAATTATGACTTAACAAGGAACAATACTATGCTCGAGATTGATAGGTGTCAAGGAGCGGTACTATAATCAGGATGGAAAATAGTCAAGGAGCACTATAATGCTCAAGATTGACAAGTGTCTAGGAGTATGACTTAAATAAAGGCATCCTATTTAGATGAAACTTTGTATGAAGTGTTAATCAATAATCAAATAGTAAGTTTGAGGTATTTCAAGGTTAGATTAGGTTCTACAAGTCGAGTAGGGTGGGTGAACAAATGACTTCACTCCAAGTAAGTAGCATGGTAAACCCACAAAAGTTGTTTATAATTCCAATGAGGAAGGAAAAGCTGCAAAAAATGACCCCATGCAAAAAAAAATGGTTTGAACCCCCCTTTGAGCGAACCCATTTAATGTCGGGTCCCACATTTCCAGGAAAAATAAGCAAAAAAATGCTTGTGCAAAGGGGGTTCAAATGAACCCTGGTTCGAGCGAACCCCTAGGGGTTCGCTAGCACCCCCCTTTTTCCTCATTCTCCCCCTTTGGCACCAAAAAACTCCAATTTTTTTCCCTTCGAGGCTCAGTTGAGGATGAAAATGGAGACTTCACAGACCCAACTGGATGATGGTAGTCCTCAGAATGAGCTATCCAACGAATATAATTTTAATATGTTTTGGTTTTATTATGTAATTGTATTTTAATTCTAATTAAACATAGGTTT
Organism: Sequoiadendron giganteum; assembly: GCA_007115665.2. Classification (NCBI taxonomy): domain Eukaryota; kingdom Viridiplantae; phylum Streptophyta; class Pinopsida; order Cupressales; family Cupressaceae; genus Sequoiadendron; species Sequoiadendron giganteum. Next base: position 518,734,239 of record CM021101.1, read on the forward strand.
TTCACTGAAAATCAAGCTCTTTATTTTGCACATGTGGAAAAATAGCAAATTATCAAAATAAAATTCTAAAAATATGTGCAGGCTAGGTATTGATGTCCTTGATCCAGTAAAAAAAAAAGAATTTTGATACATACAAAAAAAGTTATGTTGTGTACGGTCCGCCTACATTTGAATTGTAATTGGTTTGACTTCAAAACTTGATTAAGGAAAAAATATTCAATAAAACACTATGAAACCAAATGAAAGGGCTAGATATCATAGTTACAAATCTAAATTTGAAAAAATTAGAATTTTATCCTTCATGGAAATTTTTTTATGTTGTATACGGTGAGCGTCACTCCTTAAAAATGTTGTTTACTGAAAAAAACTAGTTTTCGAAGGAGATGGAAAAAGAAGTGCAATCTGATTCCAAAATTTTTGAAAAAAATATATTTAAAATCTACAGACAAAATGTCACAAATCACTAGTTTGCATCATCTTCAAATTCCTCACGGTTTAGCCGCTATAGGTGCTCGAAAGTGAAGATTATGTAGAAAAAATTATTTTAGTGTCCAGTTTGGCCAAAAATTATAGACCAATATTGTGGGATCACCCAGCGATTGCATTTAATACAAATAACTTTGGTCAAAGTGGGTGCATTAGTCTCTGCATGCACTTGTCGGTTCACTGTGTTCTGGGTACTCAACATAATCAAAGTTTTCTTTCATAGTAGGAAGGTCTCCATGACTGAAAGATGGTATTGGTTTAGGGCACAACACCAGAGCTCAAATGGCTATTATTAGGGGGTTCTTAACCATTCCCTTCATTGAAGGGAAGGGCCACTTCCAGTTAGGAAGGTGTGCAGGGGACCACTTAAGTTTATGGTTGGAGGTAAAGCACTTGGGTGATGCTCTTCCTCTTGCATATGACTTGCCGAGTCTTGGGAGATGGAAAGAAAGAAAGAAAGAATCCAGATATGGATCTCTGACCCTTGTTCCTTATTCATTTATGATGATATATATTAGAAATTTTTTATGTGGAGAAGGATGAAAAGAAAATTAACTTGTATAGTCTAGATTGAAATATTGAAATGGAACTATTATGCTTCACTCATGTTTTCAGTTATGCAAATGTATCTTTCATTTATTGAAGAAATTTTTATGTCCTAATTTTAAGGAATAGTTACTTTTAATTTATGGTTAAAAAATCTATGTAAATTCCTTATTATAAGGATGTGGTTGTTACACATATGAGAAGGGTGTCGCTGAAATATAAAATGCCTTCATGGGGCCATTGGTTATCATTCCACAAGTTGGAGAGCACACGTATTATTTCCCGTAAGGGAACATGGAGCGGGTGGAGGTCTTGAAAAAATAGGGGGCTGATTAGCAATAGATGCTACAATATAATTTACCTCCCAAGGTTATATGTAAAGTCATAAATATACAATTGCACACTGAGCTTGATGCAAATGAAGTTTGTATTCAAATTACTCTTGTTCTTGAGACAAAGAATAATGATTCATCTTCTTTTGACATCAAATATTTATCAGCCTCTTAATGATATTTCTCTCACATATTGTGCTAGTTGTTTGGAAGGATGGTCCTTTAGTTGAAAATGCAAAGACCTTGTCAATGGACACCAAATGTTGCAAGAAATAAGCCAAATGGCCCAAAAAAGCCTGCAAAATAGACTTCGATCCAAAATTCTACACAATAGGATGAAATGGTCAAAATATTTGCAAAATGTAAATATCTCCCCTAATGATCAAATGGGTAGAGGGTAGATTGGTCCTCTTCTAAAAATAATCATTTTTTTACAACTTTTCGAAAATAGGCATAAAAGCCCAAAAAATTACAAAAATTGAAAATTACCAAAATTGATGAAACAAAAGGTATTTTTTCATTTGTTGAACCTTCTAGACGTGATGGCAGTGTCTATTTGGATCTATGATGCTCTGTTGATAGGGATATATGCAAGAGTCACCTTTATGTGGGAAGGAACGTGCTCTCATGGCTTTGATACCATGTTGAAGAATGCCAATATTAGTGAGATCAAAATTGGCAACCTACCACAAGTGAAACTATGAACACAATAGTATGTCTATCAATATAAAATAAAGAGTGTATAATAAAATGATCAAGCCTTGTATATATAGGCAAGGATAAGGAAGTGAGAAGGTAGGAGTGAAACTCTGACTACCCCTCGAAGTATGGAACACTTGTGAGCTCACTTGACAAGTGTGTGAGCAAGTGTTGATAGGTTTCTCAAGTCATGAGGACACATATCTCAACCATATGAAGTGAGAAAAAAGAAAAATAAACCTAAGTGAACTTAAGCTAGGTGTGAATAGGTCAATCCTAGAAAGGTGATTAGCTAAATATGCATGATAATGAGTCTATTTACACTAATAGGAGATCCTCGTAAAATCATCCCATGGGTCTATGCTAATATCTAAAAGACTCTTGTACATCCATTCTTTTGCACTTTCTTTCAATGACTGCACAAATATTTTCATCATTATATTTGTATCTTCAATTTCATACTCATCAATGACATCAATAAAGTGTCTTAAGTGATCCTCACTAGTGACAACATTATTTCCTTGAAATTTAGGACTCTCCCCTCCAATTTTAGCTATAATTAGATTGGGATAGTTAGGAATTCCACAAAAGTCCAATTGTCTATATCTTTCCAATCCTAATGGTTGTTTCACATGCACAATTCTCTAAGCTTGTCTTCCAGAATTAAACTTGACATTTTGTATTATATTTTATTGTGGTTTTGCTGAACAATAGACACTTGTTGAATTAGAAAAATTGGTGCCATATTTTTTAGGTTGAGCAAGGTTTTTCTATGGAGCAACCATTTTTGTTTTGTTGATTCAGTAGAAATTCCTATTGAGCTAATTAGGCCTACTGTAACACAATTTGTGCCTCTATATCACATTGCCTTTCTCTGAGATGATCAATAAGATAAATATGCTGATCTAAATCCCTCTGCTTAGTTTCTAGTAGAATGTTTTGATAAAAATATTTAAATGGTTTTTTTAACTCATTCTCTAAAGTATGAGGACTATCATGTCTACCTTCTCTTTGATTTATCAAAGGTGGAAGCACATGATTTATTTGAGGTTGAATTGGAGATGAACTTTCTCTTATGCTTTCTACACTAGGATTTATTTCTTTTCCATACCTAGCATAATCTCTTCTAAAAGTTATAGTTGTTCTAAATAGATTATCAACCGAGTAATTAGATGTGTATTGATCATAATTTCTAGAAGATCTACTCAAAGTACCTACTTTTTCATTATTTCTTGGATTATGAATTGTGACTTGGATTTTTTGCTTTCCATTGTTCTTGTCACCTTTTTGTTTCTATAGAAATAGTTTTAGGTGCCTTCTAACCTTTGGATCATTGATCCTTGTCCATTATTTATCTTCTCATGTACTAACTTCTGGATCTTCCTTTAGTAGGTTTGCCACTCTTTGAAGGAGAAATAATCAAAATGAATAACTTTTGATTTCAAACCAAATAATAGTACTTTCCTAATTACATTGTGATTGTTGAGTAACCTGGGTCTTCAATTTGATTATTGATTTGTCTTATCCTTGACAATGACACCAATTTGTTGGTGATATTGGCTATAAGCCCAAAATATCTAAGATATGATAATTTTTTAGGTACCAGGGCTGCCAAAATTAAGAAAATCACCACAAAATTGTCTTCAGGTTGGACAACTAAGGACCAATGCTTGAGGTGGGTAAAACCTCCTTCACTTTTGGCCCTACAAAACCAAGGGGTTTTTTCCTAATATGTTGAAAGGATGGTTAATAGACCAAGTGATTACCTCACAACAAAAAATACCCACTACAAAGTGTATCCCTATACTAATGTCACTATAAACCTATGTACTTTTTTGGAGGTGTAAGTATGTACATCTATTTAATAGATAATCTACCCGAAAAGTGTTTGAATATGGGTTGTATGATATCCACTTTAGATTTAATACACTTTCAAACATGGAAACAAAAACACATAGAAACATAAAATTGAAAGGTGTTTGAATTAATGTGTTTTAGGGTGTGTTGAGGATTGTGGGGGGAAAACTAGTTACAAACCATTACCTTCATTGGATAGAAGAGTCACTAGATTCAATCAAACATATGATAATAGAAACTTAGGTGATATCCTAATCAAGATACCACAAAAATACTATATTATTTTGAATCTATAGGTAAGTTGGGATCTATAGGCACATTTAGAAAAATAATAAATGGGTGTATAATATTAAGGGAGTCTAATTAGTAATCCTTAGGAACACTCATACATTTATTTAATATGCTAAAAAGATACCATACAAAATATTTGTAGGGATTTTACAAACATCTGGCTAAAAAACTAATCAACACACTTCATAAATATAACTAAACATACATAAGGAGGCACTCAACTAAGGTTGATTATCCTATTGATCAAACAAAATTCAAAGCTTACACATTTTATCATAGGCTTGGGAAAGAACCCAACCCATTACAATATAAAAACAAATATACCTAGGAGAAAAAATTGAAACCCTAGGGCTCCTTGCAAGTATTTTTCTTTCATTGATGGCCCTACAACTACTTTTCCTATTCAAAATTGTTATCTTCCTCTTATATTGTTCTCTCTTTCTAAAAATGAATCCAAGGCTAATAAGACCCATGAATAAGATGTTAAGGTAATGTTAGAGGGTCAAACTAACTACAAAACCCTAGCCACAACCCTCACCCTGTGTCCAAATGGCATCTATCTTCTATAAATCCAATTTTTTTGATAGGGGTGTGGGAAAAAATTCTTTGAGCAGTATCATTTACTTGTAATGAATGATCAACATGGTTGATTGCAAGGAAACAATGTAAAACACCCTAAAAATCTATTGGAAACAACAAGCTGAAAGTGTAATTTGTTAAGAAAAATCTACATACAATAAATGCAGAGTGGGAACGACATACTTCATCAGATCAACACCAAAATGTCTTTAATATCATTAGGGAATATGCCCAAGTCAAGACTAGAGACTTGTAGATGTGGTTGGGAGTTTATGAGGGTAGCTGAAACAAGTTTTCAACACCTTTTATCTATTGCAGGATTTTGACCCTCATTCGCCAATGGAGAAACAAGCACCTTGTAGATGAGGCATGGAAAAATACAATCAATAATCAAATCACATCTTCACTAGAAAGAATTTCAATTATAGTACCCATGTAGAAATTCAAGCCCTAGGTGGTCGGGTTCAAATGCAACCACTTTTCCTATAAATGTTTTGATGGCACTAAAATACTCACAAAATATTTCTACAAAAATTTACCTTCAATTAGGTCATCATGGAACCACACAAAACCACCAGGTCTCAAAAACTAGCAAAATCTAGATGCACCCTAAAATCCTATACAATAGAAGTTTGTGAAAAAAGTTCACATCATTGGGACGTGCTGGGAATTGACCCTCATCGAGTTGAGGCTACTTCAAACATTTTTTTGGTACACATGCAAACCCTCACAATTCCTTTTTTATCAAGCCTAAACCCTATACAAAAAAATATGCATCCAAGTGCACCATGAGTATTTATCCTCCATCTACTCATGATAGACATTCGAATTACAAGTGCACATGCAGGAAAATCCTACATGTGCAACTAAACCTTACAAAATTTTCATTCAGATGGGAAATCTCGCTGATGACTTCAACATTATGTCACAAGAAGAACTGGAGACCTTCAGATTTGATGATGTCATCATGATGTCGGCACTGTGGATGCAAGAATTTGGGCCCCATCTTCCCATAAAACAACAATTTTTCACTTTGAAAATATCACACAAAAGAAGAGCTCACAAGTGCACCTATAGAATAGTTAGTGGTAACTGCATCAAGTAAAGTTTAGTTTAGATTCTTGAACTTGTAAGTGTAGATGGAACCCTCTGACCTGCAAAGGTTCCAATGGACATGAAAAGTATGCATGACTAAATTGTTCATTTTTAGTTAGAACTTTGATCAAACCAAATATGCAAGTACCCATTAAAGCCCTCTTTAAGATGCACAAGTTTTTTGGGACTTCATACTCAGGTGAATTATGGATTTGCGACATGGGCTCCACATATGCTCTCTAAATGACATGTGGCATAGGGTAACTAGACCTTGGGATTCAATTCATGTGAAAGCTACCCCAACACAACCAATTTGTCAAAACTTTGAGATGTTTGTGTAGAAGATGAGGCCACAAAGTCAATACAAGATTTCTTATCCCATCTACACCAAGTGAAGAAACCCATATGAATTGGTCAAAATACACATCCATTTCCATAGCTAATCTTGCAAACTAGTAACCAACTAAATTCTTGCAAAAAAAACTTGTAGAAAAATAACATTCAAGTGCACTCACAAAATTCCACTCTTCATTTGCCTAGTCAAGTGCACATGACAGACTGGAGTTCACTTAAAGAAAACTTGCAAACTTTAATGATGTGAACAACACTAGAAGATAAGCTCCATTTGCTCACAATTTTGTACTTGGTCAAATTTTTATGCCTATAATGCTTGTGGGAAAACCATGTACAAGTAGACATGCAAAAAGAACATTAAAAACTGAACTTATAACTTTCAATTCAGACCTAAAGGTTTGCATGGCCAGATGGACCTATCTGACCTGCATAATGGGAAAAAGGCATGTGAACTGAATGAAGACCATGAAAATGAAGTTCACATGACCCATACAAGCACACAAATCCAACACTTAGTCATTTTTCTTTCAACATTTCAAACCATGGTGTAGAAAAAATTGATTGAATTGCACCACTATGAGGAAGATGGGTTCATTTGGGCATAAGACCAAAACCCACAAGGACATAAATTTTGACCCTTAGTGAATTTCACAAAGTTCAAAAGACAACCAAACCTATTTTTTATGTTCTACCCATGGTGCAAAGAAAAAGCAACCTTATCAAATATCTCATACCAGTTATAGTTTTGGGAAAAAATTTCTTACACATGAAATAAGACTCATAATTTTTTAGGTGCCAACACTATAATGGGCTAAAAATAAGGACATGGGTCAACACTTGCAAGTATGAAACTATAAGTTTTAGAAGGGTTTGTAAACTGATTTTTAATGTAACAAATTAAAAAAATACATCAAAAGTGAATAGAAGCTAAGTTTCACTGTGCTTAACGATAGATGAGTTATGAAAATTTTGATCTTTAGAATATTGATGCAAGCCATAATGATTGCTTTATGCTAAGCTTGAAGTTTTCACTCTTCTTAATAATAGATGAGTTATGCAAAATTTAACCTTTAGAATGTTGATGCAAGCCATAATGATTGCTTTATGCTAAGCATGATGCTCTATTGATGTTCCATTCATGTGATGATGTATTGCAATAAGGCATGATTTAAATATGATCACAATCTAGATCCCAATTCAAGAAAACTTAGTGCACAAATCAATAAACAATCACCACATTTTAAAATTAGATTAACTTAGAACTAATAAAAAACGAGTTTAAAATTAGAAACTAAAATTATGCCAAAATATCAAAACAAAAATATACTAACACTTGCACTTAAAGGAGGTTCAAGGATTACACCAATAGAAAACTATATGTATGTTAATATGCTAGAGAGTATGTGTTTGTGCATGGATGCGCTACAAATTCTAGTTGCATGTGGCTAGATTTAACAATTAATAATAAGTGTTAAATAATAAAATGAAATAAACTTAGACAAATCTAGGTTTTTTCCTTAAATAAATTAAGTATTATTTGATTATGAAATGTTTGTATATAGATTTAAAACATAAAACAATGCAAATGCAAAAGAAAGTTGCCATCAATTTGACAAAAAGACTACAATAAAAAGAGAATGTTCCCATCAAGTTTTCAAATCAATGTTCGTTTGGTTTTTATGTGATAAGTGAGATTTTAGAGGATTTTACCTAATATTTTGGAGGGTTTTACCATTAGAAAACAACTGGTTTACCATTAAAAAACAACTGGTTTACCATTAAATGGCAACTAGAACTTATTTTTTGACGACTCAATAGTGATTTTCAGGCGTGAGACTTGTTTCAAGCTCAAATCTCACACTATATGTCTTGGTGTTGGTGTTGGGCACAATCGTAAATGTATATAAATGTAATTATGATTTGGAGGATTAAAATGAACTTAGGAACATTTTATTTGGTGTTTAAAATGAATGTTTTAGTCAAATTTCACAATTGGGCGACCTGGTATTATACCTAGGCAACCTTGTTATAAGCTAGTTAACCCAGCCTTTCAAAAAATTGACTAACACTGCTGGGGCAGTTTGGTATCATGTTGGGGTGCCCTGGTAGTAGATGGGGTATCTTGGTAGTATATTGGGGCGAATTGGTATTTAGGGGTGACCTGGTTTTATAAGCCAAAAATATAGATTTTTGGTTAGGTGTGTTAGGGAGGCCTAGTCCCCATAAAAAATTTAGAATGTCAAACCTATTAACCAATGTTAGTTGAGGGTTTTCTAAGCCTAATCCCTTTGTTAGATAATTTTATGCCCTTTTTTTTGTCCGCGATGATCATTTTTGTTGACTATTTCAAAAACCTAGTCAAGTTTTCTCTCTTTTTGGTCTTGTTAGTTCCTCTTTGTTTTAGGACCTCGAATGGGTAAACCATGTAAAAAGAATTGTTCATCATGGTCCCAAGGGTCTATTGATGTTTGGAACCTTTCCTTATGAGTCTTTGTTGAGGACTTGTGGGTTCTCCCGCATCGTTTTACATGCACTCTTTCAAAGTTGGCTATTTGGAAAATTTAGGGTAAAGGAGATCATGCACCTTGTCTTGTGAAATCTTGGAAAGGCTGTAAACCTTCATGGTTGTTCTTGTTAGTTTTCACAATATTACTTTTAAGTCTCGAGGTGTTGTGTTGTAGTATCTTTCTTGTTTTGTGATGTCACATTGCGACGAGACATCTTGGAAAGTGTGTGGTTTGTCTAGAAGTGACCCATCATCATTCCAATTAGTGGAGAGTTTTTATCTCTTGGTTTGAAATAATTTGGTGAAGGTTTGTCCTTGTTTTGGTTGGTTAAGTGAGTCTATATGTGGATTGGAGGTTGATGATTCCCTCATCCTATTCTAGAGTTGCGTTGTGAGAGAACACGATCTTGGGTTGTAATTGATTGTTGTGTTGGAGATGTTCTCTTTCTCTCTCTCTTTTGTTCTTCGTGGTGGATTTATCACACAAGTGGTTAGTGACACTTGTGTGCACATCATTGTGCAAGTATGATATGTTGATGTCATATCCTTGGTATTGTGGTTGTGTTTTTTTTTTAAATTGTTCTGTCCAATTTTGCCTTGTGCTTCGGGTGGGGCATTACATGAAGCATAAGGGTCAATGACCACTTGGCTACAACAAAACCACAAATGTTTCACCACAAGTCTTTAAAGGCCAAATGCAAATCCACTCTCATGAAAAATCAAACTCATCTGTAAGTCAATTGTTTATATGATTGTTTAAATTATTTAATTAAATCATTTTATGTAAACAAATTTATTTGTTACTACTTGTCATTAGACAATAATCAATGATGCTTAATTAGTTTATAAATATGTTTTACAACAAATTAGAAGTCATAAATTTTCCTACTTAAGAAATATTTATCTTTTTTAAAGTAGATATGCAAGATTCTTTTTGAAATTAGATATGAAGGATTTATAACTTTATTTTTTTTGAAATTAGTTATCATGAATATGACTGGCTAAAAAATTTAGGTGTTAAAAGCAGATTTGTAGAAATGATAGATTTTTTAAGTTTTATTAGGACAATTTTTAGAGTATTATTAACAACAATTTTTTTTATATAGATAGATAAATTTTATTTCTCAAAATTTAGTGAATATTATATATTTTAGTAATTGTAGATTAATATATTATTAAATTTTGATGTCTTAATATTTAAAAAATAAAATGTCTATTTGAAATTAATTTTTCATTTTTTCTATTCATTATATGGTGCTTGTCTTCAAGTAATATTTTGATGTTTTAATGATAAAAAAATATTTTAAATTTGTTTTGATTAGTAAGAGATATAATATTTTTAATTCACATTAGTAAATAAAAATAAGAATATAATCTTAAAATAATTATAATTAAAAAATTAAATTCAAGATCAAATTTATTATTATAATTATAATTATATAATTTTTAATTAAATTAAATTAAAATTAATTAAATATATTTAATAATTACGAAGAACAAATTGAAATTCATCCATGTTACTCTTTTACAACTAGCACTTGCACCTAAAAGAGGTTCAAGGATTAAGTCGATAGAAAACTATATGTATGTTAATATGTTAGAGAGTATGTGCTTGTGCATGGATGCACTACAAATTATAGTTGCATGTGGCTAGATTAAACAATTAATAACAAGTGCCACGTAGTGACTAGTACTTGCCTTTATAGTATTGTAATTATTGTTTTCTAAATTTGAAAATAAATAAATGTAAGTTTTAAATTAATGTGAATAAAAATAAATGTAATTTTTTTTAATTATAGTGTTTTAGTATTGTTAATTAGTTATTTGCATGACCTAACCCTAACCCTAACTCACACCCTAAGTCTTATTCTATCCCTAACCCTAACCCTAACTCTAACCCTAACAATAAATTCTAAACCATTATCCTAATCCTAGGCCTATCTATAATCCTAACTATGGTTGTAACACTATCTAATTATAAACCTAATTTTAATCACTATCTTTTAAATAAATAATATATTTAAGTGATTTTTATTAGTAATATTTTTTTAATTTATTTTAATTTTTGAATAGTTCTAACCATATTTTTTACCTTATTCTTAATTCTAATCCTAATCCTAATTATAGTGCTTTGAGGATTATAATAACTAATAATACTAGGAATAGAATTATAATTAAATTATTTTTATATTAATTATACTTATTTTAATTTAATTCTTATTTGTATTTATTTATATTTTGAAGGTAATAAAATTTGAGAAATGAAAAAAGTGACAATGTCAAATAGTTTAAGATTTAATTTAATTTTTTTTTTTAATTGTGTAAAATGTCTTTATATGCTAATTTATAGATGTGCTTTAAGTTTTAATGAAATGACTTTATAAAATAAAAAATGAAAAATAATTTTTAAAAAATGTTAAAAAAATAGTTTACCTTGCTTTCCCTACAAATTTGCCAACAACACAACTTTTTAACCAATCATATGCACGAGAAATAGTTTTTATAATTTGTAAAGTTAAATATTAACTAAATTATTAATAACTAATTAATTATAAAAAGCAAAAATTATTGCAATAGTACTATGTCTCACGACACATACTAATAAGTGTTAAGTAATAGAATGAAATAAACTTAGACAAATCTAGATTTTTTCCTTAAAGAAATTAAGTATTATTGATTATGAAATATTTGCATACACATCTAAAACATAAAACAATGCAAATGAAAAAAGAAAGTTGCCATCAATTTGACAAAACACTACAAATAGAAATAGAATGTTCTCATCTAGTTGTCAAATCATTATTTGTTTGGTTTTTATGTGATAAGTGAGATTTTAGAAGCTTTTAATTTATATTTTGGAGGTTTTTACCATTAACGATAGTTGTTTTACCATTAAATGACAACTAAAACTTGTTTTTCGACGACTCAATGGTGATTTGTAGATGTGAGACTTGTTTCAAGGTCAAATCTCACACTATATGTAGCCTATCAACTAATAAACTAGCACTTGCACCTAACGGAGGTTCAAATATTACACCAATAGAAAACTATATGTATGTTTTTGATAAGTTAAGCAACATTTATAGGGTGTTGCACCCTTTACATGAAGAGCCCACAGTGCCAAAAAGGAACCAAGTTCAACAGACCATTGTAGAAACTAAACTAAAAACAACAACAAAAAGGACACAAACACTACACACTAACAACAAATAACAACAAAAACAAGCAAACCCATCCACTAATTTGCAACACTTTCCCATTTTTGAATGAGGAGATTTAAAACATCATCCCCAATCCAGTTGGGGCCTTCTCCCTCAGTATTCTTGTTTGCCTCCTTGATGACATCGAAAAGTGTGACAGAAGATCTGTGAATTATTTTAATAGTGAAATAAGCCAACATGTTGAATTTCCTTTCAAGTTTTACCACCCGTTCACATAGCTTGTTGATGTCCTCATCCTTGTTGTTCTTCCATTGGGTCATCTCATCCTCAATAGCCCTGGGGCCCAAAGAGTGGGTAGAGTCCTCTTTGAGCATTTTGTTCATGTCCGAGAAATGGCTAGGGCCCTCTACAAAGTCCTCTTCCATCTCCTCGACAGTGTCTTTCTTGTCAACTCTGCCATCAGTATGCTCTGAGTTGCTTAAAATATCATCCACCGGGATCCCTTTCTTGTTCTTTTCCAGATTGTAGGACCTCTTGACACTAGTTTGTTCTGTCCCCATATCAATAGTAGAAGCCACGATAGTGTCACCTTTGGAGTCTTTTTTCGTATCACTTTTCCTCTCGCTGTCAATGGCCGACAACTCAACCTAGGATGTAGTGTCTTTTTTCCCCTTTTTCTTTATTGTAGGTCTGCTATCCATCTTGGTGGGTTTGTTCTTTAGTTCGCACAAACCGGCCACAACCTTGGAATGGGCCAATCCGACCTCCCCCTTCTTCTTTTTTGATGGGGGTTTAGATTTAGGCTTAGCACAGGGTTCATTTTCAAGCGGGGGGGATTTTCTCTTAGGACCCACTGAAGTAGTAGGGGACAAATTATTAGTGGAAAGGTTAGGTGGCTCCAACTCTTCCACACAAACAACCGAGATGGGTTTTGGGGGTCACAGTGCCAAATGGAAGTGATAGAGCCTCATGATGAGGCATTGGTGCAGAGGCAGGGGAGGCGATAGGTCAAGGTTAAGAGCGACAACTTCATGGGATTCCTTGATCAAATTTTCCAGGGAGTTCAACAAGAAGAAAGGAAAGTTGAGGCTCATTTTGTGCCTTAGGTGGTTTAGCAGTGACAGGTGATAAACATAAAAAACCTTAAATCTACCTTCTAAAGTAATGTATTTCATGATAGAAAGACACACCTTGTCCCAGGGTTTGGGCAACACTTCTTTGTCGAATCCTGACTGCTTCTTAACTAGAATCTTATTGTCCTTGAAGAAGGCATTGAGGCTCTCGAGGTCTTGTGTTTTGTTGTGCTTCTTGTACTTCTTGTCATCGCAAGAAAGGTCCGCCGCCTTGGAAATCACTTCCTCATTGACCTCAAATGAGATGCCACCCATGGTGACTCTCCTTTCCCTCCACTAACCAGCAAATTGAGCCAACATTTTTCATCATGGCCCACCATATTTTTTAACAGTGACGCCGATCCCCTTGCCATACATATATTCCACACAATGGGGTCTTTGTGAGATTCGTCGCAGGTGTCGGGCTCGATCCTGACCCTATTGCTACCCATCTTAATCCACAACACACAAAAACTAGCCCAAGAAAATAAAGTTATCCAAAAAATAGACTGGCCGTCGATGAATTTGCTCGCCCTTATAACATCATTACCAAGCCACCCAAGACAAAAAGGCATAATTAAAGCTTTTAAAAGTTTACACGCTCCATTAGTGATTCCCAATGAAGCCAACAAAGCCAACACCGTGGGGCCAAAAACTTTCCTTAAGTACAATAAGCCAAGGTAATAAGCCATGATGAAAAATATCGGATAATTAATATCCGACGTGCCAAAAAATTTATTGACGTTACACATTTTCCCATATCTTTTAGCCGCAGGGCCAAAATTTGAATTTCTTAAGTACACTTCATTAAATCTTATGGTCATCATTAACTTGATCAAAAAATAATTATCCATCAAGTTGGAGATAATCCTTGCAATACACACATTCCCAAAGATTTGATGGGATATGTGGTATATTTGATTAGACAACCCATAAAGGTGAAGGACCCCACCATTCTCGATATTCCTCTTTAAACTTGCCACATCATTCAGCTTAGTCCCCATCATCATAGGTCCTAATGTTTAGTGCCACCTGTACCCACAAAAACAAGCATTGTTGGCCATCATTAAATGAATATATTTCTTTATTTTGCAAGGATTAAACCTTGTATGTTTGCCGGTAGACACTTGAGTCTTTTCCAACATTTGCATAGACTCCAAGAGGAACCCAAGTTGGCCAGACCATCGACCACTTGGTTACCCTCATGAAAGGTGTGAGACAACAATTTCCTTTCCAATTTTGAAATCAATAAGTTTACGTCCAACAAGATATCCCTGATGTTCCAACCATGAAAACGACCATGATTAACAAAGTCAATCACAGTCATAGAGTCGCCTTCAATGTGCAAATTTTTTATGCCCAGAGTGATAGCTAACTCGACGCCCTTGAGCAACGCTGTGATTCAACCGTCATAGAAGACTGTATACCTATTCCTCCAAAAAACTCAACAACAAAGTTGTCTTTGCAATCCTTGAAAATTATATGTATGTTAATATGTTAGAGAGTAGGTGTTTGTGCATGGACAATTTCTAATTACATGTGGTTGGATTAAACAATTTATAATAAGTGTTAAATAATGGAATGAAATAAACTTAGGCAAATCTAGATTTTTCCTTAAAGAAATTAAATATTATCTAATTATGAAATATTTGCATACAGATTTAAAATATAAAGCAATGCAAATGAAAAAAGAAAGTTGTCATCAAATTAATAAAAAACAAATAGAATGTTCCTATCGAACTGTCAAATCAATATTATCTAGCTTTTATGTGATAAGTGAGATTTTAGAGGCTTTTACCTCATATATAAACCTCATTATATTTATATGCTTGGTTTTTCATTTCTTTTTGATTTTAAATATTATTTTACCTTCCTCCTTTGCGTAGTTTTATATATCTTTTTAATTTTCTCTTTCTTTAGTTACCTCATTTTCCTAAATTTTCTCTCTTATCTTATTTCCCCCCTCTTACTTGATCATAATTTTTTAATCTCCTTTTCTCAATGTTGAATTATTTTATTAATTTCTTATTTCTCCCTCTCCCTCATCTTCCCCTCTTCCTCATGATGAATCACTGAGTGTGATAGAATCGCTTTTTTCACTTTTTGATCAAATCCAAAAGCTTGCTCTACAACTAGTTTACCATTAAATGGTAGCTAAACCTTGTTTTCCGTCTACTCAATAATGATTTGTAGATGTTCAAACTCAAATCTCACTCTATATATAACTTATCGACTAAAATAAACAAATAAATCATTAATAAATTTTGTCAACTATTACACATAAACACCTAAATCAAATACTAAATTAGTATCCCAAGATATGACCAATACACCCACACACCATAAGTATAACAATAAAAGGAGGAGCATAAAGAAGCAATTTCCTAGATTAGTTTGACTTGTATTTTAGTTATTTTTCATTGCTTGATTATGCTCTCCCTATAAGTCTAGAAAGAGTATATATATATATAATATTGTACACGTGGCCATGTTTGACCAGTGTAAGGAGGAAGGGGTCGGTTGAGAAGGTCCAATGGGCAGGGCCTGAGAGCGGAGGCGCATTATTGGAGGGACCTGTTCAGTCTGGGCTGGCGGGCGGGTGGGTCAGGTCAGCAGTTTGAGTCAAGCCGGCGCGCAACTTCGTTTTCAACAAAAGGAGGCGATAGGCGCTGCAACGTCCATGTCGAGTTTCACCTACAATCATCATAATGCATGCATGCGCCAAGAAAACATCATGCTTTCTTCCTTCCACGTCAGCGCGTCCAGTTTCAAATCCGCGGGCGCCACCCTGTAAGGGCGGTGGCGTCACAATCGAACACCAACTTGGGTCGGGTTGGGTTAAGGTTGGGATAGGCGTCCCGAACCGGCCGCGTGAGTTTGAACCCTGGGAAGGGCGTAGTGGGTGCCGGATGGGCACTGGGTTACTATATTTTGTTTTTAATGTTTTTCCCTGATTTTAAAAAGATGCATAATTGAAGGCTTTTCATACGTTTCGTTCACGGCGACCGATAAATGATATATTCAATGTGTATATGGCTCTATAAATCAGATACCCGGTGTATATATGAGCCCAATTGCTCCTTATCGGGTCCCCCCATATTGGTGTGGTTCAGAGCTCCTTCGTCTTCAAACTGTGGATGGAAAACTGGCCTATAAAGCCGTTCGCAGGAAGGCTTGTGTCGTAGAGAAAATCAAAGACAGATCTGCGAGCTCGGAAAGATCGGGTGTGCTGCCGTTGGATAATTTTGTCTGCGGATTTTGAAATAAAAGGTGAGATTTTGGTACAGATTTTGCCCCGTTTTGTTGTTCTAGGGTTCGTTTGGAAGATTCTGGATCTTTTTTTGTGAACGTTTGAGAGTTTTCTGGGGGTTTCTGGTGCTCTTTAAGTTCAAAACTGTTTACTAAGTGTGTCTGAAGGGTTGGGCTGGATATCCATTTAGACGGTTTGAGTTCTTGTGGAGAAAAAAGAGCTGGAAGGCTTTCAAGAAGCGTCTAGGAATATACCCATCTGGAGGATTTGAGTGATTGCAGAGTAAAATAGCTGGAAGGGTTTCTGGAGACACATAGGATTTGAAGGGAGCCTAGGGTTTTTAGGGTTGGAAGGGATTTGCACATGTTGTATTTGTGGCTAGCTGAGGAGATTGCTCGGCTGATTTGGACATTTGGCTTGCAGCTGAACCCTAGGATTTGATAACTTTGTGACCCTCATCTTTCATATCGATCTGGGTATTGCTTAAAGGGAAAGAATTAATAATAATAATCCTTGAACATAGAAAACATGTCTATTTTACCGCAGACTGACGATCTCAGAATCAGGGAGGTGTGGGCTGATAATTTGGACGAGGAGATTGCTCTGATCCGGGAGATAGTAGACGATTACCCTTATGTTGCCATGGATACCGAGTTTCCAGGCATGGTGGTAAGACCTGTGGGAAATTTTAAATCTGCTTCAGAGTACCATTATAAAGCTCTAAAGGCTAATGTGGACATGCTCAAGCTTATTCAACTGGGCCTCACTTTTTCTGATGAGGATGGAAACCTGCCTACATGTGGAACTGACAAGTACTGTATTTGGCAATTCAATTTCAGAGAATTTAATGTAGAACAAGATCTCTATGCCAATGATTCTATTGAGCTTTTGAGACAGAGTGGTATTGATTTCAAGAAGAATAATGAGATGGGTATTGATTCACAGGTCTTCGGAGAGTTGCTAATGTCATCTGGCATTGTCTTGAACGATACCGTGCATTGGGTAACTTTTCACAGTGGCTATGACTTCGGTTACCTGTTGAAGCTTCTAACATGCCAGAACTTGCCCTCTACTCAGGTGGGATTCTTCAATTTGATCAACATGTATTTTCCAACTGTGTATGATATCAAGCATCTTATGAAATTTTGCAACAGTCTGCACGGAGGGTTGAATAAGCTAGCTGAGTTACTGGATGTGAAGAGAATTGGGGTGTGTCATCAAGCTGGTTCTGATAGCTTGTTGACTTCTTGTGCGTTCAGGAAATTGAGAGAGGGTTTTTTCAGTGGATCCACTGAAAAATATGCAGGCGTGTTGTATGGTTTAGGATGTGACAATGGTGACAATGGTCATTAATCTTTTGAGATTAGAGAGCGAGATTAAACTCTCATCTCTTTGTATACTTTTTTGGGGCAAACCCTGCAACTTAACTTATTAATTGCCAAGTTGTTTAAATAATTATTGTTCATATTGTCTTCATGTTCTGTGACCAATGCGTGATTACTTTGTCAGCATCTTTGTTATAAGGATTCTCATCAATTTACATGCCTCGTTCATCTTTACTAAGACAAATGAAAAAAAAGATGTTATCTATCTGTAGATTCTAATCTTTTTACTTTTATAGTTTGTTGGATCTTAAGTCTAACAGAAAGGAAATACACTGAATTTTAACTTTTATAATCAGGAAACTGGTGGTGGAGTAGGTATTAAATGTGGTAGTTTTGTAGCATTGTCTTTACCAGAGTTATGTAGTTCATTGAAATGGACTGTGTTGTTTCAAACTTCTCTGTTGGAAACTGGTGAAGAACAAGTTTATGGATTTAGTACCGTGATTGCTGGTATTTGTTTCAATGGTGTATACCACTATTTTAGCCTTAACAATGACGGTGAATTTTAATTTCTTTTAAGCCAATCTGGTTTATAGGACCCGCTAAGATGTTTATATTTCAGATAGAAGATGGTTTCTATAATTTATGATGTATTCTCCAAGTTTTGTTTAGTTGCTTTAATTCTTTTTAATTGAACTTTAAAAAAGTGTTCAATTTAGAAGAAAATGTGCTTCATCGTCAGTTTGCTTTAAATTGCACACCTTACAAATCCTTTGTTCCCAGGGGGTGTGGGTGGCTCCATCCAATTGTTTCATTATGTATTTCATGGAGGTCTGTGTTCGATGTCACAATCTCAAGTGTGGGTGTCTCCATCCAATTGTTTCATTGTGTATTTCTTTTATGTTTAATGTTACAATCTCAATGTCCATCATGGACAGGCAGATGGAATTGTTTGTATTTGTTACAGGGGATCTGTCATAGATTGACAGATAAAATTGTTTGTATTTGCTACAAGGGCGTCTTCAGCGGTGCAGTGTTAAGGAGAAATGTTTTTTCGTCTCATTTGTTTGTAGGTTTTTCATTCATTTGTTTATAGGTTTTGCATCCATTTGCTATTTGATTATATGCCAGTGTAGACCTTTGATGGGAATAATTTGCTCTCCAGCCAGCCCTAGGAGATGCTTTTTTAAAAATTTCTTTGTATTTTTTCCAATTACTGATGAACCGTGTTTGGAAATATTTTTGGGCTGTATGAGGTAAATGCGAAATGTTCGAGAAACTTTAGCAGGCTGCTATGTAGATTTTGAATCATAACGAGTCCTCTTGATGTGGGGCATATAATGGGTAGCAGGTAATAGTTGTTTTTATGTCATGGCCAAACCAGAGAATAACGTAGTTTATCAGACATCTCTTTTTGAAAGCCTGTGAGGAGATTCCCAGTTATCTACCCATGAAAATTTTCAGACGTTGCACCTTTGGGCTTATTTCTTATGACATGGAGGAAATCTCAGACCTTGCAAATTCAGATACCATACATGCAGTGCAACCACTTTGTTTAGTACCATCAGCTGCATGTATTCCTGCAATTTTTATTTGAAAAGAAGTTGTTCTGAAGAACATTTTTGCTTTGAGAGCAGGTTTAATTATTATCTTCTGTGGTGTAAACAGAACTGAATAGAATGCATATCAAGTTCCACGAAGTGTAAGAGTCAAGTGTTAATCCAATAAATATTGCTCTAATAGAGAAATTGTTAAAGGTTTGCTTGAACTCAATCAAAGTATTTAAACCAAGTTAGATTCACCTGTGATGCAGAGATCTGAGGTTCTCCTATTTCCAGCAGGTAACACTTATGCAGATGTTTTGGGGTGTTCCTTCTTTGTAAATAATGTACATGCTAAAAACCGTATATGCAAGTGAGCTAACTTAGATTGGTTCTTTGGAAACTTCATGGACTGTGGAAGCTTCATGCTATTAACTTAGATTATTAGGAAAATCATATGGTGCTTTGTTGTCTTAGCCATGTCATGATCTATATGGAAAACAACTTTGATGCTGGAGTCATTTTACTTTTTTTCGAGAATTATATCTTGTATTGCTTCACAAAAAATGAAGTTCTAGCAGTCTCAAAGAATATTACATGGAAGGCCCTTCCTTCAAAAGGATGAACTTGGTCTGGACCAAACTCGATTCAAATATGTGATTAAAATATCTGGCCGCCTGGATGGAAGGGTCAATAGGTTCCTATGATCGGTAGTTGAGTACGGTCTTCCTAGCAAGTGTTCTTGATGACGTGTATATAAGCTACAAGTATGCAAGTTAGATCTTATAGCAAGCATTTAGAACTGGTTGTAAGGTTGCACCAGAATGTAGGGAATGTGTTCAATATAAATTTTAATTTGAGCAAGGAATTTGACGTAGAGCAAGTGTGAAGGCCATTGTAATAGAATTTCATGACAGTTTTGAAATGCTTTAAAGATAAGCCCTTGCATGTTTTCTTCCATGTCAGTGATATGAAAAGGAACCGCAAAGCCCGACTCGGACGAAGAGTCGTGAAGTTAGAAGTGTATATTGCAATCCTCACCTCATCCATTTCCATTTCTTGGTTTAACTTGACAAGACGCAGAAATGGATGGTGGGTATCATTGAAAAGCTTGGGATACCCTATTACAATACAAAAATACATGAAACAAGAGAAGAGCATTCCAAAGTCAGAGAAAAGGACTAGCCTACAACACCGCTTCATAGTGCAAGTTAGGGCGAACATTGGCACATAGGAGGAGGTGGATGTAGACAAAATGTGCCTCTTTTCCCTAAGTATATTTCAACACTCAAGTGGGCCGTAGGGCTTAAAAAAAGAGCTAATCAAATCTCACTTCGATCATATTTGCTATGAAGAAAAGCATAAAATGGCAAATATTATTTGTTAGGGCAAATTGTGAAAGAATACATCATTGAATTTTAGGAGGTAAGAAATTTATTTGCGGTTATATACTGTGGAAATGTGAAGAGGAACTTTAGCGGACTTAATAGCTTCGGAGGAGCCAAACTCTTGCTGGCTAAGCCGAATGCTAAGGTCTGTTTATACAAATTCATATTCAAAGTAGAAAGGGTAGATCCATGAAAAGGTGAGAGAATAGGCACTGGATTGTGTAAAAATAAACAGAGTAAATCTAAATTGAAAAAAGGTTAGAGAATTTACACTAGATTGTATAAAAATAAACATATTCACATTCAAATCAGAAATAGTAAATCTAGATTGTATAAAAATAAACATATTCACATTCAAACCAGAAATAGTAAATCTAAATTGAAAAGGTAAGAGAATCGACACTAGATTGTGTAAAAATAAAGAGAGTAAATCTAAATTGAAAAAAAAGTACGAGAATCTTGTGTAAAAATAAACATATTCACATTCAAATCAGAAATGGTAAATCTAAATTGAAAAGGTAAGAGTATCAGCACTAAGTTGTGTAAAAATAAACAATTTCATAAATCAAAAGAGTAAATCTACACAAATTCACACTCAATGCAGAAAAAGTAAGTTTAAATTGAAAAGATAAGAGAAAGATAAGAGAATCAACACTAAG
Source organism: Sequoiadendron giganteum (assembly GCA_007115665.2). Taxonomy (NCBI): domain Eukaryota; kingdom Viridiplantae; phylum Streptophyta; class Pinopsida; order Cupressales; family Cupressaceae; genus Sequoiadendron; species Sequoiadendron giganteum. The sequence continues at coordinate 518,755,420 of CM021101.1, forward strand.
TTGTGTAAAAATAAACATTTTAAAATTATAATGGATATTGTGACAACTATGAAATTGCTAATTCCAACAATCACATCAAAAGTATTAGGTCCAATAATATAGTAGAAGGCAAAATAGCTACTACGATAACAAAATAATTTGTAATTCAGCATGTAATGCAACATTAAGCTCAATAATATGATAAACACCTTAGTAGAAGACGAAACAATTAGTAGTAGTTAGGAGGATAATAAAATAGTTTGCACTTCAATATGAAATGAAGGCATGCTTCAAGTAGCAAAAAGGTTCTCAAGATAGATGTGAATTGATCATATTAAAAAGTCAAATGAAAGAATAAAGGTTGATGTTTTTTATTTTTAATAATTACAATTAATTTTGATTTCACAAGAATTATTAAATAAATTTAGGTTGGAGGCATTAAAGCTATTATAATTATTAGGGTGATAAACACAAAGAGGTAAAAAGTATCAAACAATGCAAAGTCATGATTAATATTAGTCTTCATAAAAAAAGCGAAGTCTTTGGAGAAATTTTCATCATTGATTTATAGAAAGATAAGTTCAAACTCTTTGCTAATTGCCAACAAGACCAAAATACTCATAAATGCAACTAGAAAATTCACTAATTTTTTGAAAATATAAACAAGAGGAAATAATCAATGTAGGAACTTTAATATCTCACTAAAAAAGAAAAAAAATGGATTAATTGTCCCAAACTTAGAAGTAATATTTTCTAAAATCTTAAAGGCTTTTCCACTTAAGATATAGGAAGAGTATGAAATGCAATTGCTACCATTTTCACCACTTCTCAATATAGGCCTCTACAACCAATCCATTTTAGAGAAAAATAAAGTGAAGCACACCAATGATTATTAGATCAAGTAATTGTCTTCTCAAATGGATCTTCATCTGGTCCAACTTTTATAATTTTTCTAAACAAACATAAAAATAAAATGGGTGTGTATTGATCATAAAAGCCTATTATCCTTTTAAGTGTAGATGACTTCAAGGGATCAACTATAATATACTATGTATTTCATAAGCCTAGATTAATATTTGACTACCATTTAGTGAAGGTTAAGGAGGACATGTGGAAAACAACATTAATTGCGTTAGCTCTCAAAGTTGTAGCTCCACACATCCTAAAGACAAAATGCTAGGACCTAAGTTCAAGGAAGGTTAACTTCGGGTGATGGGATGGACTTATGATTAGACAATGGATAATAACAAGCCAATACATAAAGTCTCCTTTTCTTCTTTAGGTTTTGTTAAGTCAAGAAAGATACTCTTTGAGGTTGAATGTAGGACAATCAAAGATAAATACCAATATGCATTTATAATTTATATTATATGAAATTTGACTTAACAAAGGAAAGGAAAGTTTCATTTATCAAATGATTTCATTAAACACTGCACTAGGATCAACCAGCCTTTATAAGGAATTAATTTATTTGTTGCTAATTTATCAAATGGTGTAGATTATTCCAATTAATCTAAAGTATTATCTTTGAAAGACTACTATATTTTAACCAAGTGAAAACACTAGAAGAGAAATGAAACTACTACCATTTTATATAAATTAAATAATATAATTAACAAACTAAAAATAATATTATAAATGCACAATAGAGAGGAACTTTGAGATGAAATGCAAATATCATTGGATTGGATGCTAGCACATAGCATGGACATCTGTAAAACAAAAATGGCTAGAGTTTGAAACTATCTCAAAGAACATGCCTAGTCTGCACAAAAGTAAAGCTAGAAATACCAATACCAAGAAGATCACCGATGACAACATAAATGAAAATAATAGATTTAACCAATATATTTAAATAAAAACAATGAAATGACAATGAGAGGTGGATATTTGCAAATTCTCGTAGGGTTGAATATCTTCTCCAAGATAAATAATTTACAATTATGGGAACAAATAAAATATTTTGGGGCTATTTGGGAGCTTTCCAAAGAATGGCCAAGCCCCTATTTTGGTTTTCCAACCTCAACAATAGCCAAAATATTGAAAATGAACAAAGACACTATGTGCTTCTATCCAAAATATGTCCAAGATTAAAAGAGTAGTGGCAATAGTAAGGTGTATTAAAATGAAAAATAGGATCCTAAAGAATAGGGAATGATATCCTCGGTGCCAAAGTTAAGAGCAACTAGGATTCTATAATAGAAAAAAAGGAAATCTAGAGCAAGAATCACAATACAAATAATATCTCAACTTGATGGAAATAACGGAGGCAAAAATACCATTGTAGAATGCTACTATTCTTCCTCAAGAGCTCAATGAAACGTTGGAATGTTCACATATGCTTCACAATGCTAGTAAGATCCTCAATAACTTGATAAAAATAATGAAAAATGCTAAAAGAGAATGAAGTTGCTAGAGGGAGTGAGTTTGAAAAAGATTAAAAAATGAGTCAAATGGAGGGAGAAGAGGGAGTTGGGTAACTATTTGAATTAATTATAGTGGTTGCCTGTAGACTAGGAAGGTAGTAGGGAAAGGAGTGCTAAAAAATGACCAAATAATGATGAACTATCATGAGACTCTAGTAGATCATTTCTAGATGTTTGCATGTCATGATAGTGTTTGGATGATTCTAACTCATAAAATGTTCAAACATTAGGAAAATGCACAAACATGACAAATGTGACATTAGCTTTAGGAAAATGACAGGTGGAAGCTAAGCCTTGACACCATAGGTGGAAAAGGATAAGGTGAAGGGCTAAAATGACCTATAAACACACTAGGGGAGACAAACACCAAAGTGAGCTCAAAATATAATATGAAACTTATGGGGTATAGAATTTTTGTCATTACATCTTGGCCCTACTTTAGTGAGCTTATGAAGCTATGCTAATATGCATGCTAAAGTATAGAAAATAAAAGATTAAAAGGAAACAACATTATGATATTTAAAAGGACACTGTAGAGGATGCAAACATCTTTAAGTAGGGTGATCATACCCCTAGATTGAGAACTTGCTAAAAAACACATTAGAAAAATAAAACTTGCACAAGAAGCAAAGTTAGAACAACATATAACTTGCACCAAACAAGGATTCAAAAAACGTAACCTACAAAATAAATGTGTTTGAAAATAATATAACCGTAAACACATACAAAAGGAAAGACAAAACTAACAAAAAATCAAACAAAAGCAAGACAAACACATGATGAAAGAGAATAAATAAAGAGAGAGACAAAGATACATTCTCCAATTACGTGTTTCTAGAAGGATGCCAAGTATGGTTTGGGGGTTAACACATTGCAAGGGCTAGGAATCATATGACACTTTCATGAATCACAAGCACTACAAAATAGGTTGTAGGGTGACCATGAAAAGTATTTAAAAAGGCAAGTTGTGCTATTGCAGGTGGCTGATATGATACTAAGTTAAGACATATGAAGGCCCATAGCTCATCATGTTGCGTTATTCTAGGCGGAACATATGTTACCAATTCTACAAGGAGAGAATGCTTTAGGGAGCATAATAATAATATGAGATGTGTGCAAGTAGGCACTCCTTTAAAATAATTACATGAGTTTAAAGAATGCAATTAATTTTACAATGGGAGAAGGCAAGGATACCTACAAGGAAGAGGCACCAAAGAGAATGTTGCAAGAATGAAAAATTATACATTGTGCTCATGAAATGACATCACACAAAATAGGGATGCCACATGGAAATGGTCAACATCACATGAACTAAACAAAGGGATATATAGGCTTGGAGCTAGTATGAAATATATAGGAACAATAATAACCATCATAAGGAAGGGAATACAATGTTATCATCCCCTAAGACTGTAAAACTACAAATACAAAGAAAGTGTTAGGTCCTAAAACAACATGTCCATAAACCTAGAGCTTTTATTCACCTTCAAGGTCAAGAGTCTGTCATCAAGTTGTTAAATATAGGAACATGTATAGATTTAGGAAGTTTAAAGGCTAACTATGAGAGTGGGTAAACTCTCCTATACTTTGGGCTCAACTTAAACCCATGAGGGTGTTCCTAGAGGTATGCCTCAATATGAATTCAAATCAAACAATGTGGAAAACCAAAATAACAAATGATATATCCCCAAATTTCATACTTACCCCCATTTCTATCACTAGATCAAGATGTATTGGCTACAAAGACCTCTTTAAATTGAATTCAATACTTTGCACATGTATTTGTAGATAATGGTACCATTATAAGCTCTTGAGATAGTTTCATTTAAAGTGCAATATACATTGGTAAAGTATGGATATGTTGAACATGATTATCTAAGAATATAATTGTTAGGTTTTACTTAAGATTTTCCCTGGTTTATGTCATTGAACCATGAGCATCATATATTGATCATAAGCCACTTCCTACGAGTACGTTTATACAATTTTTTTAATTTTAAATATGACTGGAGGGTTACAGTCTTCAATGACTGATGCCTTATGGAGTAATAAAGCAGTTTCTAACCATTACAAGTAGAAATCAATAAGTAAGAGTAGAGATATTATGCAAAATAGATAGTTCTATTTCATAATCCCTCTTTGAGTTCATTAGCATTTATCCATAACATATACAAGATTATTACATATGAAAATATAATCAATTAAAATGCTATCACATTTCTCAAATATCCATTACAACTACACCAACAAATGTGGTGGAAGAGAATTTACAAGGAAAGAGCCTATTACACCTAAAAACCCTTGAAATCATCAAAAACACTAATGTTCAACCAAGGAGACAACTGTTTACAACATGTTATAGTAGCTACCTCTGCAACTTAGAGAGTAGATTTATCGAAAGGCACTATATTAGAAATTGAAACCCTAGACTATTGTGCACTTAATACAATGAAAACCAAAATGACCAACCATTACAAGTGATAAAAATCCACATACATATCGATATTTAGCCTTGGAAATTATGATGAGTAGAGGAGACATGGTAGAAGTGTTGGCAATAGGTGTTGTCATTGATGTCAACCCAATATGGGGTTTCATTGATGTCATTGATGTCATTGATGCCTAATGTATATGTTGATGTATGTACAGGCTCCAAAGCTAATTGTTATGATGTGATATTAGTTGGTGCAAGTCTGCATAGCTATATAAGGAAGAATAATATTCAATATGGTAACTAGGTGTGATGTGAAGGATGATACACATGACCTAATGAGTCTAAAAAATTTCTACATTGATATCATTTTAGTTTGATGTACCACACATAGAAATAAGGTGCAAAAGTTTCACTAAAGCATTCACAATATATACTCTAAGGTAGAGCCATGGTTTTTTGGTCCACATCCTTTTGTTGAGAAAGATTCAATCTTGTGGTTCAGATGATATGTTATTCAAGCTATGAAGGTGCCATATCCAAGAAATCAAGTCATTACACCTTATATAGTGCATGTTACAAGTAACAATGTTTTGGTTTGTACCTTGACAAAGGAATGTAATGATGAAATCCTAATGGAATGTTCCACATTCATCCGAAAGTAAAATATTGTCCTTGCGCTTTTTTAGACATGATCAATAATGTAAAATATACACTACCGAGAAGCTTTAGGTGTTTTGGTGGTCCGAAAGGTTTTCAAATAACAATTTTCTACAATTTGTTTGAAATGCTCTATTCTTGTATATTCAGTGGATTTCTCCTCTTGCACCAACATATGATGATTGGTTTCTTCATGAGAAGGTTGAGGAGATATTGTACATGGAATACAATTCTTGCATCTTGATCCACATGATGATTTTGATATCTCCCCGGTGGTGTAAAGTTGTATAGATGGAAGTTTTGGTGGTCTTGTTAGTAATTGGGTCGACAAACTTGTTTCATCCATTAGCGGTTGATCTTGATTAAATAATTTTATTTTGGATGATGTGTTTTGGTCCTGTAATGTCGTGCTTTAATCCATAATTGTTTTCTTACAATATTATATATGTTTAGATCTCACTAGTGTGATGCCATGTGTTTCCTCTAAAAGGATATATTGGAGTCGACCTAATTGAGGTTTTGTGTTTTCACAAAGGATATATATAGAATATCAAATTCATTTGTGAAGGTGTTGTTTTTAGAGAGGTGTGATAGAGTATTATGTTGAAAATGAAGTGTGTGAAGTCTGTGTGAAGAGTTAATTGTGCGAAAAAGGGACTACAACATCAACATAAGTTGGTTACTTCTTCATAGCAGTTCATATTTGTATTTCTCATTATAATCCTCATGTATCCTACTTTGAGACAGTGAGTCTCATTAGGTCCTTTGTATCTTTACCTAAGGTTGTGCACCTTAGTTTGCAAGTCCATAGGTAGTGATCCTTAAACAACATCGTCATTCTTGTTAGTAGTGAGCTACATATATTGTGAGTTAATCCTCATCGTGATTTTTCTCTCATTGGGTTTTCCATGTTAAAATATTGGTGTCTTTGTGTGTTGCATGATTCTTTCCTTCTCTTCTTTTAGTTTATGATGAGATGTTTAATTTGAAAATGGGAATGATTAATTTTAATATATGCTGATTCACCTCCCCCTCTCAACACAACATTGTGTTCAACAATTAGCATCAGAGCTAAGTACCTTTGAGAAGCTTAACAAATGAGGTAGATCCTGGATTTGAACACATGGGTTTAGCAGTAAAGATCAATGATATGTTCATCCAAGAACCAGATCTAGAAGCAATGGAACTCAAAGGATGGGACATTAATCCAAATGATTGTGAAGGAAAACTCTAGTCTGCTCTTGAAGATTTGGATGAAGCAAGATTACAAAATATAAAATGAGTGTATGTTGGGAAAATCAAAAGAGAAAATTGAAAAATTGAAAGAAAAATATAAAGAATCAAAAGAAGAGACTAAAAGCTCAAATAGGAGGAAATGGATGTGAGACTAAAATAAAAGAAGCTAAAGTTGTGATCTTTGATTTGAGAGTTAAGCTTGAAGAAGGAAAGATGATTGAAGATTGTTTGAATACCAAGCTAGATGATAAAAATGTTGAATGCTCAAAGTTGGAGAAAGAGATTGTATCTATGAGAAAAGAACTTGAAAAAGAAAAAATGCAAATTGATAAGGGTCTAAAGCTAAAGGGAGGATCTAAAATTATTAATGCATTGATTAACTCTCAAAAACCATCAAAAGAGATATCTGGTCTTGGTTTTGAAAAGGGGAAAATTCCTATATCCATTGCCTCTGCAAATCTGTATGATAACTTCAAAGCATAAGGGAAGTTTGAAACAAGGGAGGATAAAGCCTGCATTGAAAATCCTAAAGAGACATCCTCTGGAGATGCAAAGACAAATAATGATAGGAAGAAATAAAATGGATTTGTTCTTGTCTGGAACAAGAACTTTAGTGTGCCTAGTCCTAAACAAACTGCTCCTACTAGGTTAAATGGTAACTACTATGCTTGTAACAAGTTTGGTCATAAGGCATTTGAATACAAAAGCAAGATGAGTCATAACTCTTTTAGGCCTTCAAGGTACAATGCTATTAACACTCAATCATTTCATGGTCAGTGCTATGCTTACAAAAAATTCAGTCACAAGGTTGATAAATGCATAAGTAAAAGGAAAAATTGTTGGGAAAATGTGTCTCAACCTTGCAATTATATAAGGTTTATTGTTTATAGGATGTATTTAATAATATATATATCCTAGTTACATCGATAGGTGTAATATATAATGGGAGCATAGGGTGGAGGGGTAGAGTGGTGTTGAATGCACAAGACAAATGAGATAGGGGTGAATCAGTTGTACCTTCAAACTTCAAAACCCTCATATATATTTAGATCAACATTCATTCATTAAACCCTTAAATATGTTATGATGATTTAGCATGAAAAGAAAATAACAAAAATTGAAACAACTTAACACCATACACAAGAGAACACTAGATTTACGTGGAAAACCTAAGAAGTGAAAAACCATGGTGAGGATTAGCACACATTATAAGTAATAACAACAACAATTACAAGGGTTCATTATCAGAGGGCTCATTTCCCCAAAAAAGGAAAGGCTCACTACCAAAATAGAAAAGAAGATAGAGAAGAATTTCATACAGAGAGAACCATCTTAATGCAACAGAGAATCCACCAAAATTTCACCAACACCTTCATAGTCTGATTAAAGAATTGTAGACACCTTCTGCTCACTGTGACATCTAATAATCTAACACATGAAATCTCACACTACACTTCTCAAAATCACAACCTATAAGTGAAATTTTTATCATTCACATATCTCAAATCTATCTCGTCATTTCTCAACAACTCAAATCTTATTTATACCAACCTCAACCTCAAAACCCTTCTCCAAGGTCGGCTATGCACATCAACCGTGCAAATTCAAATTAGGTTGGTGCCAAAACACTTTCGTAGTGGATAGAAGTGAAAGTGGACCACATCAAACCTTATTTGGGACCCAAATCTACAATACCACTCAACCACATGCTTCTATAAACAATAATTATCCACCACAATTAGGGTAAACACTAGGTCGACCATTACCCATGTAAACACCATTAAAATTTTAAGTACACACTTCCTTAAGCCCAAGGATGAATTGCGAACCACACACCATGCTTGAACATGATCTAGAATATTCCTTGAACAATTTGAAATCCAAAAAACTCCTTCACAACAACTTTTATTTGAAGAATGTACACACCTAGTACAATCAAATAACTCTGCCATACACCGTTACTTGAGAAACTAGATTTTGAAGCACCAAACCTCGAACCACCTTGAATGAAAAAAGATAGTGACACAATCAATGTTCCTTCAGATCAAGAAGACCTGAAACACAACTATGGAGAAATTCAAAGCAAAGACATTTCTCCCAGATGCCTTTGTAATACATAGTTCACACATTGGTGAACAAAATTTATTCTACACAGTGATACAACACACCAGATCCTAGATATAACACCTTTGAACATCTCTCACCAACATATCCAAAACACACAGGTAGATCTTCAACCTAGAGGAAATGCAAAGAAAAACCAAAACACATCCTTGTAACACAAAACACCACTGTAACACACTGTTTCCTCTATTTATCAAATTTTATTAAAATAACTTGGAAACCACGAACCAGAGACACATCCTCATCACCTTCATCACTTCCTTGATCATAGACATAAGCTTATCAAAGAAACACTAGAGGTTGACACAAGTAGCTTACGAATGGCAACATAATTTAACTAATCAAAGCATAGATATCACCAACATACTCACACAAAAATCTCCCCCAATAATGATCTTCTTCCTCCTTATACAATTGATACCAATGAAAAAACAAGATTATTGACATCAATGAGAACACCAATATGCTCACACTTGCAACAAGTGGGATGTGTGTTAAACTTTTTAGTTAACAAAAACTCTTAAATGATCAACATACATTAAATTGATGATATATTGTAAATATAAACCGTTTATTATTAGGTCTGAGATCTTATTGTAGATTATTTGTTGGCTTCTCTTTCCCTAGAAGCTAACCCTATTTTATGAGGGCATTATATTACAACTGTGGTATTGTGGTGTATTTTGAGAGTCTAATAGTAGTCATGTTGTCTCTAGATATCTGGTGGTGATACTCCTATGCGAATCTTGCTATGAAAGTATACTGTAATATTTGTGATTTCTAAATAATAAATTGGGTGGATTTTGGAGTGTGTGGTTTTTCTCCTGAAAGGGTTTTCCCCACATAATCACTATGTTGTAGTATGCATGATATTTATGTTTATTTCTGTTTAAGTTTCTGTAACTGTTGGAAAGATCTGTAAAAGTTTTGCATTATTCTCCCCTCAAGATTAGTGTAAGAATTTTACTGCTACCTTAGCTTCCTTACAAGTGGTATCAGAACCTAATTAGCTTAGGTTTCAGTTGTAAGTTGCTGGGTTTTTTCAACTAATCCAGATTTGAGTGGGAGCTTGTGTAGAAGATACTTTGTGATCTTGTTTTTGAAATTTTCAGATGGCAAGTTCATCAGGGAGAATAGAGGTGGATAAATTTTCTTGAAATAATTTTGAGATGTGGAAGTTGAAGATGGTGGATCTGTTGATAGATTGAGATTTGTGGAATGTTGTTGATGAGAAAGTTTCAAGGCCTACATATCCTACTTTGGCTGCTCACTATGATGTTATGGACCATAAAGCCAAGGGTCTAATCAAATTGTGCTTGGCTGAATCAATTTTAATCAATGTCCATGAAGAGACCTTTGTAGAGAAACTATGGAAGAAAATCAGTGAGATGTATCAAGACAAATCTTTACTGAACAAGAATTTCTTGAGGAAGAAATTGTATTCCTTGAGAATGGAAGAGGGTGGAAGAATCCAAAACCACTTGGAAGAATTCAATATGTCGGTGGATCAATTGGAATTAGTTGGTGTCAAAATGGATGAGGAGGAGAAATGTCAGATATTGCTTTATTTTTTGCCTGATTCATGGGATTATCTTGTTATGGCTATTGGGAGTACTTATGTTATTTTGAAGATTGAAGATGTGGTGGGTTCTTTTCTTTTTGAAGAGATGAGGAGAAAAGTATCCATTAGTGCGAAGGAGGCCCTAAATGTTCATGGAAGACTTAAGGAAAAAAAACAATAATAATAAGAAGTGTGAAAAATCCAAGTCCAAAGGGGGATCTAAATCTCCTAGAAAGTCCAAAGTTAATTTTTGGAAGTGTGGTAAGCTTGGACATATTCATAAGGAATGCAAAGAAGAAAAGAAGAAGAAAAATAAGAGATTTGATTATGATTCCAAGTTTGAGAAGGAAGATGGTGACACATTCATTGCAGGTTTGGCAACTTGTGGAGGTAATGATGCATGGTTAATTGACTCAGGTACATCTTTCCATATGAGCTTTAATAGAGATTGGTTTTCTGAATATGAAGATTTTGATGGAGGTAAGGTGTACTTAGGTGATGATTCTCATTTAAATACTGTTGGCCATGGTAAAGTTAGAATCATGTTTCCTAATGGTAGAATAAAATATAATGTTGTGTTGCATATCCTTGAATTAACATGAAATTTGTTATTTGTGAGAAAACTAATAGTTGCGGGTGTGCAAGTAGTATTTTTTGATGCAAGATGCAAGATGGTGAGAGGTTCTATGGTGATCGCTGGAGGTGTTAGATATGGAACATTATATAAGCTTGATGCATGCACTGTTGAGTGCAATAGTACTTCTGTGAAAAGAAATTTTGTGGCTAATCCATTGGAAGAGGTAGAGTTTCACCTTCACCAGATGGTCACCGCTTCTAGGTACCCAAGGGTGCTCTATCTTCTGAATCAAAGTTACTTGTAGAGAAAACTATGTTATGGTACCAAAGACTTGGCCACATTGGAGAAAAGGGTCTAAGGACCTTGAAAAATAAAAAACCTTGTTGAAGGTTTGTCTGATTGTAATCTTGAATTTTATTTCTGTGAGCATTGCATTTATGGAAAACAAAACCGCGTTCAATTTTACTCAAGTTCTCATAAATCTTGTAGTGTATTGGATCTTGTTCATTCTAATGTGTTTGGTCCTATAGATGCTCCTTCAATTGGCAAATCCACATATTATGTTTCATTTATTGATGATTATAGTAGAAGGACATGTGCATACTTTCTAAAGAGTAAATATGAAGTTTTTCAGTCAATTTAAATAATTTAAAGCAATGGTTGAGTTGCAGGTTGGAAAGAAAATAAAATGTTTGAGGACTGATAATGGCAGTGGAATTTTCTCTAATGATTTTGATAGATTTTGTAAATATTTTGGTATTTACAGACAAAAGACAACTTTGTATTCTCCACAACATAATGGAGTTGCATAAAGAATGAATGGGACACTGATGGAAAAGGCTAAGATTATGTTGAGTGGTGTTGGTCTAGAACAAAGGTTTTGGGCTAAAGCTGTTGTCACTACTTGTTACTTGATTAATAGGTCTCCTACATTAACTCTTGTTGATAAGATTATTATAGAGGCATGGTCAGGTCACAAGCCTTCATTAAGACATCTTAGAGTTTTTGGTTGCAAGGCATATGCACATGTGCTAAAGGAGAAGCAAAAAAAGTTGGAGAACAAGGCTGTAAAATATATTTTCATGAGATACAATTATGGTGTGAAAGGATACAAGCTTTGGGATCATGTTTCATAGAAGGTAATATATAGTAGAAGTGTTATTTTTAGAGAAACTAAGCCTTCTTCTATTACATTGCATCTAGAATAAAGTAAATAGGAAGATGTGATTCAAATTCCTTCTATTCCTAAGAAAGTTGAATCAAGGTCGATGGATAGGCAAGAAGTTGAAGAGAGCTCATCTAGCTCCGAATCTTCAGAAGAGGAGGAAGAACCTACAACTCAACCTATTCGTAGGTCTACAAGGCATAGACAACCACCTGAAAAGTATTCACCTGATGATTGGAGATGTATTTTTTCTTTGAACACTAACATGAATGAACCTAGATCTGTAGAAGAGGCATTAGGTATGAATGATGCCAAATCCTAGAAGATTGCTATGGATAAAGAAATGGTAGCTTTGAAAAAAATGATACATGGGATCTTGTACCATTTCTTGAAGAACGAAAACATGTTGGTTGTAAATGGGTGTTCAAGAAAAATATTGGTTGAGATGGAGGTATTGAGAAGTACAAAGCAAGGTTGGTTGCGAAAGGTTACTCTCAAGATCTGGTGTTGATTATGGTGAGATATTTTCTCCCGTTGCTAAAATGACATCTGTTAGTTTTTTCTTTCTATTGATGTTGCTTATGATTTAGAGGCTGAGAAAATGGATGTGAAAACTACTTTTCTTCATGGCGACTTGGAGGAGGATATTTATATGACACAGCCAGAGCACTACGTGGTGAAAGGTAAAAGTAATCTGGTTTGGAAATTGAAGAAATCTTTGTATGGCCTAAAACATAGTCCTAGGATGTGATACCAAAAAATTGATACATATGTGTTGAGTTTTGGATTTTAGCATTCTAAATCGAATCATTATGTTTATTATAAAACTAATGGTGATAATTTCCTATTTATTGCATTATATGTTGATGATATGTTATTTATTGGCAAAGGGAAAGGTATGATTTCAGAATTGAAATCTCAACTTGTTGCTAAATTTGAAATGAAAGATCTTGGTGCAACTAGGCACATTCTTGGGATGAAAATTAGAAGGGATAAAGAGAATAGAAAGCTATGGATTGATCAAAGTAAGTATGTCAATTCAATTTTACAAAGGTTTAACATGTGGGATTGTAGAACATTGTGTTCCTCTTTTAGTTGGAACAAATTTCTCTATTTTAAATTGTCCAACATCTCCATTGGAGATGGAAGACATGATTAGAGTGCCTTACCCGAGTGCAGTTGGAAGTTTGATGTATGCTATGGCTTGTACTATACCAGACATTTCCCAAGCAGTGGGAGTTCTTTCCAGATATATGTCTAATCTTGGTAGAGTTCATTGGGATGTAGTTAAAAGGGTCTTCAAATATTTGCATGGTATCTCAAAGTATTTCTTGTGTTATCATGTAATTTAAATGAAGATGAGATTTACCTCGATATTCATGGTTATGTGGATTCAAATTGGGTAGGTGATATTGATAGAAGATGATCGAACAGTGCTTATGTGTTTACTTTATTTGGTGGTGCAATTAGTTGGATGAGTAAGTGACAGACTATGGTTTCTTTATCCACTACTAGATTTGAGTATATGGCAACTACTCATGCTTGTAAAGAAGCCATTTGGTTTAAGATACTGTGTTTAGATATTGAAGTAAAACAAGGTGTAGTGACAATTTATTGTGACATTTGAAGTGTGATCTATCTAGCTAAGAACCCAACATTTCATGCCAGGACCAAACACATTGATATACAACATCATTTTGCTAGAGATATGGTTGAAGATGGCAAGGTGAAGTTGGTTAAGGTAGAGAATTTGATGAATGTTGTTGGTTCTTTAACTAATCCTGTAAACACAAAAAATTTCAGATGGTGTATAAACACTATGGGCGTTTTGGCCCCTAGCAATTAAGAGATGATGTTTACTCCCTCTCTTTGCTCTTGCAAGTGGGAGAAGTTTTGGGAAAATGTGTCTTAACCTTACAATTATATAAGGTTTATTGTTGATAGGATGTATTATATATATATATGTAGACATATCGTAGTTACACCTATATGTATAATATACAATGGAAGCACGAGGTGGAGGGGTAGAGTGGGATGCGTGTTAATTTTTTTTTGTTAACAAAATATCTTAAATCGATGACATACATTAAATTAATGATATATTATAAATCTAGACCATTCATTATTAGGTCTGAGATCTGATGTAGATATTTTGTTGGCTTATCTTTCCCTACAAGCTAACCCTATTTTATGAGGGAATTATATTACAGTTGTGGTATTGTGATGTATTATGAGAGTTTGTTAGTGGTCGTGTTGTCTCTGGATCTCTAGTGGTGATACTCCTATGAGAAGCTTTCTCTACAAGTATATTGTAATCTTTATGATTTATGAATAATATATTGGGTGACTTTTGGAACTTGTGGAGTTCATCTCTCGAAAGGGTTTTCCCCACGTAAATCACTATGTTGTGGTATGCATGATATTTATGTTTAAGTTTTTGTAACTATTGAAAAGATATGTAAAATTTTTGCATCATTCTCCCCTCAATATTAGTGTAGAAAGTTGTTCTGCTACCTTAGCTTCCTTACAAAAGTAATGCTATTACCTCTAAATCCTTCTATGGTTACTGCTACACATGTAACAAGTTTGATCATAGGGCTGCTGATTGCAGCTCTAATGTGAGAAGAAGAAATTTTGCTCTATAAGCAAGTATTATCTACTATAATTGCAATAAACTAGGACATAGTGCAAGTTTATGCAAGGGAAATAATATAATATCTTTTGCTCCTCTCATCATTAATCAATAAAATAAAGAGATGAACAAAGTTTGGCAGAAGAAGGAAGAAGTTGAAGTGAAGAATGAATCTATAACTTAGCATGGTGCAAATGAGTTCTCTGATATCTAAAGAGAGAGTATTGACTCAAGGGGAGTTGCAATTGTAGATCTTGTCAAACCCCTAAAATACATGAGATGCTGAAATTTTTAGCGTAATGGTAAACAATGATATGAATCTTGTTGTTCATGATTCCAGAGCAATTACACCTTTTGAAAAAGTTTCCTTAAGGATTATGGAGCTATATGATATCTAAATAGTAAAAAACTGCTAATGTCAAGAACTAAGAAAGACATTTAATGCATAATGATTAGGGTTGGTATGAAGCGTATTTAATCTCAAATTGATCAAAATTGATTTAATTCAAAAAGATATCAAGTGCATGCAAGAGTCGAGGAAGTGAAGAAGGTGTTCAAAGAAGTGCATGCAAACCCTAATAAGAAAAATTCATAGGTATTTCTCTAGTTTGCATTAAAAACCCTAGTGTTATCATGGCTACACCAATTGCTATTGATGTTGTTGAAAATCCAATACCAAATTTAAGAAGCACTCATACAAATCTATGGAGAATGATAAGGACAAAGCATTTTCTCATGTTCCAATCAATGTGCTACATTCAGAGGATGTATACATGTACATTCACTCACCTCTAATTGAGTATAGTCATTTGAAGGTGGAGGAGTTCAAGAGCAATTATTTGTTGGGTGATGACTTCCTGCTAAAACCATAATATAGGAATGTGCAAGTGAAGAGATTAGATACATGGAAGAGTTTTTCAGATTTTAGTCTTGAAGATGAATGGATAAGAATTGTGTTGAGCCAAATTCATGAATAATTCATCTACCTAGATAAGCCCTATATGATCACAAAGGATGCCATTAGAATTGTAATTGGTTTTTGCTCCTACAAACCTGTGTTTGTATTGAAATATGTCAAGAATAAAGAAATTATGAGGCTCACCAGTGTTAAATTTGATAAAAGGGAACTCACTATGGATGAAATATCAGACCTAGGGGCCTGCTATGCAACAATGGGCATTGCATACAAGATATAATACTCAAATAGAGAAGGCTATGTTATCACCACCATAATTCAACATATGATGGTAAAGGAAGGAAAAGAATTTGATCTCCATGAGACTATGCGGCAACAACTATTGGAGAATTTGCAAAAAATAAAGTAAACAAGATACAACTTTCGGTATGGTTCCTTAATCATCTGTCTTATATTTTATTTCTTGAAAGAATTGCCTGGTTTGAGGAACGTGGTCTGGAAAGGACATATTCATGTTGAACACCAAATTAGGGATCATATGATTAGGTTTCTAGATGTGAAATGAGACATTATGTACTATGGATTCTTTAAAACCTTCTAGAGTGAAATGCAAAGGAGGGACAAGATACCCTCTCAAGTTGTAGAAAGGTACAAAGATGAGATCACTTTCATGGTTGGTAAAGACAATTGGTACATGGAAGTGGTTGAACCAAGGAATTCATGGATTACAAGGTTTCCCTATGAAATTCCCGAAGAAAATTGGATTGCATATGCTGAAATATTGCTCAACAAACCTAAGAATACCATATTTAAGAGATTTGGAACTTATGACAAAATAACCAACATGAAAATGAAGAAGAATGCAGAAGAAAAGGTGAAGAATAAATTAGGAAAGATGTCAAATTTGAAAAAGGTGATTGACATTTTTAAGGGTTTTGTGGATGTGTTACAAGTTCCTATCACCACTCCACAAACTCCACAAGGACCAAGGAGATCAATTAGGTTTACCATTGCTACTGTTAAAACTTTTGGACTTACCAAAACTCCTTCTAGCAGTAGAACTTCCACTATAACACTGGTGGAAACTAAGACTGTAGAAAAGAAGAAACCAAGACCTAAACAAAAGTCTAGTAGGGAAAAGATCACTCTTGTGATGATGATTAAGAAGATGAAGAATAAGAAATGAAAGGCTACATTCTAAAGAGAAGAGAGAAGAGAACAAGACAAGGTGAAGAAAAAGAAACATCTAAAGAGGAGGGAAAGAAAAAGAAAAAAATAAGATTCCTCTGAAGACACAAGAACATGAGCCTCTATAGCTTAAGGCTACTATCAATGCAATTGTAGATCATGATGAATTGAAAGAGGTTGCTGAAATTTATGATGTAATGTACCATAATGACAAGGCTATAATTGAGAAATAAATAATTATGTATATGAGCAACTTCAATATGGATTTAAATGAAATCATTGATCAACTTCCGACAAGCCTTGCAAATGTACTCATTAACAAGAGGAATGGAATTATTTTAGAAGAAGTTGTAGAGAAGGGGGATTCACTACTCCCAATTATCTAAGACATCAAAGAGTCTAAGGGGAGTGAATTTCCCTAAACTACCTCAAATTACCTAATAAGTTTAATCAAGAAGATCAAGATGAAAGATATTGCAAAATGTATAAAAAATCAGACTTCTAGGAGTGATTACTGGCAGACAACTTCGGGGACTAAAAGAGAAAATCACTATGATTTTTGAGACAGGGAGAAGCTCTCGGCCAAAGGATGTCAATGTGGGATTGGGACATAAGTGTGGCATACTGAAGTCCGTGAGACATGCTGGCATCCTGTACATACATAACACTAAACCCTTAGAAAAAACTTCAAAGGATCTACTAACTATCTAGGATTTGACATCTATTTAAGCTATTAATTTAATAGAAAGTGAGTATATGGATAAATGACATAGAAGACAAGAGACTAAATTACAATAGGTCTTCTGCTTTTAAGCCTTTTGTAAAGCTCCACATGATCAACCTACACACAAGACAAATGAGGAAAAATGTTGGGGTAGTTTTGGGGCTTGCCGTAGTCAAACCCTCGTTTTGGTGTTCCCATCTCCATACATCTCTAGATAGATAGAGATAAATAGACACAAATTAAAATAGACACAAGAGTGGTAAAAGAAAACCCTGCTACATAGAACACATACCATGAAATAGAAACCAAAGTTAGAAAAAAATCCCACTACAGAGGAGAACTCGTATCATGAAATAGAGACATTATAAGTATTATGCTACCAAATTGATAAGCAAGAGAGCATTACCAAAAATCCATGCCCCCCTCTTGGATTGATAGACACAATGTTGAGTGCTTGCAAGAGAGATTTGTCTATTGGAGATACTTCAATCTAGAAGAGCTTTGTCGTAAGAACAAGATGGAGAAGAGAAGAGCAAGTTCAAATGCGAGAATGTTGCAAATGAGAGTGAAAAGAGATGTTTATTTAATTAAATGGGTGGGAAGATTCGTTACTCTCACAATCCTACCATAGAGACATGTGTCATGAGAGAAAAATTCTAAGATTCCTCATTTGAACTCACGAAAGTATGGGGACACTAGCACATTGTACAAATGTTCCTGTGTTGTGTAGGTGTCCAACTCATTATTTCATGGGAAACGAGGTGGCAGACCACTGCCACTTCATCATTGATCCTTATGGAGTTGAAATCATGAGATTCTAACTCATAAGGTTCTTGTCATAAACATAATTAGGTTCCATAAATGCAAGGGTTAAATGCGCAAATGTGAAATTTCCACGGGGTACAATTTTATGACATTACATTTTGCCTCCACTTTAGTGAGCTGATTTTTGGGAAAAATCAGCTACACTAAAGTAGAAAAGAGAACATTAGAGAAAATTCAAAAAAAGAAGATTTTTTTATGAATTTGTGTGCCAAAAAGGATAATGTAGAGGTCATAGAGGTCGAGTAGGCAGGTACCAATGATGTCCCCAATGATTGAGCTCAACGAGAAACCAAAACATCTGATGTGAATTTTTGTTCTATAAAACTCAAATTTAGGCTATCTTAGAAACCAAAAGAAGCTACCAAGGTAAGAAGAATAATCAAGAAAAAATCCAATATTTTGGAAGAAAAATATAACAAAGAGTTGAGTATATGCCCCTAGCTTGGTGAGGTAAAAAAAATTAAAAATGACGGGATCATGGTCACTGAGGAAAATGGGCCTCAGAGGGCCTATATATACCCAGGTGGGCCCCTAGAAGGATCATTTTCACTATTCACCACAAGCGATTTGTTGAATTTTGTGAGAGAAAAGTCAACAAAATGCATCACAAGTGAGAGTTTGAGGAGCCTAGGATCGAGCAACTGCATTGAGTAGTGGCGTAGGGAGGTGAGGTTGATTAGGTGAGTCGAATTACCCTCTATAATTTCTTGAATCATTGCACAACTTGGGTAGATTATTAGAAAGAGACTTGCATTGATTAGATGACTTGTAGACTAGGATTTTATACATACTTCTCTAATTTCCCAACAATTAGATCTCGATATCCAACAATTGCAAGTTGAATTTTTAATGTTAAAATTCCACCAAAAAGCTATTAAAATTTGGGTCTTGGAAAATGATAAAAATAGGCCTTGTGATGCATAATAAAGGGAATTAGGGCCTATTTAGAAAGAGATAAAATACATAAATGTAAGGTCACTAAAATAGGTCCAAACTAAGTGTGAAATTATACTATCACCTACAAGAGAGTACAATTTCCTACATTACATAAACTTTATCACACATTTGACTTACACTTAAAAGATTATGTTTTAGTCCTGCAACATACAAAACATCACATGTCTTTGTCCTACCACCATCAAGGATCAAATTACCCTTATCGATGATTTTGGCAATAGAATTATTTCCAAGAGTCAAAGAACCTCCTTCAAATTTCTTAAAATTTATAAACTTACTTTTATCTCTAGTCATGTGACTTGAGCATTCGTTGTCTATGATCCAAAAATTCTTCTCTTTATGAGAATGTAGTGCATTTTGAGCAATAATTTATTTCTCTGACTTTTTCTCTTCCAAAATCTTCTTCCAGAATTTATCTGATTCATGAATTCTACATTTTGATCCTTTTCTTCTTGTTTTTGGCAGAGGAGGAATCAAAAAATTACTTCTGTAATTCCTAGCAATGTGTCTCAATTGTTGCATTTGTAGAAAATGATATTAAAATTGAATATAGATATAAACACATTATTGCTGACAAAGTTAATTATTCTTACCGAACCTTTTCTATAGTCCATAGCCTTATGACCAAAATTATTGCAATTAAAATAGTAACCAAAAAAAGAATAATTGAACCTGGTGTTGTATCTCTATCTTCTGGATCTTCTGCTCTTCTTTTGAACTTGAATAAAGTTATCATTGAATGTCTTTCTTTCATCACTTGCAATAACTCTTTCAAAAATTTTACTTCTAGAACTAGTCACTTCTAGACTTGCTTTAGTGGGCTTCACTAATTGTTCAGTCCCTTTGTTCTTCTAATCACCAAAAACAATTTTGGTTTTGACATGTAGAAATCGAGCTGACATCCCAATATCTCATCTAGAGTCTTAGTAATCTTTCCAAACTTCATTTGTAGCTACTGATTCACCTTATCAAGCTCTTTTCTTATTGACACAACTTCTACTTCAAGCTTCTCACAATCCTTGTCTTTTGACAATAATTTTTTAGTAAAAACTTCTTTGTTCATTTTTGCTTCTTCTTCTCGGGTCTTTAGTTCAACAATCATTTTCTCTGCTTTCTCCATATCCAAAGATACATTTTCTTTAGCCTTCACTTCTTCTACAATTATCTTCTTTAGTATCTTAATCTCTTTTCCAACACATAAAAATTCTTCCACAAGATCTACTTCATCTTCATTGTTTCCAAAGTCCATTTCCTCATCTTCTTCAGTAGTTTCAAAATTCATGAATACAATTTTTTATTTTTCATCTATGAAGATATCTTCATCTTCTTCATTAGTAGAGTAGTCTTCCTCATTTGTGTAGAAAATATTTTGTTTTCTTTGACCTTTATCCCTTCTCTAAAATGATTTATTTCCATAATTTTTCTCAACATTATTAGAATCCTTATGGGGACACAACCATAAAATGTCCTACTTCACTACAATTAAAACACTTAAAAGGTAACTTTCATTTATACTTATCGTAACCTCCTTGTAGATTTCTAATAAAATTGGATTCCTTTGGATCTGATCCAATAATAGAATATGGATCAACTTGCTTCTTAGATACTCTGAATATCGCCTCTTTCCTTATACAATCCTTACTTTCAAATATCATTTCAAAAGTAGTTAGGATTCCATGCAGTTCAACCATCTTCAAAATATTTAGATCCTTATCTTCTTCAATTACAGAGAATTTGGAATAAAACCTTTTAAGAAGAGATCTGAGTACCTTTTTCACAACATTCTTTTCTTTCAATTCATCACCAAGACCTCAAATAGAGTTGACATCTTCATCAACCCAAAGCAAGAATGTGGCAATATTTTCATCTTCTTTCATCTTCAGGCTTTCAAACTGAGATCTATGTTTGCAACTTTTCCTCTTTGAAATGTCATCACCTTCATACATGGTATGCAATTTTTCCCACATTTCCTTTGTTGTTTTGCACTGCATCACTTTCACAAATTTAGAGTTAGTCAATCCACATAAAATAACATTCCTTGCCTTAGCATTAATTTCAAAAGCTCTCTTTTCAGCCTGATCCCTAGGAGGGTTTTTAGGAATCTCATATCCCTCTAAAATTGACATCCATATATCAAGTCCTAGAGCCATCAAGTAGGACTCCATCCTAACTTTCTAGAATGAAAAATTGGATCCATAAAAGAGTAGTGCTTTATTTGCATAGAATATTTCTTGAGAAATTGAGTGTTCCATAAAATTACCTCAATCTCTTAGGCTTTTTCAAAGGAACTTGGTTGTGATACCAATTGAAGGGCACACAATCTATTGAGAGGGGGGTGAATAAATAGATCTGATCAATTCAAAACTCTTTACTTCAACTCAAAATATCAGATCATGCAACTTGAATCTTCACTACTACTAATCAAGCATTGAGAACACATTCACATAATTGAACACTTGATATACATGGAAACCCAATATAGGAAAAACCATGGTGAGAATATATGCTTGGATCTACTACCAAATCCAACCTCACAAAGTAGAAATATACAAGTGAATTTTATAATATGAAGTAGGCACCAACCTAACAGAGACACCAATTCCCTAATATATTTGTAGGCACCAACCTACTAGAGACACCAATCCCTAATGCAACAATTGAAAATGTAGAACACCAATCCTACTAGATTATAGAGGTAAAGCTTGTGGATATTCTATATGGATGAGTACATCTCATACACATGCTAGAGTTACAACTAAAACTCTTCCACACTACATATGATCTTCTTATACCAATGCACACACTGAAATACAACTCTCTTTTATATTCACCACATTCTGTTCAATTTCCACTCGTAGTCAACTTTTCTTCACATTGGTGTAATTTTACTTCACATTATGCATCTATATGTCTAAGAAATATATACATGACATTGCATTAAAATTATTCTATGTCGGCTAGAAATACACAAATAGCCAAGATGACATAAGGTGGACCTAAATTCAAATTACATGATATGTGTAACAAGTCGGTCCAAAAACAAATTTTACTGCCACCAAAAGAACATGATGTCATGCGCTACCATATGAACCTTAATGAGGTATTATCTTGACGCCACACAAAATATTTTAATTCCACATTCTACTAGCTATTACTGCACAGGTCTCAAACACCAATTGGTTGACAAAAAAACATAGAGAACCTTCTATCACTTCAATATTTCCACATGCTGAAAATATCCACCAAAAACTCTAGAATATGATAGAACAATTGTAGGCATACTCTCCTTTGAAACTAAAGAGCCTAAAACACCTCCATAAAGTAGACCTTTGAAAAAATGAACCAACAATGAACTGAAACATTCTGATACAACCTTCCAGATCACCTCTATCATTGTGAATGATATTGCAAGCATACAACAATCACACCAATTTTTGGAACATAGATACCTCATAATATAATAATGTATTTTTCTTGTTTAGTGATATGATTGATATGAAAATACAATTACCAACACAAATAGGTATGCAACCACATTGATCTTTAGACATACATTATACTTTTAGAAATATAACTAGTAACATATATTTTATAAATCTTTGAAACTCAAAATGATATGATAGGAGAATATAATGATAATTCATATACTACTTAGCCTTACACCCTTGACACAAATAACTCCTTTGACATCAATCCTCTTACTACATCAATGAAAAACTTTTTTCAACATAACCATCATGATTCCAAGCTCTTGTGGGAGATTTATTCTTTAATCACCATCTTACATTTAGCCAAAGTGGTATGACTTCAATGGATTCATTCCACAACCTTCCTCTATACATTGAAGTGTTTGTTACCAAACATAAGGTCAAAAGGGTGTTGGTGGATAATTTATTTGTTCTAAAAGATTACACTTTGAAGTTGATTCACCACCATGGATACTCAAAAGAAGATTTGAACCCTAAAATGATCACCATCAAATATTTTAATAATATATAATGAGAGTTAGTTGGACTAATATATTTACCACTTGAAGTGGGGCTTTCCATACAATAAACCTTATTACATTTCATTGATCTTGATCTTACTTACAATATCTTCTTGAGTTGTCTATGGATCCATACAATAGAATTTGTAGCTTCTACCTTCGATCAGTGCATAAAATTCCCACACATAAGAGAGGAAATAATTATCTTCATAAATCCCTATCCCTTTTAATACTATAGAAATATTGGAAGGTTGCAATATCAAAATTGTAAGGAAGCTAAAGTAGCGGAAAAACTTCCTACACTAATCTTGAGAGGAGAATAATGCAAAACTTTACAGATGTTTTCAACAGTTACAAAAACTTCAACATAAATAAATATAAATATCATGTTTACCACAACACAATGATTTACGTGGGGAAAACCCTTTTGGGAGAAAAACTCCACACTCCAAAAGTGATGAAGGCCACACCACTTGAAACCCACACAAATCACAACAATAGATACCAACATAGAAGATGCAAGACAAAAAATAACTCACTTTCAATTAATTTTAGAAAATAAAATTACAGATTCAAAACTTACATGCTACAACCTCATGGGCTTGATTCATTACAACGAAATTAACTCTGAAAACAAAATATATTATTCGGAGCCACAATTTGTACTAATGGAGTCACCTTCTACAACCCCCACTTAAACCTTTTTATTTCCCCCAATAACCGCCCTAGAATGTTCTAGAAAGTGAAACTTTCCCTTTTGTTTTGGCGCCAAAAGTCTCGCCATTCAATTTCTTGCCTAGGAAGATATTGTAATGAAATTCACTTTTTAGTGGGGCAACTTCACGGGGCCATAAATTTTGATCTGGGTGTCCGATTTGCTATTATAACATATCGTTGGAAAGCTCTCAAAGAGATCTAAAACTCTGAATCCATTAGAGATCGGTTTGTCCACTTTTCAAGTTGTTTCAGGGCCTCTAAATTTTTCATATTTGAATTTGAAGCTGCATTGGAGAAATTTCTCAAGACAAAAACTTTAAGATCTCCAAAACTGTGTAGGGTAAATTTTTCACGTCCATATGAGCTCGTTTAGGTAGACTTACTAAAAATAGTAAGTGACTATTTTTCGCCTTTTCTGACTTATGACTATCTTACACCCCTTAAGTGCTATCATGTGACTCAAAAAAACTAAAGAAAATAAGGAAAACACTTTTTTGGGTGATGCAAGATTGCCCTCCACCATTGGATGCTCCTGCATAAAAAAGCCACCCAATATATTATTCAAAAATCACAAAGATTACAATATACTTTTAGAGCAGGATTCTCACATGAGTATCACCATCAAAGATCCAGAGACAACATGACTGTTATTAGAATCTCAAAATACATCACTGTCTATAATCGTCTTACAATGCCCTAATGAAATAGGGTTATATTCTAGGGCAAGATAAGCCAACAAAATATTCACCATCAGATCTAAAACCTAATAATGAATGGTCCAAATTTACAATATAACATTAATTTAATGTATGTCAACCATTTAAGAGTTGTTAACAAAACATGTTAACATTAACATGCATCCCACTCCTCCCCTCCACCCCATGCTCCCATTGTATATTACACCTATCGGTATAACTAGGATATATATATTAAATACATCCTATCAATAATAAACCTTATATAATTAGAAGATTGAGACACATTTTCCCAACAAATCTCCCACTTGTCGAACACCTTGCAAGAGAAATGAGAGGGTGTGAACACCTTCTCTTATTTTCTAGGGGCCAAAAGGCCCATAGTCTTTGAACACCATCTAAACTTATTTGTGCTCACAAGCTTAGTTAAAGAATCAACAACATTCATCAAAGTATCTACCTTAACCAACTTCACCCTATTTTCATCTTTTACCATATCTCTAAAAAAATGATACTATATATCAATGTGCTTGGTCCTAGCACATGAAATGTCAGGTTCTTAACTAGACAAATTGCACTCTGATTGTTGCAATAAATTTTCTTTGCAACTTGTTTTATTCCAATATTTGAACATAGTCTCTTAAGCCAAATGGCTTCTTTAATAGCATGAGTAGCTACCATATACTCAGCTTCAGTAGTGGACAAAGAAACGACATTATGTCGCTTACTCATCCAACTAACTGCACCACCAAATAATGTAAACACATAAACATTGGTGGATCATCTACTATCAATATCACCAACCCAATCTGAATCCACATAATCATGAATATCAAGGGAAATATCATCTTCATTCAAATTACTATGATAAAAAAGGAACACTTTGAGGTACCGCACAAATATCTAAAGACCCTTTTAACTACATCCCAATGAACTCTACCAAGATTAGACATATTTATAGAAAGAACTCCCATTGCTTGGGTAATGTTTTCTCTAGTACAAACCATAGCATACATCAAACTTCCAATTGCACTCTGGTAAGGAACTCTGCTCATGTCTTCCATCTCTAATGGAGATGTTGGACAATCTAAAATAGATGAATTTGGTCCAACTAAAAAAGAAACACATAATGGTATACAATCCTGCATATTAAACCTTTGTAAAATTGAATTGACATACTTACATTGGCCAAGCTATATCTTTCTATTCTCTTTATCCCTTCTAATTTCCATCCCAATAATGTGCCTAGTTGCACCAAGATCTTTCATTTCAAATTTAGCAGCAAGTTGATATTTTAGTTATGAAACCATACCTTTCCCTTTGCCAAAAAATAACATATCAT
Organism: Sequoiadendron giganteum; assembly: GCA_007115665.2. Taxonomy (NCBI): domain Eukaryota; kingdom Viridiplantae; phylum Streptophyta; class Pinopsida; order Cupressales; family Cupressaceae; genus Sequoiadendron; species Sequoiadendron giganteum. The sequence goes on from CM021101.1 coordinate 518,781,563, forward strand.
CAACATATAATACAATAAATAGGAAACAATCACCATTAGTTATATAAGAAACAAAATGATCTGATTTATAACGCTCAAATCCCAAACTCAACACATATGTATCAAATTTATGGTACCACATCCTAGGACTCTATTTTAAGCCATAGAGAGATTTCTTCAATTTGCAAACCAAATTACTTTTACCTTTCACCACATAGTGCTCTAGTTGTGTCATATAAATATCCTCCTCCAAATCACCATGAAGGAAAGTAGTTTTCACATCCATGTTCTCAACCTCTAAATTATAAGCAACAAAAATAGAAAGAAAAAATCTAATGGATGTCATTTTTGTAATAGGAGAAAATATCTCACCATAATCAACACCCTCAATTTGAGAGTAACCTTTCGCAACCAACCTTACTTTGTACTTCTCAATACCTCCATCTAAACAAATATTTTTCTTGATCATCTATTTGCAATCAACAGGTCTTTGTCCTTCAAGCAATGGTACAAGATCTCGTGTATCATTATTTTTCAAAGATTTTATTTCTTCATCCATAACAAACTTCTAGGATTCTACATCATTCATACCTAATGCCTCTTCTACAGATCTGGGTTCATCCATGTTAGTATTCAAAGAAAAAATACATCTCCAATCATCATCGAATACCATTCAGGTGGTTTTCTATGCCTTGTAGACCTACGAAGAAGTTGAGGTGGAGGTTCTTCCTCCTCTTTTGAAGATTTAGAGCTAGATGAGCTCTCCTCAAATTCTTGTCTATCCATGGGCCTCGATTTAACTTTCTTAGGAGTAGAAGGAAATTGAATCACATCTTCCTATTTATTTTGTTTTGGCTGCAATGTAATAGAAGAAGGCTTAGTTTCTCTAAAATAACACTTCTAATATATATTAATTTCTACACAATAAGATCTAAAAGCTTTTATCCTTTCACACCATAATTGTATCCAATGAAGATATATTTCATAGCCTTGTTCTCTAACTTTGTTCACTTCTCCTTTGGCACATGTGCATATGCTTCACAACCAAAAACTCTAAGATGTTTGAAGACTTGTGACTCGACCATGCCTCTTTAGGCGTCTTATCAACAAGAGTTGATGTAGGAGACCTGTTAATCAAGTAACATGTAGTGACAACAACTTTAGCCCAAAACCTTTGTTCTAGACCAACACAACTCAACATACTCCTAGCCTTCTCCATTAGTGTCTTGTTCATTCTTTCTACAACTCCATTATGTTGTGGAAAATTAAAAAGTTTTATTTTGTCTATGAATACCACAATCCTTATAGAATCTATCAAAACCATTAGAGAAAAATTCATTGCCATTATCGATCCTCAAACATTTTATTTCCCTTCCAGTCTGCAACTCAACCATTGCTTTAAATTCTTTAAATCGACTAAAAAACCATATTTACTCTTTAGAAAATATACCCATGTCCTTCTACTATAATCATCAATAAATGAAACATAATATATGGAATTTCCAATTGAAGGAACTTCTACAGGACCAAACACATCAGAATGAATATGATCCAATACACAACAAGATTTATGAGAAGAGTAAAACTGAATGCAGTTTTTTTTTCCATAAATGCAATGCTCACACAAATCAAACTCAAGATTACAATTAGAAAACTCTTAAATAAGGTTTTTATTTTTCTTGCTCCTTATACCCTTTCCTCCAATGTGGCCAAGTGTTTGGTGCCATCACATAGTTTTCTCTGTAGGTAAATTTGATTCAGAAGAAAGAGCACCCTTGGGTACCCAAAATCCATGAACATCTTTTGAAGGTGAAACCCTCACCTCTTCCAAGAGAGTAGCCACAAAATTGCTTTTCCCAGAAGTACTATTGAACTCAACAATGCATGCATCAAGATTATACAATGTGCCATATCTGACACTGTGAGACAAAGATTGTCAGGGTGGGTCAATTACACTTGATCCATGATGAATCAAAGCATAATTTATCCACTAAACCTCAATCTAAATCAAGATAATTCAAATTGAAAGTTTAAACTAAGCATTTATTGAAACTAAAAATCACAAACAACGAAAAACAGTTAAATGCCTACTCTAACCCATTTGAAAATTATCCCATTTTGGAATTGGTGTCGTGTTGATGTGGAACAACAACCCTTTCCCAATCCCATGATTAGTGAGCCTATTTCAATCGATTCTATGAAAGAGAATTGATGAAACCATTGTGATAAATGGATGAAAACTTTATTTATGCTAAATTAAACATGATGCAAGCTAAATTAACATGATTTTATGCTAAAATTTATTTAACTATGAAATTGCTAAGCTAATTTAAGCTACTTCTAAGCTAAAAGATGGAAACCCTAATTTATAAACAAGCTAAGATGGATGCATGTAGGCCATTAATGGATCTATTAAGTTATTATGCAACTAAAAATGAACTAAAACAAGCTAAAAGTGAGTAAATTGAGAGTGTGGATGAAAATGATATCAACAACAGAAGTTTGCAATTGAAAGATGGATCCATTTGTCTCCAAATAGTGTTATATTTATAGGAGAGCAAATGAGAAATGGAGGATTAATATTGAAAAGATTAATCAACAGGTAGGGATGGAAGAAATAAGAGGCATGGATCATGGATTCTCATCAACGGATGAGAATGCAAGATGCGAATTAATTAAGGGCTCACATTTGTTCCAAACAAACACACTTTTGACCTACACACATAGGTCACAAGGTGACTTTCTCAAGAGGTTAAAGGTTTAGGTTTTTCAAGAATCCAAGTGAGATGATTGTAGGAGAGAGAATATTCTTTGGAATATTCTCATGGGTGAGGATAAAAATATTTTGGAAATTAAGAGAAAGTTTTAATTGTGCAAAAAGGAGATAAGGAATATTCCCTTTTAGAGGAAATTTAGTTTAATTGCTAATTAAACACGGTTTAATCATGCAATTAGGGAATTGAAGAATTAAAGTGATATTCATTAAATTAAATGATTTAATGAATGGGGAAGAGATGAAATGAAATTTAATTAAATAATTTAGGATTATTTAATTAAATAAGAAGACTTAAGAAATTAAATTAAATATATTGATTTATTTAATTTAGTGAGATGAAATGTTAGTGTGAATGGGGAGTGAATTAACCTGAATTGATGAATTAGGTTAATGGACGAAAATGATGTAATTAATTAATTAGCTAGGCTAATTCAATTAGTCAAGCGAAAAGAAGATGGGTTTCAAGAGAAAATGATGTTAGTATACTTGTTTCAGGTGTATGATATCATTCAGGACATTTTTTCAATCTCTACATTTTCCCCCTCTTTGAAGCGAGATACCTGCTGCTTTGATTCAAAGATTGATGCCCTTCAGATTAAAAACTATTGCCTAAATAAAAAAAAAAAAAATTCTGATTTTTTAGATGCCCTAGTGGAAGGATAAAGCTGATTCCCTACCCCCTCGAGAAATCGGGGATTTTTTTTAAATTTTGGGTTGATTTCTCGATAAAGGTTAAAAGTTGCCCCAAGGGGTCCAGAAAGGCTCCGAGACACAAGAATTATACCAAAAATGCAAAAAAGATGCAAAATTAGATTCCGATTGGTAAATTTTGTGAAAATGAGGATAAACCCTAGCTTGAAGGTGAATTCAGGGACAAAACCCTAATTTTCTATCATAAATAAGCCAAGAAGGGTCACTTTCAATTCATTTGTGTATTCACACCTTGAGGATTCTTGTTGTTTTGAGCTCTAACCCTCTAATGAAATGGGTCGACGACAACTCCCATGACACATTTCTGATTGAGTTCTGGAGTATCAGTAGATTCCACGCTCAGGACCACTGATATGTAACTCAAAACTTGATTTAGAATTTGAAATTTTGATGCATTTATTGCACGTTAAATTTTAAACTTTGGCAGTTGCACTATATAGCGATGCCCATTTGACAATCGACAATACTAAGATGATTTATAATGACGCATATTTATATAGCGATGTAGTTCATGATTTAAAATTAGGGTTTTCAATTTTAAGTTGTGACACATGCATATATAATGATGCACTTGCCGATTTGTAAATTAGGGTTAGGGTTTCCAAAGCTTAAATCATGACGCCCATGTGTTTGGAAACACATTTTGTAATTTGCAATTTGAAATGCCTTCGGGCATCACAATTTGGAATTTAAATATAGTGACCTATTATAAATAGTGACGCTATTGTGATTGTGATTTTTGAGCTGGAAATTCCAAATTGAGTCAAATTTCTTCGATTTTTGATATTGTGCGCTTCATGGGTGCAGGAGGTTATTCCACCACTGATGTTGTGTGAGCATAGGCCCACAATTTTGGAGAGACTGGGTGATTTTTCAGAGTTGCGCTAGGAGCACCTGGAAGAGATCAACCTTTGGTATGTTGCATATGCGCCTGTTATCTGGACTCATTTAGCTATGATGGTTGCCCTATGCGAGAGATCACACAGTGAGACTTCATTGTTTCACCTTCTAACATGTGAGGTGATAGTTACCTTAGAGGATGTATGGCGTATTCTATGTTTTTCGATACATGGAAATCATGTGATTTATGATGTTGACACCGAGTATGATGCTTGTCACGAGGTGATAGAGTTGGAGAACATTGCTCTTGTCACATCACAGATTAAACTTGAGATGTATAGAGGTCACGTGGCCACCTTTCGATTGATCATCACAACCATCATTTTAGGTTTGGTTGCTTAGGACTGACAAAGTAGATGGTTCAGCTAAGGATGGGGCCTAGCATGGCACTGGATGCTCCATAGGAGGACAATTTTTGCATGGGGGCCAATGATGCTAGCCTCACTATATCATGACATGCATGAATTTGTTTACTGTAATGAAAAAGCCATTGTTGCAGGGGTGACCTTGCTTCACATTTGGGCTTGGGAGCATATAGTTGTGCTTCGATCGATAGTACAGATGGCTGATGTCAAGCCAAATGATCCCTTGATTTGGCCATATAGACGTACCATTACCCTACGACACACTGGAAAAATTGGGCTCCTATACTGGCAACAGGTTTTGGATGCTATGACAACTTTTCGATGGTGACCTTGGCTACAGATGGCAACATGGTATGACGATGCTTAGCAGGTGTTCTTTGTAAGACATACCCGATACATGTAGGTTTGCGAGCATATGATTATAGAGAGATATCTTCTAGACAGAGTGGCACGATAGTTCGGGAAGCAGCAACATAGGCCAGATGATGCCTACAGGGCCATTTTTGCGAGGTCTGCTTGTGAGGTTCCCACATGGAGACCTACTATTCCAGATCCGGAGGTGGTGGCGAGTTTCACAAAGTTGGTAGCTTAGCCATGGGCCTATGAATAGGGTCAGGTAGTAGTGCAGACTACACCTGCTTATGATGCATGGTTCATACCTCCTTAAAGATTGAAAGATCCAACAGGTGCTCCTCTGTGAGGGAGACCATGAGGGAGAGGTGTAGGTAGGAGTAGAGGACAGGGACAGGGATAGGTTGGCCAGGATGGCCAAGATGGATAAGTTCCAGGGGCTCCACCAATGGGACAACAGGTTCCACAATAACCTCCCATTCAACAACACACAACAACAACCTCCACAACCACCACCACCAGATGCCAAGGATATTCAGATTTAGTAGCTACAACAATAGGTGCAGGTTTTGACAGGTGAGCAAGATTAGGCCAGATAGCAGATTTTGGTTATTACTCCTGAGCAGGACCAGGCCAAACAACAGGTGATTTCCATCACAACGGAGAGGGACCTTGCCCGGTAGTAGTTACAGGCTGTGACCACAGAGAGAGATTAAGATATCAGGCGACAACACCAAATAGAGGCTATGACGACAACTTCTCAGGGCAGGATAGTATTTGTGAGATTATACAAAAAGGTTGTGATAGAGGAAACCTACTATAGGATGCATTATCATCGTGATGTTCCACATGCACTTAGATAGCCTGATTTGTCATAGAGGAGCGATGCACGACCTAGAGCTAAGGAGCAGCCAGAGAGGTAGGCCGGAGAGGGGAGCAACCATTAGGGCTAGCTTCTAGTATACAAACACTTTTTTTATTTTGTTTCCCCATTCTTTGACATAGATACACATTCATGAGCTCCTTTTTGATATCCTGGTGGATATTTGTATTTATGAACGATATACATACACTAATCCAAATTTTGTACCACGACATTCATTTTTGATATATATATGATACAGATACAGATTCAATATGATGTGTTCATTTAATTTCATGTTTATGATGTATGGATGCATATGATGTGCTTATATTTAATCATGTATGGATGCACTTTACGTATGCTTATGTGATATATGAGATGATATGTGATGCTATGATATGCATGGATGCAATGTTATATTCTTTTTAGTATTTTTTCACGATATGCGATGATATGAAAATGTTTATGCTATGATCATGTATGCAAATGTTATGAATGCATTTATTTTTGTGTATTTCCTATACAATTTTATGAGATGATCATGTATGCATATGGATGTATGGATGGGTAATGCGATGTATGCTTATGATATATGCAATGCATGTGTATGATATGTGATGCAATGATTTAAGATGCTTAGAATAACAAATCTATATTATTCATCACAACTTAAATGATGATGCAAAATGTATGACGCGATATGAAATGATTATGTAGATGGATGTTTATGATTATGCTATGATTATGAGATGCATGTATGCTGATGATTTGTGGATGCAGGATGGATGCAATTGATGATGTTTTTGTTGGCTGTCATGATACCAAGTTAGCGCAGAGAGAAGATAGAAGAATAAAGAATGACTTGACCATTGATTTTGATGATTTCTTAAAAAATCCAACAAGTCCATGATCCATCGAGAATTTATTAGAGATGGTGACGAGACAATGCAAGATGGGGATGAATTTAGGATGATGAGTTTCTCACATATCGGGATTGGGATTTTTTGTTGTTCCTTATTGTTTGATAGAGCACTTAGACACGATGCATCAGGGTATTAATAACTAGGACGATGTTGTGTCTAGTGTAATGGATTTTGACGCTGCAAACATACAAGATAGTTGTTGTTCACATCTTTACATATAGAAACCTCGCTGGAATTCAAGTCAGAAGCTTAGAATATATTGGACCAAAGCATATACAATAGTCAACATACACCAAAAAACTTTCCTACACATAAATAAGCAAGTATGCACCAAGATTATTTTACAAGAATATCCACGAGCACAACAAATGAAAGATAATGATCGATGCCCCATTCCTTTCTCTCTAAATATTTTTGACAGAAATCATCGAGAGGTCCTCGAAATGGGTCATTAAGGTAAATCACAAGAAAAGATCAAAGACAAACAATCAGTGTTATCTATATCTCTTGCCAGATTAAATTTAGCTAAGGTGATGTTTGACACTGATGTCCATCGTAGGAAGGATATATCCTAGCACATGTTGATCAAATGGTTGTTTGATGTTAGGATGATGATGAGCTTTATGATAAGCCACTAATACAAACTTCACTGACGCATTTACCTATGATTTAGACTTTAGATTTTGACACTTAGGTTCTCACTTTACAACATGCTATACTTGTTCTCTACTTGCTTTACCAAAGGGTGAAGGTGATGATCAATTTAATATGGGTGAAGGTTATTGCTAGTAGAACTGAGATGGGATGGATGGTTTTGGATTTTTTGGTATTTTGAAGATGTTTTGAGGCTGTTTTTGGTCTTTTTGAAGTTTTATGCAAATGTTTATGGTTTTTGATTATCTGAGGCTATTTAGGGTTTTCTGAGATATTTAAGGCTTTTTAGGTCTTTTGAATGTTTTCTATTATTTTTGGATTTTCAATTTTCATTTTTTTTTGTGTTTTCTGATTATTTTTTTATTAGACTGCAGGAATCAGGTAGCACGACCCCCTATAAACTGCAGTGCGCCTACTAAATTTTTTAACGTGAACGGTGGCGCTAGCGCAAATGTTTTCTAGTTTTTGAATGTTTAGGGGTTTTCCGAATTATTTGGATGTTTTGGGATTTTTGAGAGTTATTTGGATGTTTTGGGATTTTCAAGAGTTTTAACCAAGAACCTAACCTAAAAGACCTATCCTAGGGGTCTTAGGGGCTGATCAAAGATAAGCCTTGCCTACGTTATACATGTAGAGACCATGTAGTTCAACTAAATCAACATACTAACTAGATGAGAAATGCACAGGTGATGGAATGTCGGTTTATTATGATGGAATCCTAAAGGACTGACCTAGGGTGTCTCAAGGGCACATCAATGATGGCCTTGCCTACATTCAAGCTCATAGACGACATAGTTTGACAAGGGTACCGCTTTTGGATCTTTGATGTTTTGAACTTTTTAGGGATTTTGATGTTTTCTGGATGTTTTAGATTTTGACTTTACAATTTTCTGGATGTTTTTGGATTTTAGTTGTACAAGATTTTGCAAATGTTTTTGGATAAGTTGATGATCGTTTTACAAATGTTTTAGGATTTTTTATTGCGATTTTATGAATATTTTTGGGATTTTCTGATGAGCTTAGGATATACAAGAACTCGATATAATCCATAACGAATTTCCCCCAACGTGACATGTTAGACTACTTCGATACAGGCAAGATAAACTGACCTTTGGAATATTCCAAGTAGTACTAAAGGGATCTGATACTTCACATCATCAAGCTATGATAAGAATGCATATAGGCGATGGATGAATGGTGGTGGAAAGAATGATAGGATAAAGAGCCAAAAAATAGATGGAGGTGCTTTATTTATGCAAGGTGCCTGTTTCCTAGGTTTTCACCAAGGTACCCACCCAAAGTGCCACCGAAGTTGTTTTCACTAGAGGACGATTTTTTTCTTTACTTTTTTCAATCCTTTTTTTATTTTTTTGGATTTTGATCATTTTTTTTTAAAATTTTTTTTTAAAAAAATTTTTACACCCTTCAAGACTAGGAATTTTTTTTTTTGAGATGCAAGCTATTAGTTGGATCTTACAAGGGTTCAACTTTAGGCATTGACAATTGGTATGCTCTTGAACCATAGCTAGCTATGATGACAAAGGAACCCAATCAGTTAGGCTCAAACTTTCCTTTACTATCTTGATCTGGAAGGTTCTTCTGATTCTACTTTAGGACAATATCCCCTACTTGGAAAGACTGAAATTTGATCCTCTTATTATTGCTCTGTTTCAGTCGGTTTTGATAAAATTGCAAGTGATTATGAGAATTGAGATGACACTCATCCAAGAATTCTAGCTCATTTAGTCAAGATACTTTGTATTCTCCAATGGTGATCAGGTTTTGTAGTGACACTTGTAATGATGCGAGCTCAACCTCAATAGACAGGATAGCTTCTGATCCATAGACCAAGGAGAAAGGGGTCGAACCTGTTGGCATGTAGAGACTAGTTTGATAAGACCAAAGAGTGGTATTTAGCTACAGATGCTAGTCACGACAAGCTTTGTTGACCATTTTCCTTAGGATTTTTAGGATAGTTTTTTTTTTAGCCTCAGCTTGGTCGTTGCCTTGGGGATAATATAGGGTAGAGAATCGGTGTTGGATGTTAAATATTTGATATAGCTCTTTCACATCCTAATTCTTAAGGGTGTTTTGTTGTCTGAGATTAGGGTTTGCAGGACACCATAGTAGTAGATGAGGTAGTTAAGGATAAACTTTGCAATTTTCTTCCCCATTATGTAGGTCATAGGAATGGCTTCTACCCACTTAGTGAAGTACTCAGTGGTGGTTATGATAAAATTATGGCCAATAGATTAGGTTGGGGTGATTTTTCTTATGAGGTCAAGCACCCACTATGAAAAATGCCAAGGTGTGATCATTGGTTGTAATTCATGAGGTGGAGCATGAATCAGATCTCCATGTTGTTGAAACTGGACACATTTTTGCACATACTGACGAGCTTCTCTTTTCATGGTTGGCTAGTAGTACCCCATCCTCAACAGTTTCTTAGCTAAATTCATACCACTAGAATGGGAACCACATATGCCATCATGTACTTCTGTTAAAGTAGTTAAGGATTCCTCTTGGTTAAGACATCGTAGTAATTTCCCTTCGATGCTTCGGCGACAAAGGGTATCACCTAGGATCACAAATAAGGACTCATTTTTAACAAAGGTCTTTTTAAAGTTTGAGGTGATATCAGATGGGATGGTTTCTCTGCTTTGATAGGTAAAGATATCATGATACCACAGGGATCCAGGACCAAAAATGACACACACGAATTCAGACTCATGGATTTCAAAAGTTGGTACAAGAAGTTGTTCTACCAAGAATTTGCATTGGAGGATGTTGTTCGACATGTCTAATAGTGATATGATTTTTTCCATGGTGTTTGCTACCCTGTTGTTCATGCAGTGAATCTACTCAAAATTTATGTCTATAAAAAGGTCCTTGAGATTTTCCACCATCTTCTTGTGAGGAGTGAGCTTTTAATTCTTAGTTTAATAGCCGTCATTGACTCGGTTGATAACCAACTGTGCGTCTCCATAGACTTTCATCTCTTGAATCTATCATTGAACCACTATCCTTATACTTGTGATTAGGGCTTCGTACTCGACAAGGTTATTAGTATAGGAAAATGATAGCGTGTATGAATTTGGAATGCAATCACCTTGAGGGGTGATGAAAATAATGCCTGCTTGGGATCCATTTTGGGTGAACGATCCATCAAAGTAAATCTTCCACTGAGCTATGAGGTTGATAAGGAACACTAATTCATCAGGAAATTTTGATACCAAGGGGTTCTTTGCATATATGGGTGCCTCTACTAGTTGGTCTACGATCACTTGTCCTTTGATTTCCTTGCACTCCACATACTCTATGTCGAACTCCGTTAAGATCATTACCCATTTGGCCATTCGCTCTATGAGAGTTGCTTTAGATAACAGGTATTTCAATGGAGTGATCTTTGCAATGAGCTTGATTTGATGTGACAACATGTAGTGCATGAAATTTTGTGAAGCAAAAACTACTGCTAGGAATGCTTTCTCAATAGGTGAATATTTCATTTCATAGCCCACCAATTTTTTGTTGATGTAGTAGATAGCCCTTTCCTTTCCATTTTCATCATGTTTTTCGAGAAGAGCTCCTAGTGTTGCTGGTGTTGCTGAGATATATAAGATCGATGGTTTGTTTAGTATTGGTGGAATGAACACTGGAGGTGTTAGTAGATAATATTTGATATGTTGGAAAGCTTTATCACACTTTCCATCCCATTTATAGGTTATCCCTTTATGGAGGAGATGCAAAAAGGGGTGGATTTTATCTGATAGTTACGCGATGAACCTTCTGATGGACTGCAATATTCCTTGTAATCCTCTCATCTACTTTAGTGTTTTTGGTGGTTCCCTATCAAGGATGGATTTTACCTTTACTGGATCAATTTCTATCCCTCTTTGTGAGATGATAAAGCCAAGAAGTTTCCCTGATGTAACCCCAAAGACACAATTTTTGGGATTTAGTCGCACCTTGTATTCTTCAAGTTTTTCAAAGATGGGTCCTACGACTTGTATGTGCTCACTCCTTTTCCTTGATTTTTCCAAAATATCATCCACATAATCCTCAAATGTTTTGTGGATTATGTCATGGAAGATGAGGGTCATTTCTCTTTGATAGGTTTATTTTGCATTCTTTAGCCCAAATGGCATCACGTTCTAGCAATATGTTCCCCACAGACAAGTGAATGCAGGTTTTTGTTGATCCTCCTTGGTGATAATGATTTGATTGTAGCCTGAAAAACCATCCATGAGATATAGCATTTCATTCCCAATTGTTAGGTCCACAATGAGATCAATGTTAGGAAGAGGGAAATCATCCTTTGGGCATGCTTTCTTTAGGTCTCTAAAATCATTGCATATTCTGATGCCCCTAGTGGGTTTTGAAACTGGTACCAAGTTTAAAACCCACTCATGATAATCTATCAGTCGGATGAATGCAACGCCAAGAAGCTTTTGTATCTCTAGTTTCACCAAGAGTGCTATATGAGGGTGCATCTTCCTTAAATTTTTCTTGACTGGTTTGGCTTCAGGATAGATAGCTAAGTGATGCACAACCACTTTAGGATCAAGGCCTGGCATATTTGTGTATGAACATGCAAAGTTAGCTCTCCGCTCTTTCAGGAATACTGCTAGGTTCTTTTGTTCTTCATCCAACAAGGATTCGACATAGAAAGTGATCTTAGGTGCTTCTTCTATTCCCACATTGACTAGAGTGGCATTTTCTGCTAGCATTGCTGTCTTTTCAAGATGCTTTGCACTAACAGGGAGATTGAATCCCTCATCCTTGGTCACCTCAGAGAGATTTTCACCCTCGCATACGTCCTTTATTTTTACTTTTTTAGGATCAGAGAGTGCCACAGTGTGGTTTTCACTCAAGGATATGCATGTTAGTTGCATTTCATCAATTTTATGACTAAAGGATTCAATCATTTCCCCATAGTATGCCCCAGTGTCCAACTCTATATCAAAACCTGCTTTGTGATCTACCCATGATAGGTTGTCATGGAGTCCCATAAATTCTGAGATCACTTCATCATTTTTGAATAAATCAAGAATCGATGGTCCTTCTTGGTCCATGTCAATGAGTTGTGGGTATAATAGGTGTAGTTCATTTGGATAATTATTTGGAGCAAAGGATGTAATAGATATCATGAAGAGGGAGTTATTTTAAAATAGGTTAGCCACATCAAGGTGGAAGTCATCTAAGGTCGTATCACGCGGTGTAGGTAACTAAGAGGAAGCCTTGGCCCGTTTAGTGGAAGTACCTTTTCCAATAAGGCTGACTTTGCTAGTAGTACAACCTAGACCAAGATTCTTTAGTCATTTCTCAAGAACAATAGGTTCTAGCGAGCCATTGTCCTTTTGTCCCAGTTTCTCATTCTTGTTATAACCCCATGCCTTCATTAGCTACAAGCCTTCATTGTAATCTTCCATTGGAAGAATAGGGACATGTCATTCATCCTAATAGAGGAGTGTAGAGACATCCTCCTCATTGATGTTTTCTTGATTTAGATCCCCCCACTTGGTGAAGGTAGTAACTACCATCTTAATTGTTTTGAGATCTTTGGTACTAGATGTGGGTTTCCCATGAGATTTGGGAGAAAGAGTTAGCTCTCCTAAGAAAAAGATATCTTTCATTAGCTTATAGTTCCCACAACCATCATCCTGAATTACTGCTTTGATGTTAGGAATGTTATGCACAATGGGTATTTTTGTTGCTGAGGTAGATGCAAGGGATGACAAATCAACAAATGAGGTAGGCGTGGGTGTAGGCCCTTCATCATTCTTAGGAACTTGGGGTATCTTATAGAACTTGGCTTCAAAATTATTGCAGTAGTAAAAATGCTTGAGATCTCTGTGGATGGTAATTTTGTTGCCCTCGAAAGGAAACTTGACACATTGATGATAGGTCAAGGCTACAAATTTCAAGGAATGGATCCATGGTTTTCCAAGTAGGATGTTGTATAGAAGATCAAGATCGAGCACTTGGCATGTAGTTTTTTGAAATGATAGGTCCCACTTGAATGGGTAGTCCAATGATGCCTTGTGATACCCACTCTTGGTCGTCATATGCTCTAATGGTGGTACGCTTTGCTTTCTCAATAGTATCTTCTAAGTAGCCCAAGTCTTTGATCAACTTAAGGGTACAAATATTCAGACCGACACCTTCATCCACTAAGACTCTCTTAACCTTGTTTTTATGAATAAAGACCTCGAGGTGTAAAGCACAATTATGAGATGGTTGCGATGGTAGGTATTGTTTTGAGAAAGTGAGAAGGTGATCAATAATATGCCCTACCATAGATTGAAATTGATTTGTATCAATATCCTCAGGGACAAATGACTCTAATAAATATTTCTCTAAGATTTCCCTATGTGTGGGGGATAGCCTCAACAGTTCTAAGATTGATATCTATGTCAGGGTCTTCTTAAGATGCTCTAGGAGATTGTACTTGTTGGGATTTGATGTTTGAAAAGTAGGCTATGCCCTAGACTGAGATGGGAATCCTTGGATGGTGACCTTTCCACATTGTGTGGTGACTCCACACTCCGCACTAGGTCCTTTGATGGTAACGGTAGTGATGATGCTATCACAGGAAGCAACTACATTGGAATAGGTATGTTGCACATTTGTGTAATCCTTAGCTTTTCTGTTGGTGTTTGCTTTGTTATGATCCGACATAGGGTTCTTGTATATCTTAAGATTTTGATTCCCAGCTAGTACTTCAACAGATATGGTGTTGTTTTCTATGAGGTCTTGGATGATATTCTTGATTCTCATGTAATTTTCTATTTTGTGTCCTTTGATTTTGTGAAAGTCACAGAGATCATTCCTGTTCTACTAGGATGGTTTCTCTTGTGGTTCTTGGTATTTTTAAAAGGTAGGAAGCATTATCAGATTTGACTCTAACAACGTCTTCATGATGGCTTGGATAGGTTCAAATAACTGTGTGTGCTTGGGTTTGGGATATTTGTTCTTATTGGTAGTTTGCCTTTGTTGCATCTTGGTATTGTTGATTTGATTGTTTTGATGGGGTGTTGTTTGCTACACTATTGGTTGAATGTTAGCAAGTTGATTTTTGTTGGGTCTAGGAGAACTTAGGACCAATTTAGCATCTACCACACCATAATTTGTCACATTTTTTTTTAGCCTAGATACGGGGCCTACCATTTGAGTTGGTTGATGGGCATTTGTAATCTTGATTATTTCCTTGAGATATTAGAGATCGTTCGATGTTAAGAGCTCTAGGGAAAAGCTCGGTGTAGGATGTGATGCACTACATTTTCAAGTGGAAAGAGAGATCAAGATCTAGGTTTGCTATGATGATTCCCACTTGTTGTTTGTCAGGAAGGGTCCACTTGCTCTGACTAGCTTTTTGTCTCCATCATTGCAAGAAATTAGCGAAATATTCTCCTTTGGTTTGTTTGAGAGTATACAACTCTTCTAGATTAACATCCATGTCAAGGTTGAAGGAGAATTGATCGATGAATTTATCATTGATTTCTTGAAAATTTTTGATACCGGGAGATAGATGAGAAAACTAATCCATAGCAGGACCTGTTAAGCTTCAAGGGAAGAGACACATTAAATAGAAATCATTGTAGGAAACCTCCATACAAATGACATTGAATTCTTTGACATAGTCCATGGGACATCCTCTCTCTTTGTATTTATCGAATTTGGGGATTTAAAATTTGAGAGGGAATGGCACCATTGCGATGTTTCAATCAAATGGATAAGGACATAGATTCTATGTATGGGGATTCTTGGTCTTTCCCATCCAAAGGTCTTGCATTTCTTGGGATAGCGCCTTAAATTGTTAGGCTAGATCATCTTTCGGATTTGGTGAACATATGGTGGGATGATGGATGAGTTGTATATGGGATTCTGATATGGTGATGTGTTGTATGGGGTGTATGGTGGAGTGGGATTATGTGAAGGTGATTGAGGTGTTGATGTATATGTTCCTAAAACATTTGTATTGATGATGTTCTATTGAGGATTATAGTAGGAAATTTTCAGTTGTTTTTGTTGCTGATGTTGGGCATATTGCTAAGCTAGTAAGGCTTGTTGTTGTTGCACCTCAAGGGATTGCTGATAGGCTTATTGTTGTTGTTGCGCCACTAGGGCTTGATGTTGGGCCTGATGTTGTTGATGTGCTATTAAGGATGATTGATAGGCTTGTTGTTGTTGTTGTGCTACCAAGGATGCTTGATAAGATTATTGTTGTTGTTGTTGTGCGGCTAAGGCTGCTTATTGTTGTTGTTGTTGTTGTTGTGCGACTAAGGCTACTTGTTGTTGTTGTGTGGCTAAGGCTGCTTGTTGTTGTTGTTGTTGTTGTGTGGCTAATCTTGCTTGTTGTTGTTGCTTATGTTGTTGGGCGGATAAGGCTACTTGCTATTAATGTTGTTGTTGGGCAGCTTGCTGTAAGGCTAAGCTATGAGTTTGCAATATAGAACCAGTTGGTTGTTGGGACACTTGTGATGGATTATGGGTGTTGATTTTTTGGATGGGTTGTGAGCTGGTGATGAGAGGTTGAGAGTTCCCTTGGTTTAAAAATCCTTGTAAGATGGTGGATTGAGGTGGAGGAATGTAAGTTTGAGGTCCCATTTGATTTTGCATAGTGAAGGGGACTGTGGGGAAAGATGAGGATGGTGTCATTAGATTTTGAAATGGTAATGATATACTAGGACCTTGAGTCCATTGATTGAAATGGTTCCCTTGTCCAATGTCATGAGGATTTCCTTGTGCTAGAGATGTAGACAAAGGATTAATTGTGTTGATGGGATTTGCTACCAAAGGATTACTTTGAGATGGGTTGATGATGGATGGGATGGATGTGTTTTGTGACACCAATGGTATAGATGAACCCATGGAAGGATTGGGTAAAGATGTCCCCATTTTCATCGAGGGTTGACTCTATGATATAGTATTGGCATGCCCTTGTGTACTATCTTGAGATACTTGGTCCATTTTAATTTTTGTTATGGTGGGCACACTTGTGGTACTCATGGGTATGGATGAAGAGGGGCGTCCTTTATATGTGGAGGTTGTGGTGAAATAATGAAGGTCAAGAGGTAAATAGTTGCTTCAGATTTTTGGGGATGGGAGGAGCACCAAAGGTAGGTTTCCAAGTGGTTGTTGGAGGGAGAGGATTGGTATCAAGGGTACCCACAAGTGTACTGCTTTCAAATGGAAGGGTTAGACCAAAGTCCTTGGCAAGGCCAGCTACGAGACTAGGAGTAGATGTTTTATTTATCCCTGATGGTGGAGTTGTGAAGCCTTGGGCCAAATTTTGTGCAACAAATGATGGGGAGATAGGAGATATGTTCTCAAAGGCTTGATGTTCCATGATTTCCTCCCTAGTAAGCTCAAATGGATTGTTTGCAATGTCTTCAATCTCATATGATCCTACTAGAGATGATGGTTGTTGTGATGGGGTGAATTGACTTCTTAGATCAAATTTTAGAGGATTTGGATCACTTGAGATAAATGTGACTTTGGTTTTCTCCATAATTCTCTTCTATTATGATCTTGTCTTTACCATAAATTTTGGGTCACTTATGGGAGAGTTGTGTTGAGATTTGTAATGTTTGAACTCTCTAGTTGACTCAAATCTAGGTAAAAGAGACACTCTAAGTATTTTTGGAGAAATAACGATAATGGGGGATGAAAAGATGGGTGATATGAAAAGTGATTTTTGCAATTATTTTGGGACAACACTTTTGACTTGAGTTTGATACTTTCATGTTAGGATAAAGGATGTTGATGTACTTGAGAATCTTTAAGGTAGACTCATGACTTTCAAGATAAACTAGTTCAAAGATGATAACTAACTTAACTAAGTGCATGGAAAAGGATACATTTCACATACATCCACTACAACAAATCCTTGTGATTTGCTCCATTTTTTGCTGCATTTTTTTTGCTTCCACCCATTGTTTTAATGTATTTTTTGGCAATTTTTTGAAAACATCGGCTTTATTTATTGGGATGGCACAATTTTTGGTGTTTATTGTGCTGATCAGTACAAGTCAGTTCTAATTTAGGTGCTAATTAGCACTGAAAGTAACACCGCCTTTAGCGCCGATATTAGCTTTGAGTGTAGCGTTGCCTTGAGCGTCACCTTTAGCTCTGAGTTTAGCTTCGAGTTTAGTGTTGTGTTTAGCTTTGAATTTAGCTTTGAGTTTAGCTTCGGGTTTAGCACTGGTTTAGACATCCCTATGTTGAAGAGACTTATTTATATGTCTCATCGACGATGTAAAACAATGAAATGTCAACAAGATACGGGCATATCGAGGAGAGAATCACTATGTCACATTGACAAGGTATATCTACAAGTGCTCGGTGAAACACAACTCTTGGATATAACAAAGTAATGTTGATGAGACATTGAGATATCGATAAGACAGATAAGATTGTCTCATCGACACTCTTAAAGTAATGATCAAAAGCATACACCACTATATCACCGGGAAGGTGAGCAAAATATGCGGTAGAGCGGTATACACCACAACCTCATAGCAAGAATCCTTGAGCAAGGCAGTAGTGTGGTAAACAATAGAAGGGAAGGGAAAAACAACACTATACCACAACAATAGTCACAAGTCTCCCCGACATGGCAGAGTTACACTGATATATAAAGAAAAACCATTGAAGGAAAATATCGATGAGACAATGGCATATCGACAAGAGATATTAACTTGTCTCATTGACATCGAAAACCAACTTCAGAGGAATATAAGATATAATTTCAATGAGACATTGAGATATCAGTAAGAAAAATAAGATTGTCTCATCGACACTCTTCAAGTAATGATCAAAAGCATACACCACTATACCACCGGGAAGGTGAGCAACATATGAGGTAGAGTGGTATACACCGCAACCCCGCAACAAGAAGCCTTGAGAAAGGTGGTAGTGCGGTAAACAACAGAAGGGAAGGGAAAAACATCGCCATACCACAAAAGGTATAATAAGAGACGCTGGTAGTACGGTAATCGTGACATCATTACAATTTACAACAATAAATGCAAAAAATCACATCAGTTGCCAAAATTAAATGCTATTAAATTATTAAGAGTTTCTAAAACTAATATGATTGAATACCATGCCATCCAAAAATAAGTGAGTTTTCCCAATATCAGACTCAATTGTAGTGCACTAGTGTGGAAGGAGCTAAGGATATGAGAAGAAGAAGTCCTGCAAGCGTGAAATACTTGAGTAAGTGCATGAAAACTCTCTGAAAGAGCTTTGTTAATATAAAAAATCTTTCAAGGTTTTGTCATCTAAAGCCATAGTAGATAAAATTGAAACATGCTTCCTAAAAGAAACCAATCATAAGTAAAATAAATTCGGCCTAAAATTAAAGATGAAGAACCTAAAGTAAAGAAGAAAGCACTCCATCCTGAAACAAAACAATTAGAAGTAAAAGAAAGTTAGCCTAAAATTAAATATGAAGAACCTAAAGTAAAGAAAAGACCTCTCCATCAGTCCATATTAGATATAATTCTTAGATATAATTCTAGGGTTTACTAGAGAGGGTAATAAGAAGTTTCTCGTGGACATCGCACAAAGTTGTAGGGATGCCCTCATTTCCAAATCTGGATGGGACCTATTTTGGTATTTTTACAGTAAGAGAAATGAGAAGATTCCAATGTCAAACACTTGGATGTTGGATATAGCAAGGTTTTGTCCCAAATGTTTTTGTTGATGTAGAATTTATCAGACTGCTAGCCAAACACTATCACTCAGTTACCAAAATAGTAAGGTTTCCAAACGACACAGTATTGGTAGAAGTAACTAGAAAATCCATCATTGAGTGTTTTGGCTTAAACAAGTAGCCTCTGACCAAGATAAACCTATAGAAAAGTGAGGAGGATTATTCTAGGTTAAAAAATACTTATATAAGTGATGAGGTACCCCTATATATGAAAAGAGGCATTGGTAACATAACATTCCCCATCTCTACTACCACTACTGAACCATTTAATGTGACAAATTTTCATTATTACTTTGTGAATACATATTTAGGTCTTTGCCAAGTGTTGGGGATAAATGATCAAGATAAAATGCCAATAGGCCTAATGATGATGGCCATGAGAATTCAAAACATTGAAACTAATATTGAATATGACTTTGCTTCATACCTTGAGAAGGCGTTAGATGATGAATTCTCCCAAGTTATAGAGGATAGAGCACCAATTACATTCAGACACTATATACTACTGTGTCATTTGATATTGTACCAGAATAGGGACCATTGGACTAAAAGAATGGACTTGGCTATAGTAGATGAGCAAGGGAATCCCACACCTATCCAGAAATGGTGCTATATTTGGGACAGTCGGTGCAAGAATTCAAGATTTTTTGTATTCTACGAAGACTTTGTACACAAAATCCTTCAAGTTCTTGGGTATGCAATACCAAGATTGTCAACCCAAATGTTGCAACTAGTGAGACCTTTGTCTTTAAGACTAGAGTAGGGTCATACACACAATTTTGGAGATTGGTTCTTCCTCCCGGAAGTTACAATAATAAGAGTTTATGGATGCCCTGTTGCTCCACACATACTGACAAAATTTGTGCCCCTCAGATTAGTATTTCTTGAATTTATGTGGAAAATGATGTGGATGGAGAAATATGTAATGCAAAAGTAGAAGAAAGGCACTTTCCTACCAAACCAAACCAAGTGTGAAGATTGGATTGTAGGCTCAGATACACTAGAGGAGTTACAATATTATTTGAAGACAGGATATGCAAACTGAAATATAGAAAAGAAAGAGCCTTTGACCCTAAAAATCATACGAACAACATAAGGCACAATCTTCTTACCAAAATGACAATGCCACACCAAGTGGATTTTGAAGAAGATGTCATAAGGAACTGTATTACCTATAATTATATATTTAGTAGAAGGAAAAAATGGGAATATATGAAGAAGCTTGAAGAAAGGAAGAAGCAGAGGTCCAAGGATTTCCTAGGATACTTTGTTGAGGAAAAGGACCCCATAAAGAGGATATAATTGATAATTGGTATATTTGAAGACTTGTATAGAAAGAAGGAAGCATATCTCGAAGAGCATGATAGTGGTGCAACTACAGATCATACCCCAGGTGAAACCTCTGAGCCTCCCATGGAGCAGTTACCTCCCAAAAGATAGAAGACAAGAAGCATTGAATAATTAGTACCTTACGAGGATACTAAAGAGGTGCGCGATACTGAGGAAGTGGCTACAATAGTGCAGTCATTGAAAGGTGATATTGAAGTTGATTAGCCCATCCTTGAGACCAATTCCCATAAACATGAGGAAAGGATGGGTGATGTAGAAAAAAAAGTACAAAGGTACATGAAGATGAAAGGGAAATTGCAGCTAGGAGATTCATAGAAGATGATGAATTCATTAAGACTCCCAAGTTTAAGGATTTCTAGATGAAGATGAAGATAAAATAATTTCAAGAGAGGATGGAATCAACTAAAGCAAGAATTAAAGAATCAAAGAAAAATGAAATGGTAGCACATACTTTCCAGGAATTAAGAGTTGACAACATTGACATTAGCCCCCAGAAGGCTAGAGAAATGGTCTTGAAGAGAAATATGCTCATTTTCCCTGACTTGGAATTAAATAAAATGTTTTTTCTTGATCAAGTGCAGGCTCAAGAAGATCCAATGCTAGTTGCAGAATTTGATTCCGATGAAGGTGTGAGTGGAATTGGGTATAACCCAAAGATTGAAACCCTGGCCATATAGATCAAACAAAAACATACACAGAAGCCAAAATTATTGGATGTAATTCAAGGGATGAAAGGAAAAATGATGGTAAGGAAAATACAATATACTACCCCTTAAGAGGCAACCACAATGACCATGCATTCAACTGTGTTCACTCGAGCAATTGTTAAGGGATTAGAAGATAGATTGAAGGAGTATGAAAAGGAATAAAGGTTCCTAAATGATGAAGTTAATAAACTGTTCATGGGGATTATCCTAGATTGTTGTTTACATTTTCTATTGCATTATTATTGACCATGTAGACTCTTGATTATACCAATCTACAAATGGACTCTATTCATTTTATTTTCATTATACTAGTTTGAGCTGTTAGATCTTCAGTTACTGAATATCTTTGTATGACTATTTTCCAACTCAACCAAATTATGGAGGGAAGCTTTACCGTGTGATGGAGAAAACCACAAATCTTCTTGTTTCCTATTCCTGTCTTCAGTTATAATGAGTCTATTTTAATATATGTTTAGCGACACGTATTCTTGTCTTTTCTAGTTTGTTGGCCGTGGGCCACAACAAACTCTGTATTTTATGTATTTAATTAGTACAAGCAATGCATATATGATACACATATTGTAAGAAGCAAGAGAGAATTTTGGTATCATAGACTTTGGCATCACATAGATTTTTTGTATTACTTTTGATAAATAAAATAACATTTCTGCTGATTAAGGCAACGTAAAAATCTCTCATCTCTTCTCACCTGCAAGCTGTGGAGCAAGGGCCCACTCCCTAGTGAAGCATGGTGACATTTCTTTCATTTTATTTTTGTGTATTATTTATTTTCAGTTTGATTTGATATCCATAGATTTCATATTTGTATGATTTAATTTCCTACAACATTTTCTTTCTATGTGTAACTGTTATTTCAGCTATTTATAATTTGATTTAAAACAAAGCTTCATTTCAGCTATTAATATTCTACCAATGTTGGTGTATGTATTTGAAGCATACAGTGAGAATTATGTTATGGATTTATGAGAGAGTTTTCTGCTGTTATTTTGCAGTTTGTAATAGTTCATGCCACTATTTTTTTTTATAACTGTTCTTGTCACAGTTCGTGACGAGTTTCTGCCAGAAAAGGCAAAATAGAAAAGTTAAACCAGATTTTTATTTAGGAAATTTACGTGTGTTCTAACTGCATCCATCCCCATTAAATTCATTTCTTTCCTCCTTTAGGTATTGTTGATGTGTTTTTTATGCACTTCTCAACATAGGTAATGCATAGGTGCATCACCTCTCTTGAAAGACAATCTTCCACAATCAAATTGTAGAACACTATCCCAAGGTCTCTAATATCTGGTCTTGATAGTGCTTGGAATATCTCAGTTGATTTATGTGATTTTCTAGAATCACAAGGTGATCTTATGGATGAGTTAAAAAGTGTGGGAAGTTGGGTCTGTGAATGAAGTTCTTAGGATGGGAGAGTTGCTGTGCGTTTGCTGTAGGTTCAAACAACAGTCTAGAACTCCATTTCAACATCAGATTTAACTTTATAATGTGCAATGAACCTTGCCTAAGGTTACCTATTAAAAAAAAAGGAAAAAGACCAGGGAAGAGAGTAAGTTCCTAGACCTAAAACTATGAATGAACAGTGATCATGGAGGCTGCTATAGTAGACAAACTCTCTAAACCGAGTTTTGCTTAGCCAGGAGGAACCTTCAGTTACATAAAACCAGTGCAATCTTCTAAGGACTGCAGATTTTCAGATTACACACACACATCATGCACATGCAATCGAACTAAGTTGCATAAATAAAGGAATGAAGCTCATACTAGCTTTGCAAAGTGATTCATCATCAATGAACCACAAAAAGCATGAGCTAGAAATTCATCAAATACTGAAACAACAGTCACCATTACCACTTCCATTCAAGAAAATACAACTAAACTAGAAGGGGAAGTAGAACCATGCATGCAAGATGAGAAAAATCAAAGAGAACATCCATAAAATCATGCACTATTGTCTTCTATTGCTGCAAATTATTTTTACATCAGCTCTCCAACCATTTACAAATGAGGGGCAGACCCCTATTTATAGTTTTCCAAAGCCTGAATGAATGGCTAGGATTGAATTACATTGTGTGGCCCGGATTTGATTGCACTAGGGATTCACCTACCCCACAATATTCAGTAATTTAAAATACATCTTTTGTTTTTTCCCTATTTTGTCTTTTAGTGCCCAGGTGTTGTAGTAGTTTTGTCTTCTAGCTGATTTCCCTTTTACTGAAGTTGAAACTGCCTGAAATCTACCTTCTTCCCCTTGATGGATAGGAAAAAAATTCTCATCCAACCGAGTGCATCTTTTTTGCAAATTTGTATCATTGTAGAATGGGTTAATGGTCCTTGATCCGATGAAACAACCTCTGATGGATCACTATCATTTGTTTGGAGGGAAGAAACAACCGCTCCCTCCCACCACCTTCAAGGACATAGGCCTTCTTCTAATGCCAACTCTGTTTATGGGTGCTACGAGGAAAGGTGGATATAAAATGAATGGTGACATGAGCTATGTGTTTTTCTTTGTTCAACTTTCTCAGTGGGTCTCCCCGACGGACCCATAGTAGGCTTCTTAAATCATGCATACATGAAGTGTCGTAAGTGCTTTCATACAAAAATCAAGGAAAATGTTAGTCATATCTTGCAAACTCCTTTTTAGATTCACCCATGCATCATTAAAATATCATAATATTCATTATTGTTCTACATTTGGAGCTCATTTGGACCATAAACATTAATGTGTGCTCTGGGATGCGGGCGCCACAGGGCAGAAGGATGACGGACGATGGACGGGCGATAGACGACGGACGACAGACGACAGACAAAGGGACAATGGCTCGGAAGGGAATTTCCCAAATGGCCATGGAGGGACAAAGTTGTGGAAATGGCCAAGGAGGGAGGAAGTTCCAAAAACAACAACAGAGGGCAAAGTTCTGGAAACGGCCATGGAGGGACAGAGTTCCAAAAATGACCACAGAGGGACAAAGTTCCCAAAATGGCCATGTAGGACGAAGTTCCCAAAATGACCATGGAGGGACAAAGTTCCTGAAATGGTCACAGAGGAACAAAGCTCCAGAAACAACCATGGAGGGACGGAGTTCTGGAAACGACCACAGAGGGACAAAGTTTCAAAATGAAATTTTTGTAACTTCCCAAAACTTAACGAAACCTTGGCAGTTCACTTAGGCACCACAAAAACATCCAAAATCCATAGGAAACCTATCCCCAAAGTCAAAAATGAAGGAGAAAATAAATCGAGCGAGCAGGGACCAAGTCAACAGGAACAAGGCAAAGAGCGAAAAATGGAAGGGGGGGCAATTTGCTTCTCCCTAGATTCGAATGCCCCAACGAAAATGAAGGGCATGGAGAAATTTTTATGGTCCAATTTCCACTAATGGAATGCATTGATTTATTTGTATGGTGGACCCAGGTAAGGTGAGATTTGGAATCTCATGCTCATTTGGATGATTGGTCAAGGCTCGAACAAAGAAACTAAGCGTGGATCCTACCATGCGACCGGAAGTTGGGCATTAGTCGCTACTCAATAGTGAAACATGAGCGATGACCCATATGAGGCAACTTGCACTTGTGGGTCCGTGAGGCCTGAAGGATGTTGGGGCAATGAGCGAAGGGAAACCCGTAGGGGCACTTCCACAAAAGAAAAAGACTTAGCGAAACTCAGGTAGGTGAATTTGGTTAGGGGAATTTGATTATTTGAAGTCACATGACCAATTTAGGCTCTAGGAAAGGGGCACACAAAATGAGACAGGAGAAAAGTAGCTTGTTGGGAGTGAAAAAAAGGGGGTCCCTGCCCACGGTGGGGCGTGTGCACAAAACATGCACACCAGGTATACTACTGCAACACCTCTTGCAAGCTTATGATCACCGCATTGACACTTAGACCAAGCTGGAATATTCTTTATTCTTTACCCCAATTTTGGCCTATCAATAGCCTATTCACCACACTTTGGCTAAGTTATGCAAATTTCTACAAAGAAGTCCCGATGCACCCACAACATTAAAGCCAACTGAACAAACTATGAAGATGATTATTGCTGAATTTTAGTATGTGCAAGGGTTTGATAAAAATATTGTAACACGAATGGATTTATTCCATACCTAGAAATAGTGGTATATACCTAAAATCATGAAAGATGGTGATCAATTGAAGGACTTGGATAAGTGGAAGAAATAATTCAGTCAGGTTGTTCATAAGTGCATAACTCATATACAGGAGGATGATGGTACCAGTCTTCCCAGGATAAATTAGATCATGGATGGGTTGATTTTTCTTGATGCGGGATACCTAAAGTTTGTCAATGATACAAAGGAATTACTAGATAGTCGATGGAAAACTCATCTTGCAAACATGCAAAAGATCTATGAATATAAGTGGCCATCAGATTTTACGGTGTATCAGTAGGAGGAAAAGTATTTGGTTTCACAAGAATAGGACACTGAGGTGAGAGAATTTGGATGCTCATCATGGAGAGGAAGACTTTGCTAGATCAATGATCACGGGTCTTCTACATTGAATAATAGAACCATATGTAAAAATGTCTTAAGTCTTGTTATTTCCTTAATTATGCTAATTAAATAGTTGTTGGTTTCAAAAGAATAAGACACTGAGGCGAGAGCATTTGGATGTTCATCATGGATATGAAGAATTTTCTAGATCAATGATCACGGGTCTTCTATGTTAAATAATGGAACCATATGTCAAAATGTCTTAAGTATTTTTATTTCCTTAATTATGCTAATTAAATAGTTGTTAGTAAAAGAAGTAGTTATGAAAGGTCGTTTCTCTTTGTAAAAGGCCTGTAGCTTATTGCTTCCTATATAATTAGGAAACCGAGGCCTAGTTTTAAATTATCATCATCATATATCATTTCCATTTTGAAGACTTATATTATTAATATATATCAATTGAAGCAATATAATGGAGAATGTCTTATTATCAAAGATTCTCCATGACTGTGTTATCATTCTATATTTTTCTTATGTTTGTTATACTTATTTCTTCTTATATTTGAATGAATCAGTTATTGAGCCTCAATATTGTGCTTATGTGAATGAATATGCTGATATAGTAAAGCATTTATTGTGGATGTTGGTAGACCTGCTATTTTTTTAAAAAAATTGAGCTTATTTTGCCTTGTTACATGTTTAACATAAAAATGGAAACTATTTAAAAATAATAAAGTTAACAAAGTTGCTTATTTAAATAATTGTGAGTTACGTGCATTAATATTTTATTAACTTTTGTGTCTTCCCGAACATATGTTGATACAAAATGAATGGAAGAAGCATCCAAGTAATCCTAATTTTTTCTGCCAACAATTCATACCAAAGATTGAACAATTTAAGGATATTGCAATAGGTAATTAAGGATATGATGATGACGATATATTCTTGTACTTGTATATTCTATGAAACATTCCTTATTTTCTATGAAATAGTGTATATATTATTGTACTTGTAAATATTATTTTACTATTATGTCTATTAAATAAAATAAAGTTTGAACAAAAAATGCTTCACCCTTTTTTGTAAGTGAGTATGTGAATTATTGTTTAAGGAAAAATCTTACCATGTTTACATTCTTAGTTTACTAGTTTCAAATCTTCATTTTCTATGTATATAAAACTGTACGTGCTCTTTATCTCGAATGACAAAACAATAATATCATTAGAATCGAGGTTTTCAATTTCAGCACCATCATTGTCCACACTTTTCATATCCTTTTCACTTTTAAGTACAATCATCAAAAAAATATTTTTATTTCTTGTCCCAGTTAATCTTGATTCTTTTCAGCACAACACAGTAGGTTGCATGTTAAATTTCAAACATTTTATTTGCATTTCTTTGTATATATTATTTTCTTAGTGCATCATTATGTAACAACAATTTCACTTCTGAGATATACAGTAAAAATAAATGAAAGCACATGTTTTCTTTGTCAAGGGAATGTATGGTGCATACCCTATGTCTTTCAAATAAGTGTGCAATAGAAATAAGACATAATTGATTGAATCTAATTTTCTACTGTACAATTTTTTTTTATGTGCTTTTACTTTTTGCATTTGGATTACCCTTAGAAATCTAGACTACTTATATTTTCTTAAATGAAGCCTTTACATTTCCTATCTACGAAAGGAATTTACTGGTTGACAACAAGCTCATGAACTTCATGCAAATTAAGATTGGTGTAAAAGGCCATCCCCACAAATGTTGTTTGGTCTAGAATTATAATGGAAAATAAAAAAGCTTGCTAGGAGAATAAAATAGGTTTTCAATTTTCCAAGTACAATATAATATTACTGTGGCATTTCAAAGTTTAGGCCATAAGAATTATCCTTTTTTAAACATGGATTGCAAATAATTCTAAAAATTTAGAAGTCTTCGTCATTAACATTATTGTTTGCTACAATGTCATCTAGTGTATCATTGTCAATGTTCATATGTTCTTTCAAGTATTTAATATTATCATTATCCTTATCTTGACCTACATCATCTTCATCACCATTGAAATTTGACTGTAGACCATCTATATTGTTACCAGATGTATTTGGATCATCATTTTCTATACCATCCATATTGTTGTCTTCCATAACATCATCTAACTATGGATTGTTGTCTTCTTGTGCATGAATATAACCATCTTCAACATCAACATGGATGTCAATTTCTTTGATGTTCTTTAATCCCTCTCTCTCATTTTTTTGGCCATCATTGTTTTGCTCAGTATCCACTAATGCATCATCAAATACATGCCTTAATCTTGGATCATAATGTATGACAAAAAACCATTTCGGGTACAAAATATCTTCATAGAAAAATAATTGCACATGAACGACATACATATATTAGACATTATATAAATTGTATGAACATATATACATAAATTGAATAATGGAAAATTATTTTATAGACTACCTTTTTTATACAATAATTGCTATAAAACATAATTTTGACAACATTGTTTATAAAACATCAGTCCACACTCATTTATTATTCTTTGGTTTTCTGCCCTTAAGAACATCCTTAGGGAGACCTTGTTCTTCCCTCTTCTTTCATGCAGGACTGCATTTTAAGAAGGGGTAATCAATCAATAAATCATCCCCAATGGTAATGTCCATAATAGCCTCAACCATTATCAATCTATCAACCATTCTTTCCATATCTCCATCTTTATCATTTATAACCTCAACAAATTGACAATTTGGTCTTATAGTAGGGTCCCTTCCACTAATACTATTTATAAATCCTGCAATATCTTTGTGTGTGTATGCACGCCCATATATATACATAAGATGACCTCTATTAATTTCTTTTCCACTTTCCAATTGGAGACGATGTGTATACATATTCGAATTTAGACCATATGCTCACATGCTAGGCTTATATTCTGCTAGCCTTCTCCATTCACCAATGTAATATGATGGACCATAATATGGCATTAATCTCCTAATGGTTTGTTCTAAATTGTTTCTATGTTTGGATCCCACATGTAAATTTTGGACAATAAAGAGGCCTAGATTCGCTCCATGAATATTGGAGGCTTGTATCATGTAGCTGTATCCCCAAAATTGAAACACCTTGTACACTCTAGGTAGTTGTTGATCACTAGGCCAAGCGCAATATAGTCGGCAATCAAATGTATCTTTGTAAATTTATGTCAAAATCACGGGCAAGTCATCATCTCCATCACATTCATTCTCATAGGGTATGTAGTCCACCTTCCCCTTGTCTTTAAGAAAATTATGCATCTTCACACTAGTTCTTGTTCTGTTACTTGTTTTTTTCAATTCCTCATCTTCCAAGTTGGTATATTGGCACATATTTTTATTAGATGTATCATCTGATAAATGATAATTTCCCTCTAGGCTAGAAGTTAGTGATCCAGGAAACTTTAAACCAAGAACTTTATCTTGCAAGTATCCATTAAGAAAAAAATAGTTATTTAAATAATATAAAACAATGTTTAAACGAAGTATACATGTTATTTATATCAAATTGGAAAATTCCTCACCATAATTCCTATTGGATTTGAATCGATTGTAGGAGGCATACTACCAACTGGAAGCTCATCATATATGTAATGTACTTGTACAATCGCTTGTTTGAATTGTTTCTTTCCATGACATACATAACATCCACAAACAATAATTTTCTCAAAGTATTCATCCCATGTACTATACTCCTGACCTACCTCTTCTTCAGTGCAATCATTTGTTCTCTGCAGTATCCATTGTCATATCCTCTTCTACCCACTTTCATCTATGTGATTTAACAATTTTAGGTCCATGTCCACGTACATATCTTGTTCTTTTTCTAGTTGAACGCTTAGGCTCTGCATTTGCTCCAATATCCATCTAAAATAATCAACATGCATTAATTTATGTCAAGATTGGATAATACATTATAAATTTCAATAATATTTTGAAAAAAGATGGACATATCACAAAATGCCATCAAATCATTTTTTCCTAAGTTAAGTCAAAATTTGAGTACCTAATGTCCCGCTTCATCCGTTGTGTCCTCATTTGATATGACATGATCTGTTTCCATGGCCTCATCTTGCCCCTATAATACACAACATAGTAAATAATGTTTAGTACACCAATTATATCATTTCAATGAATATGCTATCCAACACAAAACCTCACTTTAGTCATATATTTGACATATTGATATCATGTTTTGGCTATCGTAATTTTCAAACTTTTCCCTTGATCATAGAATCAAATTTAATCACCATTCCTATGCATTTTAAACCAATAAGCTTGACCTCAGAGGCCTCATGGACAAAAAAATGACTTTATCTCCTCTATTTTGTAGCATTTGTGAATTCATAAACACCTTCCTCCTTTGGTTGAGGTTGCTTTCTTTTCTTACCTCTATTGTATTTGCAGATTCCATTGTCTCATCTATTTCCACCCAATTTCCTCTTATCTATTTAGTATTTCTACATCATCCACTTCATCTCTCCATGGCCTCCTTCATGAATAAAAATGTCACCACAGAAGCTTTCACCACACTACCGCTGAGAAGGAAAAAGAAACTTGTGGGACCACGATAAAAATCACTCTACCGCACCGAGTTGATGAAGGAGTAGAGGGACATCGGTGGTCACTGCACTATTGTACGCCAATGGTAGAAGACTTGTGGGACTATGGGAGTCATTGCAACACCACCAGGAATAGAAGGAAGACTCATGTGCCACCACAAAAGATTTCACCACACTACCACCGAGAAGGATAAAGCACCTTGCGCGACCATGGTAAAAACTACTCTACCACACCGAGCTGATGAAGGAGCCACGGGACAAAGGTTGTCACAAAAATAAGGTAGGAGTTAGAATTATTTCCATCACTTTGGATCCTGTGATACACAACAATGAAAATAGTCACTATACAACAATGATAGGTGCTAAATTAGGTGAACTTGACGTCACCTTATACGTCCTAAATAGATTACATTAACGGCCAAAAGTTGGCGCTAAAGTTGGCATTAACTAACGCCGACTAAAGCATCGAATAATGAATCAAAATAAAAAATTTAAAACTTTCCCGCATGAAGGAAGAAATAAGACGACAAAAAAGGGAAAAACGCCACGCGAAGGAAGAGAGCAAGGTGCTACTAGCAACTGATGAGAAATTTGATTTAGTTTGTGACACCATAGGTAAGGTTACAATTTTTTTTTCTTGGTTGAATTCGTGATTGTTTACTACTCTTTGTATTGCATTTGAATTCATGATTGTTTACTGGTTCATGGCCTAACTAGTCCAGGCAACCTCTAAATTGTCCCATCATTATAAATTATAAACCTTTGAGAAACCAACAAATTTTTTTACCCTACCCATTTGAGCTTTGGCTCAAAATAATATAGCACGAAGAGAGGATGCCTCTGTATTCTTTCCCTAACCTAGGTATCAAAGAAATAGTGAAATTCTTGGAAAATATGGGAATTGGGTCGGTCACTGCTAAGAAACTGCTGAAAATAAATGTAGAAACCGCTTGGTTTATCCCAGCCGTGCCATAGTCACCGATGCCATGAAAAATTCGGGCAAGATTGCATTATGAAATATTTTTCATGATAAGGTTATCAACACTAAGCAAACCAAGCAACCATATTTTCCCTAGGTTATCAACACTAAGCAAAACCAGCGAACATATTTTCCCACAAAACAAAACTTTCATACCTAATAGTGCATACTTCATTTTCCTCCACGGACTGGACAAAAATAATTTTCCATTGGTTGCCTCAAAATGTCAAGCAATGGAGGGAAGTGAGCATTGTCAGAAAACTTTGGTCAGAATGAGGTAATTTATTGTCAATTTATAGATTTGTAAATGTTTCCATTGTTTCTTTGAATTTGAATTTTTAGTTTTTTATTTCTAAATTTAAAAGAAGAAATATATTTAAATATATATATATATAGGGACATGAGACTGACAAAGATAAAGAGGAATTGACATCCATATTGGGGGTAGAGGTAGTGAACAAATTGGTTAATGTGGACTAGACAACACTTGCCAGATACATAGAAAAACAATCTGGTAACGCCCCTCAAACATTGCAAACAAATCAATTGTGTCAAAGGGAATCAATTGGTTCCCCAACCAGTCCTAGATTGAGCAAAATATCTAGGAGGAAATTAGTGACAACAAACTCTAAGAATGTGGAATTGGGAGCAAAGACTTCCACTCCTGGGACACAAACTTCTTCCACCACACCATGTTTTCAATCTTGCATTGGTTGCTACAATATGAAGATAGAATACGAGGTGGTTTCAGGGGAAGTCCAAATGACAGATGTTGGGAAAATTTTTGTGAATAGGTTGAAGGAATCATGCCTTCAACATTTCAAAGACCATCTACATTTTCCATTCTCAAAGATACCCATGCACCTAAAAAAAGAAGTTATGCATGACATGGAGAATGAATTTGGCACAGGTTGGTCTGTAAAGAAGATAAATCTACAAATGTCTCAAAACTACAAGAGATTTTGGTGCAACCAAACAAAGAAGATAAAAAAATCCCTCTCGAGCTAAGGTAGAAAAAAGGCCAATTGATGTAAGTGTGAAAGTAAGGAAAGAGCTTGTAAAAGCATATGAGAATTCCGATGCACATAGGAAGTTCAGTGAGGAGAGTACGTAGGTATTTGAATTTTCTCATAAGATTATATCAAATTTATTAAATGATATTTACATTTTATTTGTGCATAGTTAAATTGAATTAATATATGTTTCAGGACAAGGCCTCCAAGGCTAGGCTTGAGAAACTTTGTGTCATGCATCGCAATGGCCAAAAAGGTTTATAGGCCTTGATCTTTACATTTGTAAGTATATTTAATATGTTAAATGATATTTTTTTTTCCTTGGAAAAAGTAACTTATTGCATATTAATTAGTTTAACTAGTCCATGTGCCGTGTTTTGACAGGAGGAGAAATATGGCCGCCATCCAAAGCAATTTAAAAAGAATATGTTACAAAACAAAAAGTGGAACGATTTTGTAATTTGGATGGAGAACGAGGTATCAATAGTTGAGTTTCAATAACTTAGTTGGATATTGTTGTGTTAATATGTCAATTTGCATCTCTTGTGTTGAGTTGTTTATTGATGCATAGGATGACTAAATAGAGCTCAAATCTTATGATTACAAGATGACCGTTTATGTGCATGAATAAATAGTAGAAGGATGTAGATGAACTCAATTCATCCGAATTTATGCCTCTTGGAAAGCATTCCTCTTGAATCTCTAATATCAAGTGTATGAGACTTCCCTATAGCTTTTACCTTTCGTTGCTTCCTTTCCTCTTCACTGTTAGACTCGTCTCCTTTTTTGTTATCTGCATTTCTGGCTTCAACTTCTAATTCATCCCATGTTTTAACTTCCTCTTCTTCTTCTTCTTCTTTATCCTCCTCTGACTCCATAAGAGATTCATCTTTTGAACCTTCCTCATCTGATTTTGATTCCTCTTCTACATCAAAGGGTTCATATCCTTGATCTGACTCTTCTAAATTATCAGAATCAAAATCACTAGCTTCCATATTCAAAAATTCCCAACCAACATCTTCAATAAGTTTATCTGGATCATCAGTAATAGTCTTCAAAATTGGTTGCTAGTTCAAGTTCAATATGCTTTCATAATACTTTATATCCATGGAGTTCGACCATTCCTTGATGCCATCAAGCAAAGATTGAGGAATGGAGTACATGCGAAGTACATCCCGCTTGAATTCTTTGAAAATAATAGCCATATCAAATTCCTTTTTCCCAAGTCCTACTCTCTCAAGGTTAACAATCTCAATCTCACTAATAGCGATTACTAAGAAAGGTAATTCCACCAACTCTACCAAATAATTTACCGTAGGAACAATAAAAGTAGAGGCTTTGAAAGGAACTCCATGAAAACCAAGCTCTCTAAATGGTATATCAAACTCTAGTTCAAAATATTTTAGATGAGGCTACTCCCATAGCTCTCTTACTCGCTTGACAAATCCTTGAAACTCTATATTGATTTTATTTTTCATGTCCCTCTCTTCCTGTTCTTCCTCAATTTCATTAGGATCATACATTGACCTTCTTGCCCCTCCTAAATTCTAGACCACATCCATTACCTCCACATAAAACTGGACATCCTTGGTCTTCTTGGTTCCCACACCATGATATGGTTATGCAAATAAAAATGAAGCAAAGTAATCATCTCCTTCTCCGCTGGCTAGAAGAATGCATGCTTAATGTTTTGATACATGATATCAATTCTCTCTTCTGCTCTCATGGTTGAATATCGAAATCCAGTATGGTGGGCCTCCAGAGTTCCATTCATATTTCTTCCTCTTCCACTAAATACTGGCCTGATCCACATGTCTGCCAGCCTAATTGGCTTTATTTTTGAAAGCTGGAGTTTCTCCTGAGTCATCAATGTAGCTCTCTCTACCTTTTCAGACTCTTTCATTGCTACAAATTGTCTTTGGGATTTAATCATTTGTACCACATGGTTGATGTGCTTTGAATCCTTGCATCTAAAGAAAATTTCCTTAACATAAATACTACTAGGGAATTTCAATGTTGCCATTGTAGTTGGAATTAGATACGGTACCTGCAACATTAAAAATTATCCTTATATAAGAATTCCCTCCATCTTGTTAATTGGCTTGTAACACTCTTGATGGTGGCTACATGAAATCTAATTCAGATTCCTCTTCTACATCACAGGGCTTATATCCTTGATCTGACTCTTCTGAATTTTCAAAATCAGAATCACAGGCTTCCATATTCAAAAATTCCCAACCAAAATCTTCAATAAATTTATCTGGATCATCAGTAATATTCTTCAAAATTGGCTGCTAGTTCAAGTTCATACTGCTTTCATAATACCTTATATCCATGGAGTTCAACCATTACTTGATGCCACCAAACAAAGATTGAGGAATGGCATACATGCAGAGTAAATCCCTCTTGAAGTCTTTGAAAATAATATCCATATCAAATTCCTTTTTCCCAAGTCCTACTCTCTCAAGGTTAACAATCTCAATCTCACTAATAGCGATTACTCAGAAGGGTAATTCCACCAACTCTACGAAATAGTTTACCATAGGAACAATAAAAGAAGAGGCTTTGAAAGGAACTCCATGAAAACCAAGCTCTATAAATGGTATATCAAACTCTAGTTCAAAATATTTTAGATGAGGTTGCTCCCATAACTCTCTTACTCGCTTGAAAAATCCTTGAAACTCTGTATTGATTTTATTTTTCTTATCCCTCTCTTGCTATTCTTCCTTAATTTCATCAGCATCATACATTGACCTTCTTTCCCCTCCTAAAGTTTGGACCACATCCATTACCTCCACATAAAACTAGACATCCTTAGTCTTCTTTGTTTCCACGCGATGATATGGTTATGCAAATGAAAATGAAGCAAAGTAATCATCTCCTTCTCCGTTGGCTAGACGAATGCATGCTTAATGTTTTGATACATGATATCAACTCTCTCTTCTGCTCTCATGGTTGAATACCGAAATCCAGTATGGTGGGCCTCTAGAGTTCCAGTCATCTTTCTTCCTCTTCCACCAAATGTTGGTTTGATCCACACGTCTGCCAACCTAATTGGCTTTGTTTTTGAAAGTTGAAGTTTCTCCTGAGTCACCAATGCAGCTCTCTCTACCTTTTCATACTCTTTCATTGCTATAGATCGTCTCTGGGATTTAATCATTTGTACCACATGGTTGATGTTCTTTGAATCCTTGCATGTAAAGGAAATTTCCTTAACATAAATACTGCTAGGAAATTTCAATGTTTCCATTGAAGTTGGCATTAAAGTTGATACCTGCAACATTGAAAATTATACTTATATAAGAATTCCCTCCATCTTGTTGGCTTGTAACACTCTTGATGGTGTCTACATGAAATCAGATGAACTGATTCCTCTTCTACATCAAAGGGTTCATATCCTTGATCCGACTCTTCTGAATTATCAGAATCAAAATCAGAATCACTAGCTTCCATATTCAAAAGTTCCCAACCACCATCTTTAATAAATTTATCTCGATCATGAGTAATACTCTATATAATTGACCGCCAATTCAAGTTCATTCTACTTTCATAATACTTTATATCCATGGAGTTCAACCATTCGTTGATGTCATCAAGCAAAGATTGAGGAATGGTGTACATGCGGAGTACATCCCGCTTGAAGTCTTTGAAAAAAATAGCCATATCAAATTCCTTTTTCCCAAGTCCTACTCTCTCAAGGTTAACAATCTCAATCTCACTAATAGTGATTAATAAGAAAGGTAATTCCACCAACTCTACCAAACAGTTTACTGTAGGAACTGTTATGCCTTGCATAGCCACCCCATCTTTTACCTTGGTCAAAATGGGTCCCCCTTTGTTATTTTTGTACTTTGTTGTTTTTGAAACAAAGTTTGGAGTCTAGTTTTGCCAATACTTTGTTTTTCTTTGGTTGCTCTGTCGGAATCAAAACCGGAACTGGATCGGGTTCTAAAAGTTCTTTTGAGGCTTGTTTTTGGTTCTATCTTGACAGTCTTTTCTTTGCCTTTGTTTTTTTGTCTTTAGCGGAAGTGGAGCCGGAGTGGGAATTGGGACGGTTGTTATCAAAATTTGCAAAATCACTATCAATTCCGATCTCGCCTCCGCTATTTTTTATTTATTTATTTATTTAGTTTGTTTTGTCTTGGTTTTTGTGTTTTGTTTTAGTAGGTTGGTCTTTTATTTAACTTTTTATGTTTGTTTTTGTTTTGTTTTTAGTTGTCGGACGTGGATCCGGAATGGGAATGAGGTTTGGAAATTTTATAAATTTAAGATCCCGATTTCATTTTAGTTCCACCCCCGCCTTTTTTTTGTTGTAGACTTTTTGACTGAGTTGCACTGTTGCGAAGTGTTCGTTCTCTTACAGTTCCGACTCTGCCTTTACTGCGTTTTGATGCATTAATCGTTGTTGCCGGTGTAGGTAGAAATTCACATATTTACCTTTATTAAGGGTTAAAGCCGATCATTATTGCTATTATTACAAGTCTAAGAGCGCGAAGAGCAATAGCAGAGTTCGTTTGAGCAAATTGATCAAGATAGAGAAGGGATATTGTGTGCGAATCGATTCAGAAAGTTAGCTTGGGTTTGTTTGCGTTTGAGGTAGGTCTTTTATCTTTGTTGTTTGTTGTTTATTTGCAGTTGTGTTCATTGTTTTGCTTTATATCTACTCGTGTGTTCAATCATTGTGTTTTAAAGCACTTCTATGATCATCGATGTGATTGAATGAGCAGGTTCTTGTTTTGTCTTGTTTGTTTTACTTTAAATCTTCGTTTTCTTGTTTTATCGTGTCGTTTCTTTCTATTTTTAGGGTACCGTCGCTTTCACGTCTTAATCATGATTGCGTTGTGTCATTTTTGGTTTGCAGTAGATTAGATTAGATTAAGGGTTTTTAATGGTGTTTGTTAGATTAAGAATCTACAGTGAGGTAGATTAGGGATTTTACAATGAGTTAGGGTAGATTAGATTATTGTTTAAATTAGGGTTTCATCGTCTGGTAGAATGGCAAGGTTTAAACCTATGCCCTAGTTTTTGTCAGGTTTGTTAGATTAGGGTTTCATTGGTCTCTGTAATTACTTTAAAATGATTAAAAGATTATATCCTAAAGTGCCATTATTCCCCATGGTCATATGAGTATAGTGTTTTTAAAGCTCCTTTTCATTTTATAGCGACCTAGGTTTTAATCATGAAGTTGTGATGAAAATGAATAAAGTATTTGATGATGTCATGATAACATAGGCAGAGGCGGGATCATAATAGATTATGGACCTAAGATTTTTGTTTTACAAAAGTCATCAATTCTGTTCTCATCTCGTTTCCGACTCTGAGTTCTGAAAGGTTTCCTTGAAGTATATGATAACTGGCAGAGGCAAAATCGGAACCGATCTTGAACTTAAGAATTTTGTTTGCGAAGGTTATCTATTATGTTCTCATCCCATTTTCGGCTCCGCGTCTAATGGGAAAGTCTTTCTTCAAAGTAATGATAACCTAATCAGAGGTGGGGGTGGAATGGAAATAGAATATGGAAAAATGAAAATTCAAAGAAAACCAAATCCGTTTTTTGTTCCGATCTTGGTTTCGATAACTTCCCCGACTTCGACTTCGAGCCCGTATGTTATTAGGTGAAGTTTCCATATCGGTTTTTGCTCTAAGTCCGCCAGTTTTGTAAAAGAGATTGTTTTGAGCTTCTATTTGGTTCCGACTCCGATGTATGTGTAACAGGTATGTTTTAAAAGCATGTTTTATGATAATTTATCTAAAGATCTAATTAGAGGCTTTCTTGCAGGAGAAAGATGATGGAGGAGACTTGGTGATAGATCGGCTTGTAGAAGTCAAAGAAGAAATAAAAGCTGCAGGGAGATAATTGATCAAGGTTAAAAGTATGAAAGAGTTTTCTGCAGTTGAGTTGGATCGGATCAAATTTGAAGATGACTGGATTGATGGGCCAGATATGGATATGCTACAACAAGTCTTCACCAGTTATGATGAGTTCATGGCGGATCTGGCTTCACATGCATAAAAATCTTGCATGCATGATGTTCTTCTTCCTTGCATGTTGCATGCATGCAGCATTGAAAGTCTTGAGGGTGCATGACTTCTTTTCTTCTATTTCTATCTTCTATTTTTAGATCAAACTGAATATATAATGTAAGGACTCAAGATCAAAGTTGATCTAAGTTTCCAAGAAAGTTGACTGTTCCTAAAAAGGTGGAAAGCCTAAAATAGAAGTGAAGTTCAAACTTTTTGTATAGTTATAAATACCACATGGGTATCATATTGTAAAGGTCGGCTAATTGAGAATTGGATTGGCTTGCCTAATGCTAAGAGATAGAATTTTGTAGAGTTTTTGCAGAGATACATTGTACCTAAATCTTTTACAGTTAATAGAATTACAGGTTTTACTCAGAAGATGGTGTTTGGAATTAAATTGTTTGTTTGATAAGGCTGATAAGTTATGATCTATCTGTATGCAGTGATTGTGCTAAACATAAGAGTTTCTTGAATGATGAAATTCATTTGAAGGAATCAGATTTAAGGATCATCTTATTAGATTGTCATTGAGTTGAAGTTATTAAAAGGTCCGTTGATCTATAATTTTGATGATGAATGAATGTGTGTTGTTTTGAAAATTCTTGAAATATTTGTGAAGAGTAATTGCGAAGTTAATTAAGCACCTAAAATGTATGCAGTGGTATAGATTATGCTATAGACTGTATCATCTTATGGTTTTTTTATGATCTGTTAGGAAACATTCATCATTGAAGGTATATGTCCAGATACTAGATAAATTTGGTTCATACTTACTGGTTTACCCCTTTGTTCTATCTTTTTCTTTTATTTAAAACCCATTGATTTACAGGAACTATTTTGATAAAAGAGTCATAGCTTGAATCCTTTGTTACCAGCACAGGCCCCTTGAATATTACAGTTACATGAACCGATTGAGTGACATCAGACAGTTGAGAACCAACTACCAGGACCTTGGGAGTTAGGCTACTACATGTTGTCTTTCTCTTTCAGGAGAAATAGAGTAGAAATATTTTGTTTTAATGTTGTTTGTGTCATTTTAACCATCAACAGGAACAATAAAAGCTGAGGATTTGAAAGGAACTCTATGAAAACCAGGCTCTCTAAATGGTATATCAAACTCTAGTTCAAAATATTTTAGATGAGGTTGCTCCCATAGCTCTCTTAATCGCTTGACAAATCCTTGAAACTTTGTATTGATTTTATTTTTCATGTCCCTCTCTTGTTGTTCTTCCTCAATTTCATCAGGATCATACATTGACCTTCTTTCCCCTCCTAAAGTTTGGACCACATCCATTACCTCCACATAAAATTGGACATACTTGGTCTTCTTGGTTCTCACACCATGATATGGTTATGCAAATGAAAAAGAAGCAAAGTAATCATCTCCTTCTCTGCTGGCTGGAAGAATGCATGCTTGATGTTTTGATACATGATATCAACTCTCTCTTTTGCTCTCATGGTTGAATACTAAAATCCATTATGGTGGGCCTCCAGAGTTTCAGTCATCTTTCTTCCTCTTCCACCAAATGTTGGCCTGATCCACAAGTCTGCCAACCTAATTGGCTTTGTTTTTGAAAGATGAAGTTTCTCCTAACTCACCAGTATTAGCTATAAATTTTTTGAAATTTTATTACAGTATGTGCATTTTGATATGATGTAATATCATTATGGTTTTGTCTCATATGTTGTAATATTAGATATATAATAGAAAAATAAATTATTGCATGAAATAAATAATAAATTTTCATTCTAAATGTTTTTTTTGCAGAACACGGGTCTTCCAGAAGATCAAGATGATATAGATCCACAAAATATTGGTTATGTCGATACAGATCACATGGAAGAGGATGATGATGATGCATATAAAAAAGACACCGAGGCTGATGACAATGATGATGATGACGATGACAGTGATGATGATGATGATGATGATGATGATGATGATGATGATGGTGATGGTGATGGTGATGGTGATGATGATGATGAGACAGTTGGTGGTAGTAACCAGTGACATTCATGATCATATAGACTGCATCATGGATAATTGTTGATATATTGTTATGATGACTCTTTTCATGGTTACTATCATATGTATCATTTTCACAGCCTACAATACTATATTATTGAGTTATATCATATTGACATGTATCATTTTCACTATATCATTGGGACATGTATCATCTTGACTTGTATCAGTTTGAGTTACATAATTTATCAATTTTATTTATATCATTTGTACATGTATCATTTTGACATGTTTTTGATCCATTGGCATATT
Source organism: Sequoiadendron giganteum (assembly GCA_007115665.2). Classification (NCBI taxonomy): domain Eukaryota; kingdom Viridiplantae; phylum Streptophyta; class Pinopsida; order Cupressales; family Cupressaceae; genus Sequoiadendron; species Sequoiadendron giganteum. The sequence continues at coordinate 518,822,233 of CM021101.1, forward strand.
TGACTTTCACTTGTTTTAGTTATATATGATGATGATCTTATCAGTATTGACTTGTCAATTTATATATATTAAAAGTGGTTGATGATTTTTGGGGGGATATTTATTACGTATGATGATTTTAATTTACTGATCATGATGGATGTTGTCAAATTCAATTAAATTATAGATATTTGACTCAATTGTTTTAATTATAGATGATGATCATGTTACAATAATAGTTCAGGCAGTGATGGAAGGTAAAATCAATGATTGGCACCTCTAGAACATAATTGAACAAATCAAAGAAGTGTTAAGCTCTTTTGAAAGTTTTGTGGTGAGCCACATTAAAAGAGGTGGTAATGTGGAAGCAAATGTCTTATCTAAATGGGCTTTAAATTTTGGTAAAACAGGGGAATTCAAGTTGGAGTATTTTAGAGGTGTTAAGTTAGTGGACTTAGGCTAAAACACAGGAGAGGATAACACCTTAAATGACTAGTGAAGGCAGGGTTGGAGGGCGGTGGTGAAGTAGTACTTTATTAATAGCAGTGTGGGAAGTCCAAGATGGTGTTAAATGCAAGCCCTCAATTAAGATGTGTTAATTGCATTTGGAAAGGGTCGAGAAAAACTCTGCAACAAACTTTACTAGTAAATAGTTACAGGGGTTACGGGGTTTATTTAATGTTTATAGTTTCTAGGAGTAAGGATTTTATTGGTAAATAGTTACAGGGGTTACAATGTTTATTTAATGTTTTACTCTGCACGTTAAGGTGCCTCTAGTTTTTGTTGTTTGCTATGGAATTTTGGTGGGTAATGACACTAAAAAATAGATGTACTTTTTTTTTTAAATCTTTACAAGCAAAACAATTTTTTTGTGTTATCGACCCAGAAAAAATTATTATCTTGATATTTAATCATGAGTGAAATAATTAAACTACTTACTCTATAATCATATGAGTTATTTAAGAGGCACGATATATTTAACTAATTAAATTAAAATAAAATATATTAAACTAATAAATGGAAGCAAAACAAGAAGCATTTTCAGAAGCAAAAAAGGAAGCAACAATGGAAGCCAGAATTGAAGCAAACCAGAAGCAACCTTGGAAGAAAAATTGGAAGAAAAACCAGAAGCAAACCTAGAAGCAAAACTGGAAGAAAACTTGGAAGCAAACTTGGAAGCAAAAATGGAAGAAAAATTGGAAGCAAAACGTGAAGCAAAACCAGAAGAAAAACCGAAAGCAAACCTAGAAGAAAAATCGGAAGCAATACTGTAAGCAAACTTGGAAGTGATACCAGAAGCAAACATGGAAGAAAAACTGGAAGCAAAACCAGAAGCAAAACTGGAAGCAGAACCGGAAGCAAAACTAGAAGCAAAACTGAAAGCAAAACTGGAAGCAAAATTGGAAGCGAAACCAGAAGCAAAACCAGAAGCAAAACTAGAAGCAAAATCGAAAGAAAAAGTGGAAGCAAAATCGGAAGAAAAATTGGAAGCAAACCTGGAAACAAAACCGAAAGCAAAATCGGACGCAAAACTAGAAGCAAAAATGGGAGTAGACATAGAAGCAAAACTGGAAGCCAAATTGGGCGCTATTTTTTTCGTTATTTTTCAGTGCTATTTTAGGCACTAACAGAGGCACTATTTTTGGCACTATTTCTTAGTGCTATTTTAGGCGCGAATGGGGCTGCTGTGATTTTCCAGCACTAACTATGGTGCTAAGTCCGACACCAAAGTCGGCGCCAAGATGACCATGCCTATTTGCGCCAGCCAAATCACCCAATTTGTGAACTAAAATACACTAAAATTCAACGCTATTTTAGGTGCTATTGTCTTGTTCTGTTGTAGTGATCGTAGCCAAGTTATAGGTTGATCTGATAGATGTTGAAGTCACAAAGTGCTGGTGTATTCAAAAGTTTTACAAAGTTTGGTGTAGTGAGGGATGAAATTTGATGGAGGGATTGATGAAATGTTTACCCAATGTTGACTTAGAATGAATCTTTGTTTTCCACGACCAAGGTAGTGAGAATGATGCTAGACCTCTAAAATGTTCAAATCCTAAAGACCCAATGTTGACTTAGATGAGAGGATAGTTGGGGATTTTTAAGCCTATTCGGTTCCTCTTAGCTCGAGCATAATAGTTTCTTAACAAGAGGTTACGATTGTGATAAAGTATTACAACCCACTTCCTACCAAACTTTGAATTACAATGTCTATGTCTGTAATGATGGGATGCAGGTCTTACCTTACAGATTTTGATTGTGTGATAGATCATTTAGAGAAGCTCCGTATCGTGAAAAAGACCAAGTTTTTGACTCCAAAAGAATGCATATAATTTTGGATTGTACCTTGAAGCGTGTCTGTAAAAGTTTTCTACCAACTTTTCTCTATTCTTGTGAAGCACTAAAAGGTGTTTCTTGAGAGCTTTTGGTTTAAGATGTTTGAGCTTAAAAAGGTGACCTGTAGACCTTATTTTGGGGATTTTTATTTTTTGTGAAATTATTAAAGAAGAAGATATTTATTGCCATGTGGGGGATGGTAATATAGGCCTTTTGACCAAAATATCAACTCTTCGGTCTTCTTTATCTAAGATGGTTGCAAAAATTCTCCACTGATTGGATGTTTCCTTGGTTTCAAAAGTGAATCTTCTCAAATTACTAATGATATTCGTTTGTTCTCCCTCAATGAATTCAAATTTTGGTTGAATGCTAGCACCTATAAGGTCGGGTTGTTGAACGGGAGTGATTGGTCTCCAAATAGTCATGTGGGGTTCAATTGTGTCAAGATTATCTTGCTTAAGTGAATTGATTTTACAAACACTTGCCTTGATTATGTTTTCAAACTAAATTTTTATGTCAAAAACATCATAACTTTCACATGTCCATTTCATGAAAATCATGAGATTAGAGCCATAATTGCCTATGTTGTCTTTGGGAAATATGGATTGAGATTAAGTCAAGATATTTAGAAATCGCTAAGGATAGAAACCCTTTAGGACAAGTAGTAATATCAAGGCTAATTCAAGAGGTATCCATATTTAATCCAAAGTGTTTGAAATTTTTAGGAAGATAGTGATTTTTTTTTTTGTAACGTTTTGGAACCAATCAATGTATCAAACTGAATCCCAATCATTTACAATCCTAGGTTCGAAATGGTTATACTTGTTGAGTCCCCACTTGGATTTCTCCAAACACTAAACAATGCGAAAAGTTAGAGATTTTGTGACACTGGCTCCCCTCCATGACACACACTTCTTGGGACCACCAAATCTCAAAATACTTAAAATTTAGAGATTAAAAGGATTTTTTTGTCTCTACAACTGAATAGTAAGAATGTGGGGCGTCTGCAGAATGATTGTTCATGCACCAAAAAGTATTAAGGATTTTGGATTCTCAACGATGGTTCATAATAAGGGCTTCTAGTTTAGGGGATACAATGATAAAATCCATCAAGAGGTCTCCCAACCCTTAGAACAAGGGCTTTACGCATCATAAAGATATTGGGGGAGAGCTATCATGTACCACATCCCATTGATCACAATTTTCATTGCAACCACATATTAATATAGCGGCTTGGAATAAATTGGTTTTAGTTCATTATCGCTTGGGTCATTCCCTCCTTTTGAAGTGAGGAGGCGAACCCTCTAAAGATAAACAATAGAAAGGAAGTGTGTTCATAGTTTGATCATCTCTGCTCATATGAACAAAGAGAGAATAAAAACCATGCCTTTTTCTCACACTCACAAAGGGGTTCAGTTTTAATCCAAATTGAAAGATGTAGGTGATTTTGCAAAGTGTTAAGGAATCTTTTTGTTCCTCAAGATCATCGAGTGGCGCAATATAATTGCATATGCATCCAATAACAATGTTGTAGATCAAGAAACAACAAGCACTTGCAAATTTTAACACCTCAAAGTAGTGATGAGTTCATTTTAAGCACCAAATGAAATGTTAAGTTTCTGTGTTCAATTTTAAACCCAAAAGAAGATGATGAAATGAGTGTTCGCTATCAGTCCCATTTGAGCGTTCATTTTAAACCCAATTGAAATTTATTGAGGTCCTAAACCATAAAGTAGAAAGCATGAAAATTTGAGTTAGAATTGTCCAAAAGTGTCAAATGTTTGTTACAATAATAAAATTTCAAGATAAGGAAGCTTTCCTCACTTTAGCTCCATGTTGTTCAACCTACAAAACCATGTTAGTCTAACAACCAAAATAATGTTAGAAGTGCATTAGTGATCTAACAAATCAAGAAAATTAAAGCACATTTCAAAAAAAATGATCGTAAATTTTTTTACCCTGGTTGGGCGTCGCTACACATGATAGCATCGTGATTTGAAATCTAGGCATCGCTATGGTAAATTCGGGAGTCGCTCTACAGAAAAAATAGAAAGCATGATAGCATCAAAAAAATTTCGTACGTCGCTCTAATGGATTTGGGGGCTTCGTCGTTCGAAGTCTTTGATACGTCTATATTAAATTAGCGTCACCAGATTTAAATTAGCGCAAGTGCATTTAGTCAACGTCATTGTTTCAAATTGAGATAGCGTCTCTATATGGCGAAAATCTACAAAGTGTGTCATTGTATTTGATTTGGGCATCGTTGTATCCTGCAACAAATGAAACGAATGAAATTCGAGCTAAAAAATGATTAAATTATTGGTTTTCCCTCCTTCTAGTGCCAGAACGTGAGACGAGGATTGTCAGGGTGGGTTCATTACACTTGATCCATGATGAATCGAAGCATAGTTTATCCACTAAACCTCAATCTCAAAAAAGATCATTCAAATTGAAAGTTTAAACTAAGCATTTATTGAAACTGAAAAATTGCAAACTACAAAAATAGTTAAATGCTTACTCTAACCCATTTGAAACTTATCCCATTTTGGAATTGGTGTCATGTTGATGTGGAACAATAAACCTTTCCCAATCTTGTGATTAGTGAGCCTATTTCAATCGATTCTATGGAAGAGAATTGATGAAACCATTGTGATAAATGGATGAAAACTTGATTTATGCTAAATTAAACATGATGCAAGCTAAATTTAAAATGATTTTGTGCTAAACTTGATCTAACTATGAAATTGCTAAGCTAATTTAAGCTACTTCTAAGCTAAAATATGGAAACCCTAATTTATAAACAAGCTAAGATGGATGCATGGAAGCCATTAATGGATGTATTAAGTTATTATGCAACTAAAAATGAACTAAAAAAAGTTAAAGTGAGTAATTTGAGAGTGTGAATGCAAGTGAATTCAACAACATAAGTTTTTAATTAAAAGATGGATCCATTTGTCTCCAAATAGTGTTCTATTTATAGGAGAGCAAATGAGAAATGGAGGATTGAGATTGAAAAGATTAATCAATGGTCAAGGATGGAAGAAATATGAGGTATGGATCATGGATTCTCATCAATGAATGAGAATGCAAGATGAGAATTAATCAAGAACTCATATTTGTTCCAAACAAACACACTTTTGACCTACACATAGTTCACAAGGTGACTTGCTCAAGAGGTTAAAGGTTTAGCTTGTTCAAAAAGCGAAGTGAGATGATTGGAGGAGAGAGAGAATATTCTTTGGAATATTCTCATGGGTGAGGATAAAGATATTTTCTAAAATAAAAGAAAGTTTTAATTGTGCAAAAAGGAGATAAGGAATATTCCATGGGAATATTCCCTTTTAGAGGAAACTAGTTTAATTCATAATCAAACAAGGTGTTGGTATGTGGTGACTGATCATGCTATACTGTACACTCTTCATGTATACTAAAAACCAACTTTGTAGAACCCTGATTTTTGGAAGCTTCTAAAAAGCTTGTAATAAGTGGTTGGGATGAGAGTTGTAGAATTGTATTATTTGTGAGTTTGTAATATGTTTTTCACTAGATAATAAAATCATTGGATGGCTGCGGTTTTGTGGATGTAGTCCGGATTGGGTGAACCACGCTAAATTCTCTATGTTGTCTTGTTTCTGCTATAATTTTTGTGTGTTTTATTTCTCAGTTTTATTGATCAAATCCGTATTTAACTATTATATATCTGCCTTCTTATCAGAGCAAGGTTGTGTTTAGTTATCCTCTGTAGGAATGTCTCACGGTTGAGTGGAAGTCTCATGGTTGAGTGGGAACAATGATAAACGAGGGTAAGTTGAAGGTTGATAAGTTCAATGGGAAGAACTATCAATTATGGAATATGCAGATGGAGGAATACCTATATTAGAAGGATTTATGGCAGCCATTGGAAGGGAAAACCAAGAAACCCTTAGCAATGTCTGATGAGGACTGGGATATTTTGGATAGAAAGGCACTTGACAATATTTGTTTATGCTTGGCACAATCGAAAAAGTTTAATATTACAACAACAAAGACAACTCTAGAGTTGATGGAAACCCTAGAAAATTTATATGAAAATCCTTCCTCTTAGAATAAGGTATTTCTTATGAAGTGTTTATTTAATATGAAAATGGTAGAAGGTGGGTCAGTTGCTGATCATTTAAATGAGTTTAATACGGTTACCGGTCAATTAATTTATGTAAATGTAAAATTTGATGAAGAAGTTAAGGCTCTTTTGTTATGTGTTCTTTGCTTGAAAGTTGGAATAGCTTGGTAATATATGTTAGAAATTCTATTTCTAGTTTGAATACATTAAAATTTGATGATGTTGTTGGTGTTATTTTGAGCGAGGAAATTCGTAGGAAAAGCTCAGGTGAAACATCCACATCAGGCCGTGTTTTGAATGAAAAAAGCAAGGGCAAACAAAGGAGAGAGAAAACAATTCTGGAAGTCATGGGAAGTCATGAGGAAAATCAAAGGACAAGAGGTCCCAATCTAGAGACAAGAGGGATGTCAGTATTGTGGTAAGCCGGGTCATTTAAAGAAGTATTGTTGGTCTCGAAAAAATAAAGGAGACAAAAAGAAAGGAAATAAAGAGGAAAATGTGGTAAGTAATAAATCATATGAGGATGCTTTGATTCTTTCTCTTGACAATGATGATGATTCTTGGGTGTTAGATTCAGGGGCTTCATTTCATGCTACGCCCCACAAAAATTATTTTCTTCATTATGTCCAAGGAGATTTTGGGCTAGTTTATTTGGGAGACAATGAACCCTTTTAGATTGTTGGAAAGAGAAGAATCAAGATTAAGTTGTAGAATTGGAATCATTGGCTACTACATGAGGTAAGTCACGTTCCAAAGTTAAGAAGAAATTTAATTTTAGTAGGGCAACTAGATGATGAAGGTTGTGTTGTTATATTTAGTGATAAAAATTGGAAGGTCACAAAAGGTGTCTTAGTGGTAGAAAAAGGTGTGAAAGTAGGCACCTTATATCTTTGTACAGGTCATACTGTTCCTTCTACTTTAGCTATTGCAAATAAAAATCAATGTTTAGGAACAACTACTACAATTCAGCAAGCAGAAAATCAAATAGTTGCTATGGATTTTGAATCAGCACTATGTCATAATAGACTTAGGCATATGAGTGCAAAAGGTATAAGAGTACTTCATTCAAAGAATTTTTTACCAGCTCTAATATGTGTTAATATGGATTTCTGTGAAAGTTGTGTGTATGGAAAACACAAGAGAGTTAATTTTCTCATGGATGGGAAACAAAAGAAAGATGAGAAATTGGAGCTTGTGCATATGAATGTATGGGGACCAGCTCAGGTATCTTCTCTCGGTGGCTCTTAGTACTATGTTACATTCATTTATGATGCAACTAGGAAGGTATGGATTTATTTCCTTAGGAAAAAATCTAATGTATTTGAAACTTTTAAAAAATGGAAAATCTTGGTTGAGAATGAGACGGGTAAAAAGTTAAAATGTCTCAAATCTGATAATGGTGGTGAGTATTACAACAAAGAGTTTGAAGATTATCGTTCCTCTAATGGTATTCATAGACAAAAAATGGTTCCAAGGACTCCATAAGAAAATGGAGTTGTTGAGCGCATGAATAGAACAATAATGGAGTGTGCATAGACTATGAGATTGCATGTTGGGTTGCCTTTAAAAATGTGGGCATGGGCTGTAAAAATTGTTGTTTATTTAATTAATAGAGGTCCCTCTAATCCTTTGGGTGGTGGTATTCCAAAAAAATCATGTACATGTAAGAAGGTGAGTTATTATTTTCTCAAAACCTTCGATTGTGAAGCATTTACAAATGTAGATTCTGAAAATAGAGCCAAGCTTGAGGAAAAATTAAAAAAATGTATATTTGTTGGATATGGCATTGATGAATTTGGTTATAGGCTTTGGGATTTTTAAAAATAAGAAAATTGTGAGAAGCAGGGATGTCATATTCAATGAGAAATTGTTGTACAAAAAACAGTTGCAGCAGCATGAGAAGAAAGAAAATGATTATGCAGTATTGGATGATACTCTAAACAACGATGTTCCAGTGGTTCCTCATGATACAAAACAAAAACAACAACAACAACAAAAAAATACCACAAAATCTAGTGAATGTTAGATGATCTTCAAGGATAAGTAGACCTCCAGAAATATTTTCTCCCTCTTTGTATTATATTTTATTAACTGATGTTGGTGAACCAAGATTTCATGATGAAGCTATGCAAGTGGATACCAAGGTTCAATGGGAGCATGGAATGGAAGAATAAATGGACTCCTTGCTGAAAAATTAGACTTGGGAATTATGCAAGTTGTTTGCAGGAAAAAATGCTTTACCAAACAAATGGGTTTATAGGCTGAAAGAGGAAGATGGAGGTAAGAAAATATTTAAAGCCAAATTAGTTGTAAAGGGATTTGCACAGAAAAAGGGTATTGATTTTGATGAGATCTTTTCTCCAGTTGTTAAAATGACTTCTATTCATACTATTTTAAGTATTGTGGTTGATAAAGATTTGAATTTAGAACAACTTGATGTTAAAACAACATTTCTCCATGGTGATTTGGAAGAGGAAATATATATGGAACAATCACAAGGATTTGAGGTCAAAGGTACAAGGAGAAACTAGTGTGCAAATTGAAGAAAAGTTTATATGGCTTGAAGCAAGCACCTCGACAATGGTATATTAAATTTGATAGTTTTATGATTGAGCAAGGCTACAACAGGTGTAATTTAGACAATTTTTTTTACTTTAAGAGGTTAGATGAAGATAGCTACATTATTTTATGTTTATATGTTGATGATATGCTTGTAGCGGGGTCTAACATGGATTACATAAAGGATTTAAAATAGCAGTTAGAAAATTCATTTTCTATGAAGGATTTGGGGGCAGAAAAACAAATCCTTGTTATGAAGATTGCAAGAGATGGGAAAAATAAAAAAAAATGTTTTTATCTCGGACTGATTATGTTGAAAAGGTGTTGCAAAAATTTCATATGGAGAATGCAAAAGCTGTTAGCAGAACTTTTCCTAGTCATGTCAAATTGACTAAGGATATGTGTCCAAAGACACAAGAGGAGGAAGAACAAATATCCAAGGTACCATATGCTTCGGATGTAGGTAGTTTAATGTACGCCATGGTATGCACGAGACTGAATATTGCACATGTCGTAGGAGTTGTTAGAAGGTATATGAGTCATCCCGGAGTTGAGCATTGATATGCGGTAAAATGGATTCTCAGGTACTTGAGAGGTACATCTAATAAATGTTTATGTTTTGGGGGCTCTAATACTAATTTAAAAGGCTATGTTGACTAAGATTTGGCAAGGGATATAGATACCAAGCTGAGTACCATAGGTTATGTATTTACACTTGGTGGGACAACAGTGAGTTGGCTTTATCAGTTGCAAAAGGTGGTTGCTTTATCCACCACATAGGCAGAGTATGTGGCTGCAACAAAGGCAATAAAGGAGATTATATGGCTAAAAAAATTCATGGAAGAGTTGGGAAAACAATAGGCTGAAAATCACTTGTTTACAAACAACCAGAGTGTTATACATCTTGCAAATAATTCTTCCTTGCACTCTAAAACCAAACACATACAACTGATATATCATTTCATTCGGTCAGTGTTGGATGATGGACACGTAAGGCTGGAAAAGATACATATAGATGCCAATACAGCGGATATGTTTACCAAGGGAGTGACAAGGGAGAAGCTAAGCTCCTCTTCAGCTTCAGTTGGTATTCATGGTTAACAGTATAATAGAGCAACAAGTTTGAAGGTGCTTATTTCCAGTGGGAGTTGTAAGTGCAACGGTGTCGTCCAAGATCAATCTCCAACTGGGAGATTGTGTTGGTGTGGAGCCTGATTAGTCTCCAAGTGGTAGATTGTTGGTATGTGGCGACTGATCAGGCTATTAAAGAAAAAGAAAAAACTAACTTTGTAGAACCGTAATTTCTGGAAGCTCCTAAAAATATTGTTATAAGAAGTTGGGATGAGAGTTGTTTGTAAGTTTTTAATATGTTTGAAATAGATAATAAAATCATTGGATGGCTACGATTTTGTGGATGTAGTCTGGATTGGGTGAACCACGTTAAATTCTATGTGTTGTCTTGTTTCTGCTATAATTTTTGTGTGTTTTATTTCTCGGTTTTATTGATCAAATCTATATTTAACTATTAGATATCTACCTTATTAACCTAACAAGGTTTAGTCATGAAATTAGGGAATTGAATATTTAAAGTGATTTAATGAATGGGAAAGAGATGAAATGGAATTTAATTAAATAACTTAGGGTTATTTAACTAAATAAGAAGACTTAGGAAATTAAATTAAATATTTTAATCTACTTAATTTAATGAGATGAAAGGTTCTAGCGTGAAAGGGGGGTGAATTAGCCTAAGTTGATGAATTAGGTTAATGGATGAAAATGATGTAACTAATTAATTATCTAGGGTAATTCAATTAATCAAGTGAAAAGAGGATGGGTTTCAAGATGAAATGATGCTAATATACCTATTTCGAGTGTATGATATCATTCAAGAAATTTTTCAATGTCTACAGACACCTCTAACAATCACCATAGTACCTCTAACCATCTTGCATCCTACATTAGAAAATACTACCTCCACACCTGCATCTATTAGTTTTCTCACTGATAACAAATTTTGTGCTAATCCAAGGATATGCAAGACACCATTAATCCTTTTTATTCTACCATCAGGAAACCTAATTCTAACTTTACCACAACCAACAATATTTAAATAAGAACCATCACCCATGTACACCTTACCTCTATCAAATTCTTCATATCCAAAAAACTAGTCTTTATTAAAGGTCATGTGGAAAGATGCACCTGAGTTAATAAAGCATGCATCATTACCTACACAAGTTGCCAAAGCTTAAATGAATGCATCACCATCTTCCTTCTCATTCTAAGAATCAGAATCAAATCTCTTATTTTTCTTCTTTTTTCCTTTTTTTCAGTCTATACAAACATGTTGAGGCTTACCGTAGTTCTAGAAAATAACTTTGGACTTTCCAAAAGATTTAGATCCCCCCTTGGACTTAGATTTTTCATGCTTCTCATTCTTATTTCCTTTTTCCTTAGGTCTTCCACAAACATTTAATGCCTCCTTGGAAGTGATGGATACCTTCCTCCTCATCTCTTTAGAAAGCAAAGAACCCACCACATCTTCAATCTTCAATATAACAAAAGTAATCCAACAAACCCACCACTTCTTTAATATAATAGAAGTAAAGAACAAAGCAATATCTAAAATTTCTCCTCCTCATCCATTTTGACACCAACTGATTCCAATTGAGCCACCAACATATTGAATGCTTCTAGGTGGTCTATAATTTGTCCACCCTCTTCCATTATCAAGGAATATAATTTCTTCATCAAGAAAATCTTGTTCACTAAATATTTGGCTTGATACATTTCACCAATCTTCTTCGATAGTTTCTCTATAGAGGTCTCTTCATGGACATTATTTAAAACAAAATCTGCCAAGCACAATCTGATTAGACCCTCAACTTTAAAGTCCATAACATCATATTGAGCAACCAGAGTAGGATATGTAGGCCTTGAGACTTTTTCATCAACAACATCCCACAAATATTAATCTATCAACAAATCCTCCATCTTCAACTTCCACATTTCAAAATTATTTTCATAAAATTTATCCACCTCTATTCTCCCTAATGAACATGCCATCTTAAAATTCCTACAACAAGATCACAAAGTATCTTCTACACAAACTCCCACTCAAATCTGGATTAGTTCAAAAAACTGAACCCATAGCTGAAACCAAAGGTGATCAGGCTCTAATACCACTTGTATGGAAGCTAAGGTAGCAAAAAAACTTCCTACACTAATCTTGAGAGGAGAATAATGCAAAACTTTATAAATATTTTCAATAGTTACAAAAACTTAAAAAAAAATAAACATAAATATCATGCATACCACAACATAGTGATTTACGTGGGAAAAACTCTTTCAGGAGAAAAACCCCACACTCCAAAATGCTCCCAATATATTATTCAAAAATCACAAAGATTACAATATACTTGCAGAGCAAGCTTCTCACAAGAGTATCACCACCAGAGATCTAGAGACAACACGCATGCTATCAGACTCTCAGAATACATCACCGTTTATAATTGTCTTGCAATGCCCTCATAAAATAGGGTTACATTCTTGGGAAATACAAGCCAACAAAACATCCACCATTAGATCTAAAATCCAATAATGAACAGTTCAAATTTACAATATAACATTAATTTTAAGTATGTCGACCATTTAAAAGTTTTTGTTAACAAAAAGTTATTAATTTTAACACACATCCCACTCCTCCCCTCCACCCCATGCTCCCATTGTAATTACACCTATTGATTTAACTGTGATATGTATATCCTATCAACAATAAACCTTATATAATTGTAAGGTTGAGACATATTTTCCCAACAAAAATAAATTATTACCCCATTATTGATGGTAACTTGAATCATAAACCCAATAAATCCTCTTCATACATAGATCCAAAAATCCTTTCATACACATCTACAACATCACATCCTAAATCCTACATCAAATTTGTTGAGAAATGTTGTATAAAATATGAAATTGAAGCTTCCTTTCATTTGGGAAAACTTCCCCTCTCTCCCCAATATTTTGCTAAGCGTATTAACAATTTGAAGCAAGAAAATGTCTTAGTTTAATATAGTTTGACTACCTTCATACAACATGGGCTCTTAAAAAATAAATAGATAGAAAGTATAAAAGGGTCTTGGCTCTACAAAGAATAAAAAATGTATCCTATTTTGAAAATAATGAAAATCCTATAGCCAATAAAACATGAAAAAAAATTAACTACAAATAAAAATGGCTTAGAATTCATGATAAATACATTTTATAACCTATGCATATATGTGATAATATGTGCAATAATAATAAACTAGGGACTATGATATGTTCTTGATAATGAGTAGTCTAATGAGGTTAATGATACATATGGGGTTGTTAGAAATGATTCTTCTGATATTAAACACATTGAAACAAAGTCCATCCTTGATCCATACAAATACCTTGCTACAAATAATATTTTATATAACACCACCATTCTTGCCATCTAATTGGATCTCAAATACCTTAACCTTATTAATTGAGACCAACATGAATCCACACCATTATACATTTGGAAGTGAGGAGTATCTTGTAGAATCCATGGGATTTTGAGATAATATTATATTAGGGTATTAGAATAAATAATTTAAAATTAATTTAGACACATGTAAATACTTTGGGGAACAAGATGAGCTCCTTAGTCCAACCATATCAAAAAATAAAAAGAAAAAAAATAAATTGAAGAAAATTGAGGTGTGTCAATTGGTGAAAACTCCTTAAGGGTGCTAATGGATAAGGAGATCAACCTTCCCTTTACATATATCCACTTAAAAGTATGTTGACATCACTAGCTATGGAAACTATAGAAGTTAATATTACCACATAAGAAGATAAAAAGAGAACAAAAATAGTTTTAACTTTAGCTCTCACAAAAAGGAAACCTTTTATATTATAATTAAATATTCAATAGATATTTTTTCTTGTTCACATGCTATCATTCCTAGATTAGATCCAAATTTAGTATTGTATCATCTTGATGTATACATAGTTTCTAAACTAGTGAAGTAGAAGATAAGAAAGATGTATAGCCAAATCACTCTCTTTAACAAATAAGAATTGCCAAAAATCCTAGAAGATGGATTCATTCAGGACCATTAATTATTATAATTAGAAATCCAATATTATCCCCATCAAAAATAAGCCTAAAGGAATCCATGTATGCATATATTTCAAAGATATTAAAAAATCATGTCCCAAGGATGATTTTCCCTTTCCTAACATTGATATGATAGTTGACCTCATATTAGTATATAAAATGATGTCACGTATGGATGAATTTTTTGGCTATCAAATTGAACTTTAATATTAACAAAAAATAACTTTACCATTTCTTGGGTTAAATTATACTATTGAATCATGGCTTTTGATTTGAACAATTTAGGGGAAACCTATCAATGATCTATGATAGTAATATTTCATGACATGCTTCATGATATTGTTAAATAATATATGGATGAATTATTATGCAATTCAAATATTTAAGTTGAGCATCCTAAAATCCTATAATGCATATTTCAAAGACTGTGGGAATAAAAATTCCATCTCAATCCTAATAAATGTGTATTTAGTATCACATTAGGCAAGTTGATAGGCTTCATCATTTCCAAAAAAAACTGTATAAGTAAATAAATTTGTAGTCTATATAAAGCTTTTGGATATACATATATTTATTTCTCAACTTGCAAATAAATACCAACCATTCTTTCATCTCCTAAAGAAGAATGTAGATTATCATTGGGATGAGTCATGTCAAAATACCTTTGATCAACTAAAATAATGTCTCACCTTGATCCACTTTCTCTCATGGCATCAAACCTAAACAAGTCATTGATTCTTTAAATTTAACTACATAGGCTGATTTGGGAACCCTTCTAGCACAACATAATGATCAAGGGAGAGAAAGGGCTATTGACTATATGATCATAATTTATTATTTGGATATTATATGAACTATACATAAATGGAAAATACATGTTTAGATGTGGTATTTATTTTATAAAAATTAAGGCACTACATGCTCGATCATTAAAATAATATTCTCACAAAAAATTACCTCTCAAATATCTTTATCAAAAGAATTTCTAATAGGGAGAATGGATAAATGAGTTATGTTTCCTAATGACTTTGATTTTGAGTATGTTGATCAAAATTTAATCAATGGACAAGTAGAGGAAGATCAACTGGTTCAAGCGCCACTTATAGAACCCAAAATTTAAAGATCATATTCCTAAATGAATCCATTCTCACTCTTAAAGAATCACCCGTTTATAAGGTCTAATTTGATAGTTCCTTCAATGCCAATGACTTGAGGATTGGTATCTTATAATTAGGTTTCCCTACACAAATGATATTTTTGGATATGAAGCTTATTTTGAGGCCTCAAGCTCAGTTCAATGGAACATCACACACCTTTTAGATTTTGGTGATTCCCATATAGTGTTCAAATAGGTCAATGATGAATATCAAAATGAAGATGATAAAATCAATACAAGTGAATGGTTGAAATACTCAATAAATATTTTACTTATATTTATTTTGAGAAAATACCTTGTATGAATAAAAAATAAGCTAATACCATGTAAACCATTGGTTCTCTCCTTAGCATCCACACCAATATTCCAAAATATTAGTTCTTAGTTGATAAAATTGTGATTCTAGCATAAGGCATCTTTGAACCATAAATTATATTTGAAATTTTTTAGTTGCTTGCAAACTTCCATGGTATCATGGCATTCATACTTACTTTTAAAATTATTCCCTTCTATCTAACCTTTTATTTAACCAATAAAAAATTACAAATCCTTCATTCACCATACATATCATTATCATCAAGGTTGTGATGACACCTTGTTACAATGTTTAGATTTATAGGAAGAAAACCTAACCTTATCAAAGAATTTTATGATGAATTTATGGATTAGACACTAGTGGTATAAATTTTATAATTGGGAAATTATTAAGAACATGCAACGATTGGTTCATAATCAAACATGATGTATGTCAGTATATTATAGAATTTAGAGCATGTAAAAAATATGGGTACCTAATCCATGCACCTTCTCAAGCTTTCTAAATGATCAGGTTTCCATGACCCTTTCCTATATGGGCCTCAATATCATTAGCAAGATAACTCCCTCATTATCCAACAACCATAAGCTCATCATTGTTTCTATTGATTACTTCACTAAGTGGGCCAAAATCATTCCTCACCTACCTACTAGTGAACACACTTCAAATTTATTCTTCATAATATAATATGTAGCTATGGTATCCCCTTCACCATTATCATCAACAATGGTAAATCCTTTGAAAACCATGAGGTGAGAGAATTTTGTGACCAATTCCAAGTAAAAAACTAGTCCACTCCCTATTACTTACAAGGTAATGGCTAATCTAAGGTGTATAACAAAACCCTCATCAAAATCCTTAAAAATATTATTAAAATGACAATAATCATGACTAGCATCTCCAACTTAATATTATTCTATGGGATTATCACATAAGAATTAACAACCTCACAAGATCCACCCCATACTCTCTCATCTTTGGCATTAACTATATCCCACCAATTGATATTGAGCTACCATCCTTGTGTATCTCATTGCATGACCAAATCAAAGATGAATAATATAGAGTGGTATGACTACATGAACTAGAAATTCTTAATGAATTCCAACTTAATATGATAAATCACCTTAGATAATACCAAAATATGTTGCACCATAGCTACAATAAGCACATAAAAACTAGAGATTTTAAATTTTGTGATCTTATTCTCAAATAAAATTAGAAACATATAAATTAATGTCATGATAAGAAAATAAAATTTGAACCTAACTAGATGGGTCCCTATGTCATCATTTCCAAATATGAAGTATAAATGTACAAGCTAGCAATAATTTATGTCAATGTTTGGAGGAACTAATGAACATTTTTCACCTTAGGTGGTTCCATGCCTAATTTAAAAAATCAGCTTATAAAGACAATCAAATAATAAAATAAATAAAAAATTTAAAAAGTAAAGAGAAAAATTACTTTATAGTGAAAACATGTTTATGTCACCTTGAAAAAATACCAAGATGATTTTTTTTGTGGGAATCTTATATAGACACTTGATTCTCATAGTCCACATGTATCTTTGCATTTGGGGCAAATTGAAGTACACTTGATTCATTCCATATAGTTTCACTAATATCATTTTAGCATTAATCCACCATTATCACCTTTTACCTATAACAAAGCTTCATATTATGTATTTATTCATTCTTAACATAAGTAATTTGATTATCTCTAATAAAAAAATTGACATCATGACAAGTCCCCTATTATCACTTTATCTCTATTGGTCGCACCATTAAAACAAACACTCCATAAAAACCTTACAATGAGTTATCTTTTAGGAACACAATATCGTAACACAAAAAAATCACACAATCACATATATTCTTTCCTTTAACTCTTCACAAAATTCGTATTTAGAGTTAAAAATATCATCCCATGTGATATCTTTCTCCCAAAATTTGACATCATACTCACTATCGAAACAAACTATACATTGGATTTTCAACTTGATGAGATGTATTTTTTTGTGTTTATTATTAATTTTCGAATATATATTTATTTTATGTGTTTTCATTTTTGAACTAAAAATACTCTACCAAGGTCATTATGGTACATTATATCATGTTTTACCTTGACAATATGTTTCTTGGGACATCTTTGTTGTTTATCTTTTTTACATGCATGTATGAGTTAATACTTCACATATATGAGAAACCATCATCAAGGTTCCTTATATCAAGTGATGTATATCATCATTTGTTATATCAAATTTAGTTTTTTCAAATATTATAAAAATTTCTTCAAAATCATTGGCATATACCTATTTACATCTCTTACAACATTTCTCTAACTAACTAGCCAATGTGATCATCACCTAATCTTTACCCCCTTCTCCAAATTTTTTCACCTCTCCTTTCTCTTTCACTCTTTTCCAAACATCATTTTATCCTATTTCTCCTTCTGAGAGCCCATCCAAATTATTTACACTTACCTACCCTATCAAGGGGCATCCCTACTCCATCCTTAATTCATCCTCAAATGCTTTGGGTATCTTAAATTCAAAATCAATTAATAAAAAATTTATTTCAAAAATCCCAAGTAAAAATTTCTCATCATCACCATCCCACCAGGGTGCTTGATTATCTATTCTTCAAAGCACCACTACTCGTCTGAGTCTTAAATAATTTTAGTTGCAATGAGACTTCAAAGAAGGGAAAATATAGGCACAAAAAGGCATCTTAACATCATTATATGCTAATTTTTCATCATCATTAGTTAAAATTAAATGATATTATTATTTAATTAATCTATTCTACTTTGAATTAAGTAAATAAGTATATTGTTTGAAATTAATCTAGTTCATCACCAACTAATTAAATAAATAATTATTCTAAAACTCAATGCCATTTACAATTAAATAATCTTGTTATTCACTTACCTAAATTTTCATCTCAAATCAAATTAAATAATATTATCATTTAATTATCTCAATTTCAACTCACATCTAATTAAATATTATTATTTAATTACTTCAATTTTTGCCTCACATGGATAATTAAATTAACCTATATTATCTCCACCATTTCTAAAAATAAATGACCAAGTAAGTGCTTTTCTCTCTTATTTTCGGTGTAACTAATTATTTATCAATATTACTATTTATAGATAATTTTAATCCCATCCCTCCATCCTAAAAAAATAAATTGACACCATTCACCTTCTCCCTAATCCAAAGAGATTTTGCTAATCCATTCTCCATCATTGATCTTCCAAACAAATGCTCACCATTCATTCTCCCTCCCCAAAAAATATAAATGGAGGTGCAAGTTCCCAAAAAATGATCAACCATATTTGATTGTTATATGCTATGAATGTTTGAAATGTGTTTTTGAGTAACCACATACCAAATCCTTTGATAATATTTACTTGTAACAATGAAATTCGATAAATTATTTTATTCTATTATTTGAATGTTTATTATGCTTAATCCAAGGTGAGCATTGAGTATATAACAAGATGCAATTTTCTTTTGTATTGTTTTAATGTCAAATTTAATGTTTATAGTGTTAAAAGATTATTTATTATAAGGAAAATCATCATGAATTAAAAAAGCATCAACCTCACCATGAGAAGATAAATAAGTATGACTGTGCTCATTATTAAACATATCATTAATAGATCATGAGCTACAAGTATGAAAGATGGGTCATTATGAACTAACAATGTATGCAATTATTTTATGTGGAGTTGAACAACACATGTCTCTAGTGATAGAAGCAATCATTATAAATCTCATCACTAAGGTAATCATCATAGCCAAGTTATCCAAATTATTTATAAGTATATCACTAAGCATGGTTAAATGTTCATTATCATCACATATAGGGGAAATCAAGAGTTGTGTATTATAATGAGATGTAGAACAACAACCATCATTCTAATCATCATCACGTATAAAAATAAAGTAATGCATTCAAAGAATATCAATTGATGATATAGGGGCAATGATATATATGTAAGAAATATCATTAAGAGGTATGAAAAATTCATACATAGATGAGAGAGGTGTCACATCATTAATAGCAATCATGTACTAGATGCATGACTAACACATGATAAGTCATTGTTAGATAGATGATCATCCTTATCACAAGACCTAGGATTATTATGAATCTCATAAACAAATGGTATGTGTATCTAATAGGCATGAATGGGAAATAATCAACTCTATGAAGGAAAATATGGAATGATAAAATAAAACCTCCATTGAAAACACCTCCTTATCCTTATAAAAATGTGACATGATTTTATCAAGGTTGGAGAGATTATGTGTAATGAGAGAACCTATCAAATTCTTAAATATATGCATGAATATCAACTAAGGAGAAAGAACTAAGATGAGCCATAAGGTAGAAGATCCTAAGGCATGAGAGGGTGAGAGAAAGGATGTATATCACTATTTAAATCCAAAACCTAATCAAGGTATAATAAGCATGAATAAATTCAAACCCTAGGAATTTTGAAAATGATTAATAAAATTAGAATATATCAAATCTAAAAAACTAAAAAATTGTAAAGGTTTTGCCTTAAAGTTAAACCATATAGATGCAAGAATGGAGGGATTCACCAAAATGTACAAAGGAAAATAGCATTTCCTTAAAATTAATCTAGGATAATCCAAGAAGATGTATACACATCAACATAAATCGACCTACATTAATTACTTTTAGCAATGGGATCGATAATTGAACATTACATGCTATTATAGGAAATTAGATGTGAATATGTTAGTGCACTTAGCTATAGGAATGATGAAGAATAATAATATTGATGTATTAAATAAGCTACCTACCCTAATTTGAAAAGGAGTATTCTTTCTTTATATTCTACTTTGGAATCAAAATAGACTATCAACTTTGTTGTGTGTCAATCTTGTGGATTTGGGTCAGTTTCATGGCTACAAATCTTTCTCATGACCCATTGATTTGATATGGGATATTGTGCTCTTACACTCTTTGATTAATTAGATTCTTGACTATATGCTAACTATTAAGAACAAGTAACATTTAAAAATACCTTGAGGAGGCTACTAGATCACTACAATAATTTTTTCTTAGGCCAACCCCCTAGAAGAGTGGCTTTATAGTTGAAAGAAGAAGCAAGAACATCAATCTTTATAAATGCAAATGCTTTGGAATGATGATGTAGAATTAAGTTCTTTTAAATGTTCCAATTAAAGTGTTCCTAGAATGCATCTTCTCTACATATATTTATGCAGTAATTACTAGATATGAGAGGATGTGAAATGAATGTAATTTGAATCCTTTAAATACAAGTAAAGAGTCATAAATCATATGGAACAATCACCATGTTAGGTCAAGGTGGGAAAGGAATGGGTAGGAGTCAACAAAAATCTAAATTCAAATTTTAAAAATTTAGGGGTTAGACATTTGGGTAGGAGATAAATTTTATGCCTACAAGATTGATTTGAGACATGCAAACCTTAAGATCTAGGCAAGAAATGAATATTTGAATGTGGTGGAAAATAATAGATATAATGAATGTTGAATAGGTGGAAATATGTACAATTATGAATAGAAAAGACCCAAACATTAAAAATAAAATAAAATAAAAAATAAAAAATAAAAGACAAGTAATGCCATAAATGAATGAGTCCAACTTTTTAAAAAAATATACTCTTTGTTAATATATAAATACATTAAATCATTCCACAAAAATAAACTCAAAATAAAATAAACAATTCAAACAATTTTTAAACAGAGACTAGCGCACATTAATATATTTATTTATCTTATAGAAAATAAGATTTAAAAGAACCCACAAAGAAAATAATAGCCAAATGTAAAAACCCCAAACGTCAATAAATTCTCTAGCAAGTTTAATATGATTTCAGTTCATCCTTTGGCCAGGCATTGCCATGGAACTTCAAAATTGCATTAACCTTATGTAAACAACCTGATTAAGAATTTAACCAAGTAGCAATGCTTTCAGATTGGGTTTGTTATTTTTACTGTATATTCATGAAGACTAGAAGAAATGGAAAGAACAATAAACAACCATAGAAATGAGATCTGTACACCACAAACAGACAGATTTATTTTGCCAATTGTTGGAAGCAATTCATAAAAAAGAATGCTCTCTATATACAATTTTGAAATACATGGTAAAATCCTATCCCCCGTTCCAATCTGATAACAAATTTGAAATTTACAGTGGCATGACTAAATCTAAAAAGCATTCTATGAAGAACAAATCCTCCATGGAGTTAGCTTGAAATTGTAATCAGCATCAGTGAAGAACATTTCCTGCCATGGATCCATCTGGTTGGAGAAATAAGAACGTAAATCATCAGAGAATGAATAATGGGTCTCATCTTTTTCTCTCTCCATTTCCAAGAAAGCATTAGAGATCTGAGGAAAAGCATGTTCCAAGGAGCTCTGTGCAGACAGAATTTCATCTCTTGGGTTTTCTTGACCGCCATTATCAAAACAAGTTGAAAGCAGAGCTCCATTCTTGGCTGAATTTGAATCCTCTCCAAATTCAAATGTTTCACCATCTTCGGATTCAACCCTAATAAAGACTTTACAACCGCAGAGCACAGAAATCTCAGTAGCTTTCTTGAAAAGACCCGCTTTCCTGTCATGAAAGGTCTTCTGTCGTTTGGGTTTGTCTATTCTGTAAGCGACCTCGAGTTTTCTTTTGCCCATGATTGCTTCACCTTCACCAAACACACTTACAATCTTAGGAAACTCAGACCACTAAAATCACTGCGGATGGTGCTTTCCTTGAGTTTAAAGGAAATGTGTATTATCTATGCGTGAACATCTTTTAGTTTATAGCCGTTTTCCTGGTGTGATCCAGTCCAAATCACAAGAAATTATTTATTATTTTTGCTTTTTGCTTTTTTCTAGTTCTCGTGATAAGGACTGAAAAGCTTCTCGACAAAGGAATCCAATAGGGTGAGGTTTTATGGAAGGGGATTTCTTGAAAAGTTTACGACAGTGCTGTTGAGAATTTTTAAGAATTTTTTAAAGCTTGTAGTCCCATGAACTTAGTAGCGCACTTAGTTTAAAATGTTAGGCTCTAAATTTTAAGGAAGCTGGTGGTCCCATGAACTTATTAGTACTCCTTGGCTATGCTTCATCCATTTCAGAAATGGTGCTCACTTATACACCACTATCAAGCCCACATGACCTATTTTTTAGAATTTGAATGTTTGTGTTGTATAAAGATACCATACATTTATTTGACCACTGATTTTAGTCCTTTGATTTCTAGATGCATACAACAATATATTTTTCAACTACTGAATGTGGTCATGGTACAGAGCAATGAATCTACCCAAACTCTACTTAGTAATATACCTCGTTTCATACTATATCCCCTCCCAAGGATATTAGAGATTCCTTGTTGGTAGGGAAAAGATCACAGGAAAAGGCCATGTGGATAAAAATTTCTTATAAAACTAGATGACTTCTAGGAAAATATTTCAAGAATATAAACCAAAGAACATGTAATTGTATCACCATGAGACCATTAAATTTATGTAAAATGTGGATAGCATGTTAATCAAACAATAGCTCTAAAGTGGGTCATAAAAGACCACTTAAATTTCAGATGAAGAGTGTAAAACTAGAGTCAACAACTCCACAAGACGATCTAAATCCATAACCCCAAACAAAATCCGAAAAAAATAGCAGCAGATTTGACATTGAAAAGACAATAGGAAAGCGAGGGAAATTTGGGTTGTCTAAAGTTGAAACTAATTCATTTTTGTTTCTTTAATTGCTTGTTCTGAAATCAAAACCAATTTTATGGTTGCAGATCAATACTTCTATACACTACTACAATATTATTTTTTACAATGTTGATAATGAGTTTGATGAAAGTGATTCATCTAGCAACTATTGTTCAGTCACTTGTCTTAATTCAATGTATAATGGCATTTTTGAGTTTCTTCAATATGGCATTTGGTGCAATACCAAATATTGTATGTTCTGAATTTTTTTTAACAAATATTAGAGGAGTATGCCTGGGAATTTGTGGACTAACAATGTTCCTTTGCACCACAACTGTAACATTATCTTTCCCTACACTTAACAATTTTTTGGGAGCCCCGGTGGTTTTTGGAATTTTGTTGTCATGAGTCTGGTCTCTTGAGTTTTCACATATTTCAAGGTTTTAGAGACTAAAGGGATCCCTTTGGAAATTAGTAGAGTTCTTTGCTACGAAGAAACATGGAGTAAACGAAGAGACCATAAATTAAAAGGAACTCTTTGAAAGAAATAGTAAGAAAGTGGAATTATTTAGAGAAGTGAAATTGGTGAAAGGAAAGAACACATTTGCTATCAGTTTTGAAATGTATCATTTAGCAATGAACATAGAAGTCAAGGACCCAAATTTTAGAATGACAATGAATCAACTTTATCCATGACAAACAAGCATGGATGTGGTGAACATATAAACTATTTAAAGTATTATATATAATTTTAATATGCAATTACTAGAGGTTTATACATAATTCATGAACAATAATTATGATTGCACCTGGTTAGTTCTTGAAAACAGTTGATCCCTGTGCTTCATTCAACTTTTTAAAAAGTGTCAATAGTTGACATACATAAATGATTTTGTGTGATGGAAAGTGAAATCTTTAAGACATTATTAAAAAAAAGAAGGTGTAATGTTATTGAGCATGACTGTTGCTTTATATTTGTCTAGATGTGAGCAATGGCATGCTAAATTATGTTGAAATCTACTTTGAGGTATGCATATGTTGAATGAGGCATTACAAACCTTCCAAAAGGTGTTATGATCCTGTTGAAGATTGTTTCAAACCTTTCAAAATCTGATGGGCTGTTAAAATTGCTATTGCTTTTTATTTAGATGTGAGAAAGGAATTAAGTGGCATTGAAATCTATTGCATTGGCATTGAATGGCATTGGGACTTGTTTGAATAAACCTATTGGATGTTCAAACTTGCTTGAGTGTGCTTCAGGAAGAGTCTTCTCTTGTATGGACCCCACAAAATTTATTGTTTTATGCTATTTGGAGGCATGGCATCGAGAGAATGAAGATTATATGTTGGAGATTGATTTGCTGGAAAAAGCATGAAAGAGATTAGAAAAGGCACAAGATAATGAGGTGATGATGTGTGATAAGTGGTCCCGCAAGCTTCAAAAATTCACAAAGAAGTCAGTTGAATCAATAATTGTAGTTGAAGAAGGCAATATTAACAAGAAATTATGTTTTATATTTGTAATTTGTTTCTTGAATCAATAAATTAGGGTCTTTTGACTTAAGAAGGTTTTTGCAATTTTCTATTTTGTGTTTCTATGTAGTTGAAGAAGGTAGTATTAACAAGAAACTATGTTTTATATTTGTAATTTGTTTCCTAAATCAATACATTAGGGCCTTTTATGAAGTTTTTTGCAACAATCTATTTTGCGTTTCTATTTTAGATCTCATTCTGTAGAAAATATGCATACATCAATAAATTAATTGGTGATTCATACTAAGTCACAATTCATATTGCATCAACACTATATAATTATGAATGGAAGGTTATACTAGCATAAATGTATTGGATCATGACTATGTTAATTTTTTCTATCTCGATTAGGAGACTAGCTTCAAGTGTATAAATTTCATGAAAATCTCTTGCACAAAAAGACTCAATAATCCCTTCAAACATATCTAAACACTAATAGGAGAAGCAAGCCATAAATTTCAGGTAACTATATAATACTATCGACGTATTCCTTGCACCTCCCCCGGGTGCAAGTGCTAGTTAAGAAAAATTTTAAGCTTGTGGTCCCATGAACTTAGTAGTGCACTTAGCTTAAAATATTAGGCTCTAAATTTTAAGGAAGTTGGTGGTCCCATGAACTTATCAGTAGTGTAGTTCAGTTTAAATGTTAAGCTCCAAAATTTAAGAAAGTTGGTGGTCTCATGAATTTTACTTTTAATACTTTTAAATATAATTAATTTCACAATAAAAAATGAAATATATTACATAAATTGAAAACTATATGAAGGTATTTGTTTACATTTTATTTGTTTTAATTAATTTTAATTATATTTAAACATGTATACTGCATTGAATTTTAGCTATTATTTTTCCTCAAATAAAAAGGTCTGATATAGTTAAATAAGATGTATAAAGTACTCACAACTTATTCCATATGAATATTTAATTGGCAAAGGATTGCATCACAAAGACATTTTCTCTTGAGATTTAATAAATATTGTAGGATAAAATTGAACAATTGAGGTAGATCATCAACTAATTAATGATTTGGATAAAAGAATTCATCAATGGACAAGTTGTAACCAAATACAATTCCAAAGAATAGAAAGCAAATATATTATTATGTCATCCACAAAATGCCCTCCAAGAGACATAGTATCCATATTCCATCGAGAAAAAGTGGAAATGCATATTGTAGACATCCAAATTTGATCACTTCCATATGATCAAAATTGTCTACTTTATTCATCTATTTCATTAATAGTGATTAAATAATTTATTTAATCATTATTTCATTTTCTGCCTAAGGCTCCTAAAGTATGTAATTAAATAAATTAAATACTTTACCTTACACCCTGTTCTTCTCTAAATTAAATAAATATGACAAATTATTTAATTTAGTCTTTCAACCCATTTGAATTAAAAACCAATTTTTAATTCTTCCTTTTTCTCTCTCCTTGTCACATTCTCCATAACCCTCTTCTAATCCGGATTAAATTAATTAATATGTGATTAGGATGTGCACCACTTAATCTTGATTAAGTGTCACATCCTCCATAATCTCCCACTTGTCCCTAATCTCTCATTAATTATCCTAATCTTGTGTTTGCACAACCTTAATCAGAATCATTAGCCACATTTGGCTTACCTTTTCTGGTCAACCTTCCCACTTACCATTTTTAGCCTAGACTCTCTTCCCCATGTGAATTTTTAATTCACATTTATTTTCCCAAGGTTCCTCTCTTCCCCATGTGAATTTTTAATTCACTTTTATCTTTCCAAGGTCTTCCCCATCCCCCATGCAAGATTCTAGAAGCCTTGACTTGTCACTTCACATGTGCCAAGGGCTTCTAGAACCTTGGATTTGTCACATCACCCACATGTGACAAATCTCGAACCTTTTGGAGACCCTCTCTTATCCACTAGATTCTTCCAATCATTGTGAATTTTTCACTTTTATTCCTCCAAGGAATCTTCTCATCCCCCAAGATCCACCTCATTTCCACATTACTCCACCCTAAGACATCTCACCTTCCACATGTCAAGATGTGAGGGCTTGTGAGTCCTCAACTCACCATAGCCCTTCATCTTGATCTTTGTTGGATCAATCCCAACCATTGAATTCTCTAGAGAACTCAATTTAGCCTATAAATACCCCTTCAATTCTCTCATTTTAGAGAATCAAGTCTTTTGCAAGTAAACTCTTGCAAAATTGCCATTCAAGCTCTCATCCATTTTAGCACCCATATTGCATCAATTCATCTTGCATTCATTCAAATCCATTGCCATTCAAGGAGCACACAATTCTTGAAGCATCAAAGGGCCAACCAAGGGAGGAGACAACAACATGAAGGTATAACAACAATCTATTTGTTTATCTTGCTTTCATATTGTTCATTTTCTTAGGCTAATCATTGAGGTGCCCTATTATCTTGTTGCTTCTTCCCATTTGCATTATTAGTTTCTTATTTAACATCTCACATTTAGGGAGCAGCATTTTATTAGGATCACACATATATATAACATAAGAAATGAAAATTTGGAAATGAAATACAAATGGGTTTACCTCAAGTAAGAGGGATTGCAAGGTCTCGGGGATAATATATGTTTTGGTTTAATTCATAATCATGCCAAAACTATTAAATTTTAACAACTATTTAAAAAATAAATAAATTATTCGACTTTCTACAAGCACTAAGATATTGTATTCTACATTTCATAGTTGAGAGTTAATAAACGAACAATTTCCAAATAGGACAACAACCTTAATTGCCACATATTCTTAATTTCACCAAAATTTCAAATTAATTCATGACATTAGGCTATCTAATATATAGCAGAAAATCAACACACCCCATCAGCAAAATGATTGAACAAAGGTCCATTTTTTATAAATAAATGAAAAAATATTAAGATGAGCCCACTAGCGATCATATCCAAATTGAAAGATGAGTAAGTTCAAGAGCTAGGATATATATCATTTTTCTTGTAATCTCTATTGAAAATGACAAAATCATGAACTAAGTAAATAGGCGTCCAATTTCTACAAATACGATCATTGCTAATGTTGACCTTTGTACTTAATCTACAACTACAACTATCAATAGATTTTTTTTTCTTGTAAGCTCTACTCTCAATCACAAAATCATGAACTACTAATATTATGACTACTACTATTGACCTTTGTACTTAATCTACCACAACAGATATAAAAAATATTTGTTGTATCGAATTCTATGAAAATATAAACTCCCTTTGTAGAAGTTCATAGAAAATTCTCATGTGACTAGACATATTTGATTTGTGCTAAAAGTTGAGGAACCACTAGTTCTGTAGGTAAGTGTGCATGATTAAAAAGAGTGAGAGGTTGGGCTACCACTTAGTTCAACATTAGGTTCCTTGCCAAAGGGATGGTGCCAATCAACATAGATATTCTCTACCAAAACACACATGATGAGAGAACATGCCAGTAGACCCATTTGAGCCTTCTTCAATATGGAATGATTGACATGTGAAAGAAGATAATTTGTTTCAAGTCTTGAATGATTTCAACATACATACATTTGACTGGGCATTTAAATCCCTCAAGCATAGATAACCTATGTTGCTGCTATTAGTAGTTTGATTAAGGTCTTCCAACTCCCACATACAAATCCCAAGATTCCCAACAATCATATAAGAATCAAAACTTAACAAAATCAATATAATTTTTTCAAAAGTTATTCAAAATTCAAAACGTGTTTTGACATCTATTACATCCCTATAAAATTGATTTAGTTTTTGTTTTTATGGATCTACATGTTTACATAATTTATATCACCATTTACAAAAGTCATTAATGCTTCTCGAGCAAGTGTTGCAATTGGATCAACTAATTCATTGGTTGACATATTTGTTCCATTCTCAACAAAAGCATCATAACATGGATCATCCTCACCTTCCACAACATCTAATATCATATTATGTAATATACAACAAAAAATAATAATTTTCAGAAGCATTTCCAAATTTGGATGCCACAGTTTTTATTCCAAAATCTACCACATTTTTTTAGCCTTCCAAATGCACACTCTACCACAATACGTGTTGATGACAACTTAAAATTGAATTCCCCTAGATGACTATTTGTTACACCTCCATTAAAGGTGTCATTAACCATGTCAAAAATGGATATCCGCCATCTCCAATAATGTACTCTCTCATATTTAGTGGTCCAATTGACACTAGATGACCATTTAATCTCTATCCACCTTCACACATTTTATGGAAACATGAATTTTGTAGAAGTCTAGAATCATTTACAAAACCAAGCCACCCTGTAAAAATGTCCATGTTCAATACATATTACTATCAACAATTGCTTGTAATGACATACTATAGTTATGATCACAATCATACCAATCAATAGAGCACTTATTAGGTGGAAGAGGAAATTGAATGTTAGTTACATCTATAGCTCCACAACAATTTGGAATTCCTTCTTTTAGACGAAAGATTTATTTTACATGCTCAAGTTTCATGTGGTTACTAGGCCATTGGATATGACTTTGAAATCAAATATAAAAGATAATATTGAACTTATTTACAACTCTTACCATAGTTGACTTTCCACAACCAAATAGTTCACTAATGTTAAGCATTGTCATTTGAGATAACAATCATAAAATTGCAATAGCAACCTATATCTCTACTGGAAGGACCCTACTTTTTATAGATGTAGCAAATGAATATGGTATTTAACCTTTTTTTTTAAGTCATCATTCATATTTTCACAAAGATTTTGAAATAATGCATACAACAACCCGAAGATGTTCCAAAAATGTTCATCATCACATCTAACTTGAAAAATGTAGTGGTTCCACCAATGCAAAGAGTGTGGTTTCACATATCACTCTCCTCGAATCCTTCCTTCCAACTGATAAATAGATAATTTTTTGACAATGTCACTTTCCATCTTAGAAGTGATTGCATGAAGCATTGTTTTCATGTCATCTAATTCCATATTTGGTGATTGTCTTATTTCAGATTAATCTATTCTTCATCTCTTTTTTTTTTTTGTATAATGTTTGAGTTTTGGAGATCATTCCAAATTTCTAATACCAACTACATAATATTTTATTTGCAGTGGCAAGAAGACTTTTTTTATTGAATTGGAATTCATTATGCAATAGTGATCTCCTCCTTGCAAAACCACCGAATTTTAAAAAATTAAATAAGTTTCTTAGGCTTATATACAAGAATAATAAGAACATTGTAGAGAGATACGCTATGGCAAATTAATCAACACAAAAATAGGAAAACATTAAA
Source organism: Sequoiadendron giganteum (assembly GCA_007115665.2). Lineage (NCBI taxonomy): Eukaryota > Viridiplantae > Streptophyta > Pinopsida > Cupressales > Cupressaceae > Sequoiadendron > Sequoiadendron giganteum. The sequence goes on from CM021101.1 coordinate 518,852,379, forward strand.
AGCTCACCCATTCATATATATTTCCTATTAAAAGGACGTGATGTATAAAAGGGAAAACAAATGTTGTCTTATCAAAGGAGGTAAAATCTCTCAAGTTTTATGCTACCTATTCTAAAGAGTAGCCTACAAAGGTCCTAAATCTCCATTGGAAGAACTATGACAATACTTTCCTCTACATATGATAGTAAATTCATTGTAGGCGTCCAACCACAAAGCCAATAAAGTGCTTTAAAACTACTACTACAATGTAAACCTGTGACTAAAATTGGACAACAATCTAAAAATTTAATATGCATAAATTTTGAAAGAAAATTTATCCCAAAAAACTCATTAAGGATTCATATACGCTTCATTCCTAATTATCAAAAATATTTGAAGCAAAGAATTTTTTATTCATTTGATCCATCACTAAATAACAAAATTTAAAATACAAGCGGATCTAACAAGAATATAAAATCAATCTTACATTAGCTGAAAAAAATCCCAAACCATTAATGTTGCAACAATAACTTTATATTCATGTATATAAGTTTGATAAAATTAAATTTAAAGGTAATATATCCTTCTAAGCATGATGCGACTTTTACATATAAGAACCTGGAAACACAAGCATAATGACAGCTAGAAAGAAATACATTGCAGTGAACAAAGAGAACGTCTTACTTGAGAACAATCAACAACTAGAGAAAATTTCCAGCACCTAAAACTATCATCATAACCAAAAACTTAACATTCAATATTAGTTGAAATATATATGCTCCATTCCTAATTATCAAAAATAGCTAAAGCAAATGATTTTTTTCTTCATTTGATCCATCACCAAATAGCAAAAATTAAAATACAATCAAATCTAACCACAGTTTAAAATCCATCTTAAATTTGTTGAAAAAAATATTATAAATTCCAGACCATTAATGCTACAACAATAACATTATATTCATGTATATAATTTTATTACAAATAGTCATTGGAAATGTATCCTTCTAAGCATGATGCTACTTTTACATATAAGAACCTGAAAACACAAGCATAATGGTAGCTAGAAAGAAATATATTGTAGTGAACAAAGAGAATGTCTTACTTGAGAACAATCAACAACTAGAGAAAACTGCCAGCACCCAAAACTATCATCGTAACTAGAAACTTAACATTCAATATTAGTTAAAATTCACTTTGCACTATACTAAAATGAAATATATATCTGATAGGAAGAATGATAAAGATAGGCATATTAAATTACTGAGAAAAATAAAATAAAAAATCCACATTCAAAACTCATTATATTGAAATAAACTTGAAATACATATTGTTTTTTACATACTTATTTAATTGTCATACAAAATCTAACTTAACTACGTAAACACATTGAGAAAATCATTTTTCATTTGAAAATGATTAAGAAATCTTAAGCATTGCTTGACCAATAGAATTTAGAGTATCAACCATGCTCATTTGAAGAATGATAAATATTATATATATGATAGGAAGAATGATAAAGATAGACATATAAAATTGTTGAGAAAATAATAATAAAAAATCCACATTCAAAACTCATTGTATTGAAATAAACCTGAAATACATACTTTTTTTACATACTTATTCAATTGTCATACAAAATTTGGCTTAACTATGTACAAACATTGAGTAAATCATTTTTCATTTGAAAATAATTCAAAAATCTTAAGCATTGCTTGACCAATAGAATCTAGAGCATCAACCATGCTCATTTGAACATTGAACTTTTTCTCTTCCGACTTAATCATTTTTTCATCAAGTAATTCTTCCTTACTTAAACGTCTTTCCATTAGAGCATATTCTTTTTCATGGTGTTTCATACGTCCCTCCTCAATAACCTGCAATGTAGAAACAACTAATTTGTTGTTCTCAATAATAGTGTCTTTCATAGCAGTAGTTTTGAATGTTTATTTCCTTTTAAATTACCTATATGCCCTTTTTCTATTTCACTGTCAGTGTTTTGTGAGCCTTGAGCTATTACATTTACCATATCAAATTCATCCATTGGATCATTTTCATTTGGAGACAAAATGTTCTCACTAAATGTATATTTTTCTTTGAGGTATTAATACTTATATTCCTAGGATCAATAGCTCTCAATAACTAATGGAGAAATAACTAATTTGTTGCTTTCAATAATAGTGTCTTTCATAGTAGTAGTTTTGAATGTTGATTTCCTCTTAAATTACCAGCGTATCCTTTTTCTATTTTACTATCAGTGTTTTGTGACCCTTGACCTATTGAATCACTATATTAAATCCATCCACTCGAGAATTTTCATTTAGAGACAAAATTGTAGAAGTTGATAAACCCAACCTCACAAGCCCCAAGAATCACCTGCATGTAATAACCTATCACAAAGAATGAAATATGTACAGAACAACAAAGATGCTCTGAAAGCCTCAATGTAAAGAGTGAAACTCTTTAAAACAACATCGACAAATACTTTAAATAACATCAATTATATTCAAAGTATAGTCGTCATTCCATTCATTTAGACATCAAAGAAACTAATCGATTACAAAACAACGACATAAAAGTCAATAAGATAAATTCATAACAATTCCAGTATAGACATACATGTGTCATAATACACAATTTCAATTATAAATACAATGGTCGATAATAATATCAGTTACAATTCGAGACTTAGGCATTCAGTCGCCATAAGCTCATCATTACATATATCATGAATAATAAAGTGTAAAAGAAGATGCCATCCGTCGATCTTCCATCCAAAAGAAAATCTTCATAAAGAAGATGAGAACAAGGATTAGGTGCTTTTTCCACCCAACCTCAAAGCTTACGATTCCCCGAAATTCCTTAGTCAATCAAGAAATACCCAGCCCTACACGAATCGCTTAGCAAAAAGCAGTCTACAAGCAAGATGGAATTTGGTGCATGCCTAGTATTACTAGTAAACCACAAGCATTTTCATTTTTCTAAATCATTTAAGAAATAAGCAAGTTCGATACTAGGATATGGTAGAGAGTTCAATAAATCCATCTGTTTCAATGGTCCTTAAATTTCTTGGCCAAGTAAAATGTCATGCATGCCAATAAAAGCAGTTTTGGAAAAGCAAAACTACACTCTCTATTTACCCATATTCGACACCCGTCCCGGAAGGTAACTTTCCCAAAAACATAACATGCATAATCATCTATCATTCATGCATGGTCTAAACAGTCAAATACAATCTTTTTCAATCTTTTAACTCAATGAACTGAAAACTTTGTTTAAAAAGAAAAATAGTTTAAAAAGAGTTTCTTTCCATTGTTTAAATCCATAAAAGACAAAGTTAATAGTTTAAATTTAGTAAATTAAATAATAAAAATTAATGAAGGTGTAACTCCAGTATGCAAGATAAATACATAAAAATATAGAATTACAAGAGTACACATTCATTCGTTTATACTCATCTAATTAATGTTGTCTCAAATTCGTTCTTGATGTTTTTAAATAAATCATATTTCAAGTTTAATCATTTTATTTTCAGTTTAACATATTTTCAATAAATAAAAAATAATCATAATCAGATTTACAATAACTTCTCTATTTGTTTCAGTTTTGACAGTTTCATTGAAAGGTGAAAATTTCAATTTTCAATAACCTCCATTCAAAAATAGTGTTAAAATTCGAAGTTAAATTCTGTCATTTATTTTCAGTCAACAAGCATTATTTTTTGTCAGCAAAAATAAATCCATTTTCTGTTCAAGATCTTTTATTTTCTAAAATGATAAAAATTGTTTCTAGATTTAATAGATTCTCCTATATTCATTTTTACTGCTTAATGCATGATTTCCAATCAGAATTTCCTAAATTCTTCTGTTTCTAATTTCATTATTAATCTGGAAAAATTACAATCTAATTTATTTATAGCTCATTAAAATTTTAAAAAATAGATTTGCAATTAAATCTAAAGATCATTTCTGTCTACTTTCATTAAACTAAGATTTTGTTCTTCCAATTTTAAATCTCTCTATCATCATTTAATCAAACAAGATTTTTTTAAAAATTTGATACTCATTTCCAGAATTTAGAAATAGAATTGAAAGATCTATTGTAGAATTTAATTTACGAATCCTACCTAGTAAAATACGAATTCTGGAAATGTAATTGTGAAATTTCTCTGTCTTTTCTTGAATCCTCTATTCTTTTTCTCCTGGCGCCTCTACTTATCTTCTATCTCCCTGGCTGTGTATCTCCTTGTTGTTGTGGCCTCTGTGTGGAGTGTCTTATGTTGCACGTGAGGTGTGGGGAGCCTTTACTTTCTGCGTTCCCTGCCCCCCCTTCCTTACGCCCCCTTGTTACAGGCGCGCCTTCTCCTTGGTGCGCATAGTGTGAGAAGGGAAGGTTGTGCGTGGGAGATGGGGAGTGTGAAGATTGTGGGTGAAGAAGTTGGCCGCACATTGGTTCCTTACTGTGCCTCCTTCACTTTGTTGTGGGTGTCTCCTCCTTGCTTCATGTATCCTCCTTAATTCAGTTTGCTAAGTATGGTATGGATAAAGGGAAGATGAATTTCAGTTTACTCTGACTCACATAAGTTACTGTTTCCTCTGACAAAATCAATGATCCTCAAGGTGATTGCTATATTCCTTATTTAAAAATGGATTTTCTGCTCTCTCCTCAAATTTCCAAATTCTGTGTCCCCTTTCAATTTCGGATTTTCTTTGTATATATCCATTTTTCCATTCCCATGCATTGATCTAAACAAGGAATATGAGATCCACAATTTATTCCTTGATCTCCAGTTAAGAATTCAAACTCCAAGTTTCAATTTTGAATGCTTCTTGATAACTTTAGATATTTTCTTCCTCGTGTTAATTGAAGTTTAAGTTTTGAATGAAGAATCAAAGTATACGTGAGTTTTGTTTTCAATTTACCATTTAGCTAATTTAAGATTTAATTCAATTTCTAAATTTAAAATCCACTCATTTCATAATTTCAATATTAAAAAACATTTAATTTATAAAACACTTTATTTATTTAAATTTAATCTAATTTCGAAATAAAATCTATTGCATTTAAATTTCAAAATTTCAAACTTATTATTTCCAAATAATAATAAAATATTTAAACAATCAATCTAATCATTTAATTTAAGTCAATTTCATAAGATTTAACTAAATCATCATTTAAATCACATGCATATTTCACAATTTTGAGAAATTACATTAAAACTAGATTTTAAATTTGCAAGCATGATAAACACAAAATACATTAAAATATTATCTACATGAGTATGTGAGATCCCATCTATTCATAAACGTCAATCGGCTAAACAACTCTACCTGATCGTTGTTCTCGCCTTCCATCACGTTCACCTGTTCTTGTGTTCACTTGCACTCAATTTATCATCAGTAATGACAAACCCCGAAATAAATATAAATACAATTCAAATCATAATAATTGCATTTTGATTTTGATTTTATTTTAACTATCATTAAATAATCATTTAATTTCCATTTAATATCAACATAATGATTAATACTTGCATTAAATAATTCAATGAAATCCAAATGTGACACTCAAGCTGAAAAATGCATTAAGAGTATCAAATAATTACAATGAGATCAATCCTTATGAAGGAGATCAAGAAAATATAAAGTAGATCAAGAAAATATAAAGTGTAACCTAAAAGGGAAACCCTAGTGTGCACACTTAATAATTAATTATTAATGTGCCTAAGTTTAGCTTAAGTAACTAAAGTGATAAGTGACTTAATTAATTAACCAATATGATTAAATTAATTAAGTGAAATAACTTATTACTCTAACAAAAATGTTCTCAATAAATGTATAATTTTTCTCTGAAGTATCAATACTTATATTCTCAGGATCAATAGCTCTATTAGTCCCAAATTTGTTTTCCATTGCATCCATAAATTCAATTAGAAAATTTGGCGGATGTGTACTTTAGCTCTTTGTTAATCATAATCCAATAGCTATCATGGCCAAAGGGAATATGTGACTCATAATCTCTGATCTTTTTATATTCTTGAAAATTATGCTCCCATCGATCTCGACATTGATTTGTTGTCTAGAGGATACCATGATGAGAACAGTAGTCTTGAATAATTTTCCCCTTTTCAACAAAAGTTATAGTTTTCTTCATTGCCCCACCATTGGATACTCCATCTTTCTTAATGCATTTTGGTTCAATGAGGACCATAGTGTCTAGAATTCTCTAATGTGTCCTTCCCTTCTATGATGGAGGAAGCAAAGGTGGTTTATCTTGTCCATTTGTTTGTTTGGATGGAAGGTGAACCTCAATAGGAGAAGAAACATTAGTATAATGCTCAAATGGAGTAGAGTTGAATGTTTCTTCATTTTCTCTATTTATACATTGCGGAAAATCAGGTATCATTGGTTCATTGGTTGTTTGCATACATGAAAAAGAATTAGGTAGGTCATCATCTATCAAATATATATCTTCATCTTCTAGGTCGTTTTGTGATAGAATTGTACTGAACCACCTAAGACCAGTATTTTTAGGAATTGGACGATGCAAATTCCTATCCATGATAATGGCAATAGAAAAATGTTTCTTCACACACTGTAGTAAAATATACATTCAAAAGTTATAATATGTAATGAAAGGATTGTTTTGATAGACATATATGCACACAAGAGATAACTACTAAGAACTTATTTTTGGAAAAACATACCAAAAATAGTCATTACAAATATTTCATATAGCATGTACTAGAAAAAGGCAATTGATTGCAATATTGAATCTAGAAGTAATTTGGTTATTAAGAATCATGGCACACAATGTTGCCTTCATGTTCATGCCTACAACTTCAATAAAACAACCCAATAGAATTCACTCTACTACTATTTTCAAGATGCTATGAAAGAGATCAGCCTTTCCTCATCACTCTAGTTGCTTGCACCTTAATGTTGAAGGACCTAGGGTAGAGTATGACCACTCAGTGGTTGGAATTATCATGATGCTAGATTGCAGACCTTTTTTTGGTAGCTCTTACTGATTTGATATGCTAAAAGATCTAAGTCCTTGATACCTATCCTGGTGTGGAAAGATTGGATGAGGAAAGAGGTTGGTGTTTGGAATAGATTGACAAAAAAAACTAGATTATGTATTTAAGTTAGTGTGTTTACCTTTCACAATTGTTGCTAAATCCATTTATTGCTCATTACTAAGTGATTAATTTTTAGAATCTCCTCAAACATCAAAAAGTGGCATAATGGCCTTAATAACATGTGCCTTGAGAAGAGAATATGCATACCCATTTCTTTCTTTATGATAACTTTATCCTTCATACTTGAGAAGGAATACAAAATTGTAACTATGAGAAGTTGTGCCAAGAAAAGTGTTCATTTTTCTAATTAAAGTGTACCTCAACAAAAATGTTACATGATATTTTTAATTATCAAGTTCTAAATTAGGATTCAGATCCTCTTGTGACTTCAAAGACAATAATACCTTATTTTATGATCATGCGAAAATTTGAATAAGTCTTTTAGATTCTCTATAGGTCCTTAAGTAATAGATAGTTTACCAGACATTGGAAATATTTATCAAAGTAGAGCCACCATAACCAATAGTAGTCATATAAGAAGAATCAAACCAATTTTTTCAAATGCAATGTAGATGGTCAATAATGAATGTTGGCCATAGCGTTAGCACATTCATTTATTGAAATTTTGATTTATTTAAAATGACAAGAAAATCTAATTTTTATATTACTAATAGAGAGAAGTGTTGCAATAGTATTGATAATTGTTTATCTATTTGATCTTCATTATAAGTGAGAGTCGAGACTATTCTAATGTTTCTCTTGAAATCTAAGATGAAACCTTCTTAGAGGTTAAGAGAACTTAAGACTATAATAGAACCATTCTATTTGGTACTAATTATGGGAAGCATGTTTGGCATCTTGATTTTGTTCTTATGATCCATTCTGACTACTTCATGAAGGTTTAGATTATTTTTATGAACAAGGATTGCACCCTAGTTAAGTTAGACTCAAATATCTTGTGTAATATGGAAACATTCTCAAGCCATGGGTGACTCATGGCGAGAATGAATCTTCAGAGAGGGTTGGTTCCCCTAGTAGATCACCTAAAACTACTAACTTTTCTGAGAAAATAGATAGAAGGATAACTGAAATGAAAACCCTAAAACCTAAAGGGTGATGCACCATAAACTTTAAAACTTATTAACTAATTATACTCACAATTTCAGCTCTCAAAAACATTTACTCTCACAATCTCATGTGAAACATGCAATACAAAAGTGATTTGTATGAAGGCTTGAAATTAAACACAACACACAAACTGCATTACATGAAACTTATGCACACATATTTGCAATAATGAAACATAAAAAGGATTCAACACTTAGAATCATAATGAAATATCAAATCATTTATTGTAAAATGAGACAAAAACCATGAGATAGGAATGCACTGCTACTTTTATTGATCTGAAAGGAGCCTTTGTATCAAACTATAAAAATTTGAGTTACAAAAAAGGCTTACAAAACTCTTTGCAAGTGATCAAGAGAGGAAGAATAAATAATTTGAACCTTTAAAAAACTAAGTTTTCTCCTATATATATCTCCAATATATCTCCATGAGTGAATGGGAAAGAATCTCAGTTAACTGCTTCACCAAAATAGAAACTCAAGAGTCTCACTTTTTAGCGAAGGGAAAAAAACCTCAAAAATAGGGCCTAGAAATGACCCAATATGAGTGAAAATAGGTGGAAAATTTCCCTCCTAAGAGGATTGACCCAAAAGGACTCAAAAATAACTCGGTTTAGACTAAAAATTACCAATAGAAGGTTCAATTGACTCAGTTTTTTCTATTTTGCAGAAGGGAACTCAAGCGAAAAAGCCAAGTAAACTAAAATTGCCTTAATGAGTGTTTTGTACTAGCTTTATTTACTGCATTAACATGACATCTATTAAAGCAATTTATAAAACATTACTTTAATAGCGTCTTACATTGTTTGTAGTTTCAATTTTGTAAAATAGAAGGAAAAAGACTAAGTCATGACTTCACTTGGCTCCAATTTATGACTTAAAATACAAGATATGCATGGCTTTGACTAAATTTGTGAAGTATACAACATTCTAAAAAATTTGGACAATTTAATTTCTTGAAAAATCACAAAAATTCCCTAAGGCACACAGTCATATGATTTTCTTCAAAAATCATAAAAAGGCACTAAGGCATGTAACCTAGGATTGCAAAACGTGAAATATTTTAATACCACCATGGGTATTAATATTTACATAAAAATTAAAATATGTGGAATAATCCTATGGCCGACCATGTAGGGAAAGAAAACCCTAAAACAAAAAGGAGACCGCGGGCCTCCTTGTCCATTCATTTGCACTTTATATTTTTGGTTGGTCGTGGATACTAGGGTTTGATGTGGAGTTTTATTGAGGCTTTCATGGTAGATTGTGGAGCTACAATGGAGAATCTGTGTTGAGGTTGAGTGGTAATATTTCTGCATAGAAACTACAATGATTCTCCATTCATTTTCATTGTTTTTTAATGCATTTTTTTGGAGGCTTTTACTCGTGGCCAAGCATATTTCTTCATGCATTTCCACCTCCATGCTTGGCTAAGACCTCCTTCTATGTTTTGTGGCTGATATTGAGGGCTTTCTGGAGCTTAGGTTGACATTTGAGGTGATTTCCTATGTGTGGTGCTTGAATCTTCACAAAGCCTACAAGGTAAGCTCCTAGTTACAAACATAACTTCACCCTTTCTGATGTATTTTCCCATTGCAACAACATGAAACTCGTTCTTTCCTTGTATTTTTGTGCTTGAACTTTATGATGAAAGAAAATGATGCAAACTTCTTGTTTCTCCAAGTCGAGGGTTTTACCTGACCCATGTGTATTTTCTTGCATTTTTTGGGTTCTCACTAGTAGGTATATTAGGATTTCATTTGACAAAGAAACCCTTGCACTCATTATTCTAGGACACCAAATATTCATTTACTCTTATGGGATTTTATGCTCCAGTATGTTTACATTTGAATAACAAAATGCACCTATCTTTATTTTCATTGCACCTCTGTACTTGCTTTCAAAAGACATGCTACTCCTTGATAATGCCTTAAAAACAACTTAGATCACATTTGAGGGAACCAACCTTATTGCCAGGAGTAACAAAATTCTAATCCTTCCTTGCTATCTGTCTTTAAATTGAAATGAGGTTATGTTTTCAATTTTCTCATTATTCTTGATTTGGTTGCTCACACACCCTTTTGATAGAGTAATTTCACTTTGCATAGTGGCTAAAAACTACATATGCCATGCACTTAATTTTATTGTGATGAATCACTACCCTCAATGACTTGAATTGCTTTATGATAGCGAATTCATTATTTGAAGTCAATTGAGTTGTTTTTTTCTTTTAAAAGGAGGGGTAAAAACTTTTATTAATCAATAAGAGTAGTACAAAGCATTAGGCAAAAGAAAACCCCAAAGGGGCCCCAAGACAACAAGCAAGAGATCAAGAATCATTAATGCAGCATTTCACATCCTCAGTAACCCAACCCTCCAAGTCCTGGGCAAGGTCCCTTGGTAAACTGTCCTAGTCATCCACCAACCACGTCCCATTCTTCTCAGAAGCTATTTTCGCCAGCCCATCAGCCACCTTGTTCCATTCACGAGGGATATGGGAAAAGGTGACAGAATCAAGAAGATCTCCAAGGTTGGCAATTTGTTTTGCCACTACCGCTAACTGCCAACTAACAGCATCGAAGTGTCGTCCATTTATCAAGTCAACCACCACCTGAGAATCAGATTCACATATAATCTGATTCCAGCCGAGAGCGAAAGCTCTCCTCAAAGCCGAAAGAATCGCCAAGGCCTCCATGAGATTATTAGAGTGATGCCCCATATACTCAGAGAAAAAGAAAACAACCACTCCAGAACTATCTCTGCCCACCCCACCAATACCAGCATGCCCAGGATTCCCTCTTGAAGACCCATCAGTGTTGATTTTCAAGACACCAGAGGGAGGAAGCAACCAATGCCCTCCTCTGAAGACCTTCCCTCTAGAGCACCTACCCTGCCCAACCTTAGGTCTTCCCATACTACCAACAGAAATCCCCAACTTCTGAATCACTCCAGTATCCCCAGGATCAACCAAAATAGACAAATCACATTTTGCTTGTAACGTCTCTTGAAGAGCCCCAAGAATTCGAGCCCACACTTGGCCCCCCTGCAACTTCCTATCTAGAAAAATCCTTCGATTGCGCTCCAACCAAATCTGCCAAATAATAAGATTAGGGCCAATAGACCAGGCAGTGTGCAAAAAAGAAGTCTTTGTCGTAGTAGGTCCAACATTCTGCCAGAACTCGCCAAGAGATGAAGGATGTCGACAGGACATATTCCAAGCCCCCCACCAAAAGTGCCAAATAGCTTTAGCAAAGGGGCACTGGAAGAAAAGATGAGAAATAGTCTCAACATCTTTGAGACACAGATAGCAGAAAGAGGGACCTTGGAAACCCCTCTTGCAAAGGTTGTCCCAAGTCAAGCACCTTCCATACACCACAAGCCAAGAGAAGAAGTTGCATTTTGGCCAGGAGAATTTATTCCAAATGTTTTTCCACCAAGGAACCTCAGCACTACCTAAAGCCTGTCTATCCAAAGCACGATACCCTGAAGCAACAGAGTACTTCCCTTTAGGATCTGAGCCCCAGGCCAACACATCCCTCCCAGGCAGTGAACAACACACTCTAGTAGCCAAAATAGAGGATAACTCCCTCCTATCCTCCAAAGATCCACCTAAAGGCCACTCTTGCATATCCTTCCACTGATAAATGATAGTTTGCCCCAAGACCCGGGGGGCTTTGAAATCCATCACTCTGCTCCAGCCAGCTTGAACAAAAATCCTGCTTAAAGTCTCCAAGTGAGGATGTGAGGAGAGGATAGGCGGGAAGCCATCCCAAGAGTCAAGCCAAAAGAGGGCATCCGAGCCTCTATTGCAAATCCAGAATAGGCTTTGTTTAACCAACGGAGCTCCCCTCTTGAGAGTATCCCAGATCATAGACCCTTTCCCCAGAAGACTAAAGCGAGAAACCTCAGCACCATCCACCTCCCCAATATACTTGAAGGTAAGAATCTTGGCCCAAGTCTGATGTTGATGTGAACACCACCGCCAAAACAACTTAGTCGCCAACGCTTGCCCATTCCAATCCGCTCTACGCAATCCCAAGCCACCATCCTGCTTCGGCTGACAAACCACCTCCCACTTAATTAAGCTCCACTTTCTCGAGAGGAGATTACCCGACCAAAAAAATTGCCTACAAAGCCCCTCAAAATCCTTGATGAAACTTGAAGGGGCAGTCATCACAAAGCATCTGTAAATAGGAAGAGCTTGCACAAAAGACTTTAAAAGAGTGACTCTGCCTGCCGTTGATAACCATCTATAGGTCCAATGACAAACCAGTCCTCGAAATTTATCAATCACCTCCTGCCAGAAACGCCTGGGAGGTGGGCGCACATCTAGAGGGATACCCAGATAGGTAAAGGGAAGATTCCCCACTTGAAACCTTAAGATCCTGGCAATGCGATGTTGAATGCGCCTTGGGGTGTTAAAGAAGTAAATGCAAGACTTACCTTCATTAATGCGTTGTCCCGAGGCAGCCAAATAGCAATCCAAAGTCTGACGAAAAGCAACAGCTTCCGCCACCTTAGCAACCCCCATCAATGCCGAGTCATCCACAAACTGAAGATGTGTTTGCGGGGCAAGGGAATTATTCCAGTTCCAACCATGTAAAAGCCCAACTGCAACCTATGACTTAATGAACCTCCCCAAACCTTCAGCCATCAAAATGAACAGATAAGGGGATAAAGGGTCTCCCTGTCGAAGACCTCTCAAGGCACCAAACAAAGCAGAGGATTCCCCATTTATGAGAACTGAAAAGGAGGGCGTCGTTACACAACACATGACCCAATCTATCCACTCCCTACTGAACCCAAAGGCTCCAAGAATTTTGATCAGAAAGCCCCATTTGACCCTGTCATAGGCCTTTGACATGTCCAGTTTTATGAACATAGCCTTTTCCCTTGAAGAGGCCATAGAATGAATAGCCTCCGCCGCAATCACAACACCATCCAGAATTTGTCTACCTGCTACAAAGCCCCCTTGTTCCTCTGAGATTAGCTTATCTAACAAAGGCTTCAAGCACTCAGCAATCAATTTAGTGATGATTTTATACACCACATTACACAAAGCAATTGGATGAAAGAGATCTAAAGAGTCAGCACCCTCACGCTTTGGAATAAGGGCAAGAAAAGTGGCATTCAAAGCTCTTAGCATTTGCTTATTCCTTAGAGATTCTTTCACAACCTCTAGCAAGTCAAGCTTGATCACTTCCCAAAATTCCCGGTAGAACTCGGCTGGGAATCCATCAGGACCAGGGGCTTTCCCCTTCTTCAGTTGAAACACCACATCCTCTAACTCCTTCAGAGAAATTGGCTAGATAAGAGAAGCATTCATATCCATTGTCACCAAAGGAGGGATACAAGCTAAGATAGAGTCTTCCTCCTCAATGGCCAGAGGGGTATCTTCAGAAAAAAGATTAGAGAAGAAATGAACAGCCTCGTTAGAAATTTCCAAAGAGGAAGAAAGAACAGCTCCCTCAGACGAACGGAGAGAAGAGATAATATTCCCCTGTCTTCTAGCCTTTACCGAGTTATGGAAGAAGGAGGTATTCTTATCCCCTTCCTGGAGCCAATCAATACGAGCCTTCTACTTCCAAAAGATTTCCTCACGGAGCTCCCATTCCTCTAGCGCTTTGACAGCTTCATCCTCTAGCCTGCCCAAGGTCGCATCCAAACCATGCTCCCTGATCTGCCTGGTAATAGAATCCAAATGCTCTTGGGCAACCCTTTTTTGCTGAAACACGTTGCCAAACTGATGCTTATTCCAATACTTTAGCTTATACTTCACATACTGGAGCCTCTTCATAAAAGAGTACATGGCAGTCCCAAAAGCAGGTCGACCTTCAATCCACCAATTAGACACTAAGTCAAAAATACCTTCCTCCCTGAGCCACATAATCTAAAATTTAAAAGTTTGCTTCTTAGAACCACTAGCCAAGCGAGCAGAGAACATGATCGGCCAATGATCAGATCCTTGCCAATCCAAAATTTCAGAGCTTGTTAGCCACTTGTCACTAACCCAAAAACTGGATACCAAGAACCTATCCAATCTTTCAGAAATAGCTTCTTCTCCAAGCCTCCTATTATTCCAGGTGAACATGCCATTTAAAGGTTTGATATCCACAAGCCGAAGTCGGGCCATGTTCTCCCTCAGAAGCACAGAGGATGCATCCAGACGAGGCACACCCCCCCTTTTCTCCTCAAGAGAGACAATAGCATTGAAATCCCCTGACATGATCCAAGGTAAAAAGGGATCCAAAGATCTCAAAAAGTTTATGTGGGACCATAAAAGACTCTTACCAGGAAGATCCGATGGAGCATAGATATTGGACAGCAAAACTCTTTCCCCAGTCTCCAAACTTACCGCGACAAGAGAGATGGAGAATCTACTAGAAAACCACCAAATAGGAGAGATTCGTCGAGGATCCCAAAAGCAAGCAAGACCTCTAGAGCTCCCCATCGCCCCCACACACTGACATAAACCTCTATTCCAAATTTTGGAAGCACTCTACATCATACTATCAACAGAAAGCTTCGTCTCTTGGAGAAAAACCAAATCCGGAGAATGAGCACGAACCAAATTTCGAATAGCCTTTTGTCTAGGGATGCTATTCATACCCCTCACATTCCAAGAAAGCACAATCATCTCGAAGGTTGGGAGAAGTGAGCGTCTAAAGTCTTCACCGACCCAGATTCAACCAGCGTCTCACCAGCCAACTTAACTTTCTCTTGATCTTTCTTCCTACCCACCCTTTGGGTCTTATCAGGAGTACCCTTTTTCAGGGGCTTTTGATGCACACCCAAAAGAAGTGAAGCAGAAACTTTACTCTTTGCAGAACTTCCAGAACCTGACCCTCCAGCTAAGCCCACTCCTACCTCATCAGAGACCAGAGAGGTACCAGTGCCAGCACATGGATCCCCAAGCCCCACCTTAGGGGAGGGAAAAGAAGAATCTTTTGCATCCCCTCGAGACAACAATGGGTCAGAGGTTAAAGACATAAGAGCCATAGGCTCCAGATTTTGAGAGATAGTTGGGTTAGCTTCCACATGCATGTCAGGAGAGACCCCTCCTCATGAATTAAGTCATTCAGTGCATCAAACCTGTTGAAAACCCCTTCCTCCTGGCGGTCCTGGAAAGTCCTCTTCATCCCCCGACCTTTATTTCGTGTCTTAACCGGAACAAACCCATCTTTATCTGGAGTCCCTCCCTGCATGGGACCTTTTTCCTTCTCAGGTCCTGTGTTTGGAGCAGTCTTCCCATTCCCTGATTTTCCCACACCCGAAGCACATGGACACCTCCTGAGGAGATGGCCATACTCCCGACATAAACGACATCTGAACGGCAAGGTTTCATAATCCAGGGGCTGTGTCCACGAACTAGAACCCACTGTCAAATCAATAGAGTCCGGCAAGGGCTGGCTCAAGTCGATCTCCACACAAACACGGGCATAGGAAAAGATCCGCTTGTCCAAAGTTTGCTGAGAGGGGCCAATCGGCTTACCCAGCGCCATTGCAATAGATTGAAGAATATCACTCCTCCAGCATTCTAACAGAAGACGAGGCAAGCGAACCCACACCAGGACCTTCATCGGCATCTCCTCTGCAGAAATGAAACCAGCATGCCAAGGTTTAATGAAAAAACCGACTTGATTATAGAAATAAGGGCCGCCCTCAAAAGCCTTGTTTCTATCAGAGATGCATGAGAAATCCACCAAGAAGAAATTATTTGCAGCAAGCAAAATCTCAAAATCCCCCTCTGGATTCCAAGTCTTCCGAATCCAAGGTTCGAGGAAATGTAAGGAAACCCTCATTCCCAGAAACTTACAAATTAAAACATGCTTACTGAAATAGTCGAGATCTTCTACCACCGCCTCCTTCTGAATAACAACCACTGGGCGTGCTTGGGCCCTCTCCAGAAAACCATTCACCTTATGCACTTTAAAGCCATTAATCCTAGATAAGACCCCTTGAGAAGAAGCCCCAACACCGGCCTCCGACAAAATATCGTCTCCCTTCTCCTCCTCCACACCATCCATCATGTTAATGAAAACCACACCCAACCTCCAGCAACAAGCTTCCACCTCCCAGCAGGACAAAACGCAGCAAGAACCAAGGCCTCCAAAAACCACCGTCGTTCAAAAAGAAAGAGTAAAACCCATCCCAAAGGGCTCCCACGCAAATAAAGGCAAGGGAGAAACCCCACACCAAACCCCAACAGGGAGCAAAGGCGCCAGCAACCAGAATGAAGAAAAAATGGACAGAAAAACGAGCAGAAAACTCCCCCTGCACACAACAAATGCCCCCCCACCCAAGCAGAAGACCAGCCAATGCCGATCCACCAGGAAAAAGCGGCATGCACCAACGGATCTGAGCATGCAAGCCGGCCCTCACAGGCCACGGGCGCACAGAAAACAGTCGCGCGCCATCAACATAGATAAAAATCAAGAAGGAGAAAGACCGAATTTTTCTTCAATCACTCTTTTCAAAATTAAACATTATTTGGTTATAACTAAATAGCTAAATTATTTTATGAAAATAATTCTATGGTCGAAATTAATTTACTAATATGTGTACCCACGAGTGACAAGAATTTCCAGTGAAAAATGTGACAAGAAGTCTATAGGCGACAGGAAGTTCCTTTGAAGTATGTGACAGGAAGATCTGAAAGTTCCTGTAATCTGTATGTTGCAAGCTTGATTTTTCGAAGTCAATTGAGTTGTTACCATTGAATACCATTTACAATTTTTTGATAAATGAATAATACCACTGTTGAGGCATTGTGCGCTATAGAAAATGTAGATTTTGATATGATTCTTCAGCCCCAAAAGGCTTCACTCACTGTTCTTTAATGACTTTATTACTTTCTTTGATTTGAAAGCATCAACATTTCAATGTTCATTATATGGAATTTTGTATAGTGTATCTGTTTTTCATCATTTCCTCACTACCCTAATGAATTGTGACCTTTGTAGTTTGTGCTTTGCAAATTTTATCTTGATTGAAATCTTTACTTGCTATCCCTATGACATTGTGACCTCATTTCTCTTTATGGTGTTTCAACAGTTGTCCCACTATGGATATTGTATTCCTCTGTAGTAAATGCTTGATGACGGCTCTTGCATTTAAATATGTTGCTCCTTTTGTCACTTAATGGATGGATGTACCATCAATGTATGCACTATAGACAAGAATAAATGAAGATGATGTAGAACCATGATGTAAATGATGCACTTTTACTCAATTTTGTACATTACTTTAAATGACCTCTTTATTCACTTGTGATTCCCATTTCAAAGTGAAAGAGAGTAACCTCATTGCACCTTTGACTTGGTTGTCATGAATGGAAAATGTGCTCAGTTACCTTATAAATTGATCTTCAAACAAAATATGCTTTTATTTAAAAATTTGAATGTATCTTGCTTATCTAATACCCCTCTCAAGATAGAGGGAAGGATGTTGGGCTCAACCCTTGTGGGAGCTTATTTTTACACCACATGCTATGACGAAAATAATCTAGCAATAAAAATTTCACCTATACCTACATTGTGAACAAACATGTTAGATAAAAAATAGTGAAGCTCAATACCATCTGAGATGTTTGATTTTCAGGCTCTCTTGATACATGTGACAATTGATAACTGATTTATTGCATCCCAAATGAAGGTTATATTTATGTTGGTAGGAAATATGGTCAGATTTTATATCTAGAGCTCTAATCAAAACTTTCCATCATGATGCAGGTACATCTAAAGATCAAGAACAAGGAGGGGTTGAAGACAAAGAAGATCAACACAAGATTCTACCTCAAACAATGATGGATATATTCTATTTCCATGTGTTTTCTTTTATTTCATATCTTTAGATATATAGCTTTCCTTTATGTTGCATTATTTTAGCTACTCCCACGGCTTGTGTGGGACATTTAAGCATTATTTTTCTCTCAATACATGAAACAACAACACTTATGCAATCTTGTATACATTTTCATTACAAAATGAATGAAAGCAATATCATGTAATTTATGTAATTACCTTTTGTTGTAAAAAATTGCATAATAAAAATTGAATTCTATTTGAAGAATTCATATGCAATGGTTTAAATTACTATAAATGTTTGAATACCCTTCACTTTTAAGTGCAACCAACTATTTTAGCTCTACCAAATTAAGCTGTGAGTGAAATCTAGTAACATTTCTACCAAATTAAGCATATTGGACTAGTTGCATAAACAATTCATTGGGCATGGATTCAAATTATACCCCCCTCCAACTCAGAAAACCATTGTAACTTGGCTGAAAAATCTGAACAACAACAAAACCAAACTGAAAGAAAACCACCAAGGCACTGGAAGCCTACAAACTATGCAACAATACTTAGGGAAAAGAAAATAGAACTGAGAGAAATATTCAAGGCACTTAGAGGAAAATAATAAACTGAACATTGGTGTTTCAACACCTTATTCGAAAGCAAAGCCTACTCTAACCAACAAAGGAGTGGAGCTCAAATAAAACCATTAACCAGCTTTGGAAAATAGCTCCCTTCTCTAACCAATAGAGGATGCTTAGCCTGCTCATGATTTGTTGGTAAGATGTGAGAAGTGGGAGTAAGCCCCACAAATGGCTGCAATGCATTCTAAAGAACATAATCAAAATCTCCCCCCTTTGAATTTGATGAAATAGATTATTGGTTCGAAATGAAAGAGTTTGTTGTTCTCTTACTGCGATCTCATCCTTGGGTGTGTTGATAGTTTGTTGCATCTCTTTGGAATCCTTGTTGGCAAAATTTCTGATAGGGCATCCTCTTGAAAGGATGAAATTTGAACTCTCATTTCTGACTTCTTGTTGGTTATTCACTATTTCAACTTCATCATTGTTTCCACTGAAATCACTCATAAACATGTCATCAAACTTTACACCAAAATCTTCTATCATGTTTGTGCTCAAATCTCTATCCAACTGAACATTAGTCTTTTGAATCATAATAGGTTCTGAGATATCTTCATGACTCATTCTATGATAATTGAGAAAGACATCATAACCGATACCTTGAAAATCAATGACTTTCTCCTTTTCTTTCTTATCTCGCACAATGTTTGGATGTGTTTCAAACTCTTGAATATTCAGATCAGGGTTGCTCTCATTGATCTGTTCATGAAACAAAAGCTTTTCCAAATAGATTTCATCAATTTTTTCTCATAACTTGGCATTGCTTCCAATAAGGACATATTCCTTTGAATCTCATCCACAAAATTAGGAAGCTCATCCAACAAATCAACTAGAAACTATGGTTCGACACCACTTTCTTTCACATTTTCTAAGTTTGCAACATAAAGCTTAAGATCATTCCAAAACAATTATTTTTGACATTCCTCTTGGGTTATGGATGGAAGGGAATTGTCTTTTACCTCATGAAAACTCTTAGTAAGCCTTTCAAGTTCCTCAAAAGGTTCATTTTTGTATTCCTCTTTTTGATCCAGGGCTATGTTATCAAACTGATGATCCTCAAACAGTAATTCATCACCTTTTTTGACACCCTCCTACTGCTCAAAAACAACATTTCCATCATCATTCTCAATGAAAGCAAGTAAGTCATTAAACCAAATTGTGAAATTATTCTCTTGTCTAGCCTCTTTAACCTCTTCATACTGTCATCGAGAATGATGTTTGTCATCTTGTTGACCAGGATACTCCATTTCCAGTGACTCACCTAGAAATATGGTAACTTCCACCTTTTATTCTTTCTACCCAAAGATCTCATCCCCCAAAGGTATTGGACCCTCATCTAAGTGTGAACAAAATAAATCAATATCATCTTGAAACAAATCATCTTCAACCTCCTCATGATCATCCCTTTTGAACCGGTTTGGGACATAAACCCCATGTTCTTGAATCATGTAAATGCCTAATCCTACCCCCCATGTGATTGAAAGGGTCAACTTTGTGATTCTAAGCTGCCCACTCATCTAATTTTATATCAGGGATACCCTCAATAGGTGTGTTGAGGTCTAGATTCACGGATTGATCCTTCAGCTCATGGGTGATGTAGAGGTTAGCATTTATAGGGCTAAGGACATACGGTTCAATATGATCATTGGCTTGTGGTTTTGATTGTATGGTCACATTAGTGCCATATATTGTTCTCAAAAATAGAAGTGACCCATCAAATGATAGGAACCCACCCAACTTAGTAAAATCCCTAGAAAGACAAATGGCAAAGTAGGATGGCAAGTCAATAACATAGATATCTTGAGGAATTGAAAAATTTGGGTATGCATGCAATGTAAGAGCTAAATTTTTAACAACCCCAACTATCTAAACAATAGAACCATCCAATTAGATTACTCCCTTTGAAAGAGGCTCATACATTAGCCCTAATCTATCAACTAGGACCTTAGGCATTACTGAACTACTTGCACCTGAATCTATCATGCAGTTGTACACTATCTTGTCACCAATAATCAAACTTACAAAAAATGGAGGTGGCTTTACTTCTTGAGCTAACTACTCACTCTTGATTTCAGAGTTGTTTGCAAGAAAAAATTTGGATTGATCTTGGTTAGAAACATCAGAAATTGAAATTTTAGCCAAAGTATCTTGCAACATATATTTTTTCCCAGGAATAATTAATGCATCAAACATTGGAATGCTAACAATAGCCTTCTTCATATGTTCAACAATATTGAATGAAGTAGGACTCACCTTTTTTTATCCCTTAGGAACAACAACTTCATTTTCCTTTTGCAAAGGTTGTGATTGCACCTTAGGCTAATCCTTGCTAGGTAAAACTTGACCCCTAGGAAATATTTGAATCTATTGAGAAACTGTAGGCCCAACTTGAGTTGTAGGAGCCTGAAATTTACCTTTTTTTTCCTATTGTTGATGATTTCCTACTTGCTACCCCTTTGAAACAATTTGTTGTCTCAAGTAAACAACCCTTTTCTTTGATCTAGTATTTGTTGCAATAGATGAATCCGGCTGATTTTTTCCTTGCAGTTGATTTATTCCACAAAACTCACCCTCTTTCCAATTCATTAAGGCAACATTAGGATTACCTTGCCTAGTTTGAAAACCTTATTGCTCATTAGTCTCCTTTTTCACATTTCCTGAGGAAGCATAACTTTTGAAGCATTAAGGCCTGATTAACCATCCCATTCATGCAATTAGCTTGGTGATGAGGCTGGTTACAGGGAAAACACCAATCATATTCCTATTCCATATTCACTTGTGTAGGCACGAGCTCCTTAGAAGAGCTGGTAGCATTAGGATTATAGGGTTGAAAGGGTCTAGGATTAAATTGTTTTCTTTGTCCTTGGAAATCAGACTGATTAGGCTAATAGGGTGCTTGGTAGGGTCTAGCATTTTTACCTACTTGCTTCTTAATATTCACTAAATCATTCCCAAATTTTTACAATAAACTTTCCCATTTTATGTTGATCGTCTTTAAGCTCTTGTAGTGCCTGAGAATGGGCTGGAATAATAGTTTCTTGGGCTGCAGCTTGATATCATATAGTAGGAATAGGTGGAACAACAACTATAGGAGGTAATGACATAGGAATAGGTGGTTGTACCTCAAGAAATATTGGCATATGCGGCCTCAGGGCTATTATACCAACTTGTATGAGGCAGTTTTCTACTCTAATAGCTATGTCATAAGCATTAGGACGTTAAACCCATCCATAGACTGAATCATCATAGATATTTCACTATTTAAAGCTTTAACGAAAAATAGAAATTGATGTTGAGGTGAAGGTTTTACCATCATTGGAATCCTATCACAAGTCTTTGAGAAATGGTAGTTAAAATCTTACATGTGCTCATGTGGAGCTCTCTTGATGGTGCTTAATTATTCTAGCAAAGACAAATGATTCGATTTATTTTTCCTCAAACTATCAATGCAAACCATCACCCATTTGATCCCATGTTGCGATTGAATTTTTTGGAAGACCTCTAAACCATTGCAAGGCTTTTCCTTTCAGTGATGCAACTAGTAGTCTAAGTGCTACATTCTCTTTAGTGATATTATGAACCGAGCACAACGTTGACACATCACGAATGTGCTCAATAGGAGTGGTCTGATCTTCTACGGTGAAATATGATAGAATTTTGAGGGTTGCAACCGGAATATCATCATGTTGAGAAATGTCTAATGGGCTACCCCCATTAAAAGGTGAAAATGAAAACTACCTTGCCATCACTATTGCTTGTACTACTAGTAATAGATTTCTTTGCACTAGATTTGCAAGGATGTGGTTTGGTCATGTAGATCTTGACCTTCTTGGTGAGCTAAGACCTTTTCTTGTTGTCCTACCCATTCTTTTTGTTGGTGACAACTGCAAATATTCAAAATGAGAAGAGATTTCTCTAGTTTGCACTCTTCTCATAAGTTGGTTACACTAGATCTGCATACAAAACCAAAGAATGGAGTCACGAAGTATAAATTTATAACCTCAAAAGGCCAAAAATACTACTCCATATACCATAACAACAACTTAAAACTTGAATTTTGTCTCTAAAGTGAACTTTAGGGTCCCATCGGGCATGCCAAAAACTATTATCAACTAGGATTGCACCTTAGTTAAGTTAGACTCAACTATCATGTGTAACATGGAAACATTCTCAAGCTATGGGTGACTTATGACAAGCATGAATCTCTAGAGAGGGTTGGTTCCCCTAGTAGATCACCTAAACCTACTAACTTTTTTGAGAAAAGGGATAGAAGGATAACTAAAATGAAAAACCTAAAACCTAAAGGGTGATGCACCAAAAAATTTAAAACTTATTCACTAGTTCAACTCATAATCAGCTCTCAAAAGCATTTACTCTCACAATCTCATGTGAAACATGCAATACAAAAATGATTTGTATGAAGGTTTGAAATTAAACACAACAAACAACCTGCATTACATGAAACTTTTGCAAATAGATTTGCAATAATGAGACATAAAAAGGATTCAACTCTTAGAATCATAATGAAACATTAAATCATTTGCTACAAAATGAGAGAAAAACCATGAGATAGGAATGCACTACTACTTTTATTGATCTGAAAGGAGCCTTTGTATCAAATTGTAAAAAGTTGAGTTACAAAAAAGGCTTACAAAATGCTTTGCAAGTGATCAAGAGAGGAAGAGGCGATAATTCAAACCTTTAAAAAACTATTTTTTTTCCAATATATATCTCCAATGTGTCTCCATGATTGAATGGGAAAGAATCTTAGTTAACTGCTTCACCATAATAGAAACTCAAGTGTCTCATTTTTTAGAAAAGGGAAAAAACCTCAAAAATAGGGCCTAAAACTAACCCAATATGAGTGAAAATAGGTCGCAAGTTTCCCTCCTAAGTGGATTGACCCAAAAGGACTCAAAAATCACTCGATTCAGACTAAAAATAGGAATAGAAGGTTCAATTGACTCATTTTTCTCTATTTTGCATAAGGGAACTCAAGCGGAAAAGGCAAGTAAACTAAAATTTCCTTAATGAGTGTTATGTACTTACTTTATTTATTGAATTTACTTGAAATCTATTAAATAAATTTATAAAATATTACTTTAATAGCGCCTTACATTGTTTCTAGTTTCAATTTTGTAAAATAGAAGGAAAAAGACTAAGTAATGACTTCACTTGGCTTCGATTTATGACTTTTCAAAAAATACAAGATATATATGGCTTTGACTAAATTTTTAAAGTATAAAATATTCTAAGACATTTAGACAATTGATTTTCTTCAAAAAACGCAAAAATTTCGAAGGCACATAGTCATGATTTTCATCAAAAATCATAAAAAAGACACTGAGGCATGTAACCTAGGATTGAAAAACGTGATATGTTAATACCACCATGGGTATTAATATTTACATAAAGTTTAAAATATGTGGAAGAAATCCTATGGCTGACCACGTAGGGAAAGAAAACCCTAAAACAAAAAGGAGCCCGCGGGCCTCCTTGTCTATTCATTTGCACTTTACACTTTTGCTTGGTCATGACTGCTAGGGTTTGATGTGGAGTTTTCTTGAGGCTTTCATGGAAAATTCTAGAGCTACAATGGAGAATACATGTTGAGGCCGAGTGGTAAGATTTATGCATAGAAACTATAATGATTCTCCATTCATTTTCAATTTTTTTTAATGTATTTTTTGGAAGCTTTTACCCACGGCCAAGCATATTTCCTCATGCATTTCCACCTCCATTCTTGGCTATGACCTGCTTCTGTGTTTTGTGGCCGATATTGAGGGCTTTCTGGAGCTTAGGTTGAAATTTGAGTTAGTTTCCTATGTGTGGTGCTTGAATCTTCACAAAGCCTACGAGGTAAGCTCCTAGTTACAAATAGATCTTCGGCCTTTCTCATGTCTATTCCCACTGTAGCAACATAAAACTCGTGCTTGCCTTGTTATTTTTGTGCTCAAACTTTATGATGAAATAAAATGATGCAAAATTCTTGTTTCTCCAAGTCGAGGGTTTTACCTAACCCATGTATATTTTCTTGCATTTTTTGGGCTCTTAATAGCAGGTATATTGGCATTTCATTTGACAACAGGGAAACCATTGCACTCATTATTCTAGGCCACCAAATATGCATTTACTCTTCTAGGTTTTTATGCTCCAGTATGTTTACATTTGAATAGCGAAATGCACCTATCTTTATTTTCATTTCACCATTGTATTTTCTTTCAAAAGACTAATTTCTCCTTGATAATGCCTTAAAAAAAACTTAGATCACATTTGAGGGAACCAACCTTATTGCCAAGAGTAATAACATTCTAATCCTTCCATGCTATTTATCTTTAAACTGAAATGAGGTTATATCTTAAATCTACTCATTATTTTTGATTTGGTTGCTCGCATACCCTTTTGATAGAGGACTGTCACTTTGCATAGTGGCTGAAAACTACATATGTCATGCACTTGATTTCACTGTGATGAATCACTACCCTCAATGATTTGAATTGTTTTATGATAGTGAATTCATTATTTGAAGCCAATTGAGTTGTTACCATTAAATACTATTTGCAATTTTTTGATAAATGAATAATACCATTGCTGAGGCATTTTGCACTATAGAAAATGTAGATTTTGATATGATTCTTCACCCTTGAAAGGCTCCACTCATTGTTCTTTACTGAATTTATTACTTTCTTTGATTTGAAAACATCCACATTTTAATGAGTTCATTATATGGAATTTTGTATAGTGTAGCCATTTTCCATCATTTTCTCACTACCCTGATGAATTACAACCTTTGTATTTTGTGCTTTACAAATATTTTCTTGATTGAAAACTTTACTTGTTATCCCTGTGACATTGTGACCTCATTGCTCTCTATGCTGTTTCAATGGTTTTCCCACTATGGATATTGTATTCCTCTATAGTAAATGCTTGATGATTTCTCTTGCATTAAATCTACTTCTCCTTTTGTCACTTAATGGATGGCTATACCATCATGTATGCACTATAGATAGCAATAAATGATGATGAGACAACAAACAAATGATGTAGAACCATGATGTAAATGATGCACTTTTACTCAGTTTTGCACATTAGTTTAAATGACCTCTTTTTTCACTTGTGATTCCCATTTCAAAGTGAAAGGGATTAACCTCATTGTAGCTTTGACTTGGTTTTCATGAATGGACAATATGCTCAGTTATCTTATAAATTGATCTTCAACCAAAATATGCTTTTATTTGAAATGCTAAATGTCTCTTGCTTATCTCATACCCCTGTCAAGATATAGAGGGTAGCATGTTGGGCTCAACCCTTGTGGGAGCCCATTTTTCCACCACATGCTATTATGAAAATAATCCAGCAATGAAAATTTTACCTATACCTGCACAATGAACAAAAATGTTAGATAAAAAATAGTGAAGCTCAATACCATCTGAGATGTTTGATTCTTAGGCTCTCTTGATACATGTGACAATTGATAACTAATTTAATGCATCACGAATGAAGGTTATATTTTTGTTGGTAGGACATATGGTCAGAGTTTATATTTAGAGCTCTAACCAAAACTTTCCATCATGATGCAGGTACATCTGAAGATCAGGAACAAGGAGGGGTTGAAGACAAAGAAGATCAACACAAGATTCTGCCTTAGGCAATGATGGACATATTTTATTTCCATGCATTTTCTTTTATTTCATATCTTCATATATATAGCTTTCCTTTATGTTTCATTAGGTCAGCTCTTCCCATGACTTGTATGGGATATTTAAGCATTCTTTTTCTCTCAATACATGAAACATCAACACTTCTGCAATCTTGTATATATTTTCATTACAAAATGAATGAAAGAAATATCATGCAATTTATATAATTACCTTATGTTGTAAAACATTGCATAATAAAAATTGAATTCCATTTGAAAGCATTCATATGCAATGGTTTGACTTAGCCGAAATGTTTGAATACCCTTCACTTTTAAGTGCAACCAACTGTTTCAGCTCTACCAAATTGAGTTGTGAGTGAAATTTAGTAACAATTATAATGGCACCTTTCTATGTATTACTCATAATGGGAAGCATGTTTTGAAAAGAATATTTTTCTCAATTTACCTTCTAGCATTGATTGGACACTACCGTTAATACACAAAAGCATAAACAACCTAGGGTATTGAAAACATAATTTGAAGCTTAAAACTTCAAATTCGGGTTACTCTATTTTTCAAAGTTTCAAAACAGAGTGGGGAATTGTTATCAAATTCTAGAGCTTTGATTTTCTTATTTTCAAGTCATATTTCACAATAGTATAAATATGTAAATCAAAATACAAATAAATTTTTAACATGTTTAGAAGATAGCTTTTATGATGTAATTGAGAAAACATGTAGAAATTTGTCTTGTTAATATTACCTAGATCAAGGATTACACCCATGTCAAAAGTTTTAATGCATCCTTTTGACCTATAATAAATATATCTATGGAGTGTATAGGATTGGGGGAAGTACTTATAGATAAGTATGGAATTCCTCAAAGTAATAGTTGCACCTATGAATTAATATGTCTTCTAAGGTTAATTTAGGACTTAAACCTTTGATTAATTATTAATCTATCCAAAACATGTAACACTACATACTAAAAGAATCTCATTTGTGTGTGACTATAATCACATTTGTAATTTCTATATTGTGAATTTTTTAAGTTAGCTTTATTATTGATAAAAAATAATTGAAGTGGTTGTGGTGTGATGGAGATGGAGAAAATATGTATGAGTTCCAAAGTCAAACCCACACTCTCCCACCTATTGCAAGAAGGTGACCCATCACCCAAAGAGACATATGGCAGTGTAGCAAAATGGGGGTGCATTAGTAGGATGCTTAATGCTCACATCAAAAAGTATGAACCAAGTTTAATCCCCCTAACTGCAATAAGGAGGCCCATAATCTCACCCAACATGAACCTAAAAGAGACCAATAACCAAATGTACTAAGACCAACTATCTTTCAAAATTGTTGATGATCAAAGAACAAAATCTCCCAAGAACAAACACTTCCAATACTATTCTGAAAATCATAGAAAAGTTCTTAACATAATATTATCAAACACAACCAACTAGATATTTCTCTAATATCCAAGGTAATTTGTTGGCCTCTATATTATACTTTTCCAGTTCACTATTGCACACTAGCAAACATAATTTCAAAATCAAAATTTTATTTTCTCTACTAATAAATATTTTATCTTTTTGCTTAGAGATTGAAGCAACAATGTTGTTGAAGATAAATACATGATTCAAACACAAAAATTAAAAACAAAACAAATAAAGGATGAATCAAATATTTCATAACAAAGAAAAATATAGGAGTCAAACATAGAAATTAAAAATAGAATGAATACGGGATGAATTAGAGATTTCAAAACATATGCATACATAAAATAAATGTTAAAATTGAAAGAAATGAATAATGTAACTCTTTACATTGTTGTTTTGTTACTGCTCTGATCTATTCTACACACTGTTATGTTTCTTTTTTTAGGCTACGCACTGTTGATAGAGTGTAAAAAATAAGATAAAAACAAGTAAGCACACATCATTTTCCCATAAAAATTATTTTAGCGAGAATATAATACTCGAGTTGATTGAAAAATGGTAGGTAGAATTCCTAAACTATAGGGGCGATCTCGAGCCCCACCCAATTTTCACCCCCTCAAATCTATAGCCCTAAAAGGTAGGAGCTACTATTCTTCATGAACAAATTCCATTTAATATTGTAGTAATTTTTTTTTACTTCATGAGACCTCATGCTCCTTAAAGTAGATATTGAAACCCCCCATGGGACCCCACCCTTATTCATTCAATCTTGAAATGGAGTTGCATGCCTATTTCTAGTTGGCATTTTCCATTCTAGATGGCTCATCTCTAGCTATATATATTGTACTCATTCCTAAGCTATAAAAAAATGCAATTATTCATAGTCTTTTCATCTCAATGTGTGCAATTGTGTAATTTACAACTCGACTAGTATTTTTGAATTCTCACATGGTATCAAAGTTGAGGTGAGTTTGAGTGCAATTCATTTTATATTGCAGGGAGGAAACCATGGAGTCGGATGTAAATCTCTAGATGCATCCATATCCCCTCAATTTTGCATCCTTTGTATTTATTTTTTGTTTTAGTTCTTTTTTGAAATTGTTCATGCTAATCAAAAACACTTCATGATAAAGTACTAAAATAAGAGAAAAATTTGGGCATTGTAATAAATCAAACTTTAAGAAAGTTCTACATCAGATTTTTTCCTTAAGCATCTAGTATAGGTTCTATTTAAGCTTCATAAATAAATAAACTTAGAGTATTAAAGTTTCTATTTAATAGTCAATTTTTGCACTGTTTCTCCAACCAACAACCAACATGGGCCTAGTGCTTCTCTTTTTTGGCTTTATACCACCCGAAGGGTTCCTATGTAGTTATCTAGTTCAAAACACATACCTATAGAATCAAATCTTCCTATCTTCAAACGATCAGCTTATGTATTCAAAGAGCGTGTACCTGTATGTTCATCCAGTTGATCAATGCATAATATGTACAATTACAATTTCAAGCATCAAGAGTAACCTAGAGGTACTCATGTAGTGATTTCTATGACTGATATAATGTTGTTGTAGTGTGGATTCATTTACAGTTCTTCATCGACAATTAAAAATTTCTTCTTTAGTTTGAATAAATGGTTAAGATTTTTTCTCACTAGATTTTCTCCTTTCCTCTTTGTAATTGGGTTCTTGATCAAGCTTTGTTTCTTGGACCCATATCTCTCTATTCACCTAGATACACTTAAGGGGGGTGTTAGTGTAGAATATTTTTCCTAGATTATTCCTCTAGATAAGTTTGCTAGTTGTTAGGTTGTTAAGATAATGATTGCTTAGTCATGCAATCTTGCATGGATCTACATGCCTATTTTCTAGTTGGTAGTTTCCATTTTAGATGGCTCATCTCCTGCTATATATATTGTACTAATTCCTAATCTATTAAAAAGGAAATTACTAATAGTTTATCCTTCATCTCAATTTGTGTAATTATGTAATTTGCAACTCGACTAGTATTCTTGAATTCTCACATACTTGCCATTACTTTAGTTTTTACACCAAATTCTAAGATGGTGTCTTGTTGTAAGAATGTCTTTAATTAGATATTGTAGACACCTAAAATTGTCCAGACTGATGAACAACACTAACTTTCACCCTTATTCCCTAAATGATTAAATAATACATTATTATTTAATTATTATCAAATTTTATATTCATCTATTAATTAAGTGATTAAACATTATTTAATTAATTCATCCTCAAGCATCAAATACATCAAAAATCCTAATTTCCTCTATTAATTGAATAATATTGCATTATTTAATCAATTTACTTTTTCACCATTTTTGATGAATTAAATAAATTTCATTTATTCAATAAAGTCCTAAAAAACCTAATTTACTCTATTAATTAAATAATATTACATTATACAATTAATTTATTTTTTCATCATTTTGACGAATTAAATAAAACTCATTCATTTAATAAAGTCCTAATCTAGCTTTATTCTTCATGATTAATTAAATAATATCAATTATTTAATTATGTCGCTAACTTACCCTATTCCCCTAAGTTTAATTAAATTATTAAAACATAATAGTTTAATTAAATCACTTTCCCCTAAACATGAATAATTGAATAAATTATTCAAAAATCAAATAAAACAAATACAAATTTATTTGTAAAAGTCAAACTTGATTTGCTCATTCAACTCAAAAAGATTAATTAATTTCCTTCTCCCACTTTCATGATTGAGTAAATTACGATCCCCCAATTGCTCACTCTGATTGGCTAACTGATCCATTTATTTCACAACTGATTCATCTATTCTTCAATCCCATAGATTATTCAGTTTATTTCCTCAATCCCACTGAACACTCAAATTGTTTTCTTCAATCACACTGATTACATAATAAATTTGCATTGATTATTCCCATATATTTCCTCTCAACATCTTTCAACCATTGATCAAGATATTCTACTACACGATCTTGAGCGTTCATTTCGAAACAAAAATTCTATATAACAATCATCTTCTTCCATAAAAACGATCAAAGAATCAACATATTTTTCACAATAAAGTAATGCCAAAATTGCAATTGACATTTTGACAAAGCTTTACACATATCTTTGATCAACACACACAAATTTTGAAGATTTTTGCACACATAATGGAGGCTTCGCATTGATACGAACAACCCAACATCATTGCGAATACACTTTGTTTATTGAATTCTTTGTATGTTCTTTGATTGCTTTTCTTTTAGTTCATTGAATTCGGTAATTTCAATATCGTTCATTTCGTGAGTAATGGGTATGAATCATCTTTTTGTTTGATTAGATTAGTTTCTATTCATTCATCTTGATTATACACGCATATTGATTTCCCCCTTACACATTTTGGCATGCCTGGTGGGACCCTGGTCCTTAGCACTAATCATTTTATGAGCAAATTTTAAAGTTGTAGGTTTTGAAAATGCATTGGAAAAAATTTCACACACAGGCTATAGGATTTTTTCGCAGTCGATTTCACATTTCTGCCACACTTGACTCTTTTAAGGCTGCTTCTGATATTTTTAATTCTTTTTTCCAAAATAACAAAGGCTCATTTGGATTTTTTAGATGCTTCTACTTAAAACATAGAAGCTGCACTTGACTTTTTCAACTACACTTTCTTCTTATAGGTCCACTTCTGCTAATTTTTTTTTCTTTTTCTCTATCAAACTTTTATCTGAAATCTACAAGTCACATTTTTTTATTTCTAACACCAACGGTCATTTGGTTTGGTTGTTTGATAGGTGTTAATGTTGTTTATGCAGGATTCGCATAAGTATGACATGTATTTACCCAAGGGAAATTGACACATTTATTGCAGAGAAGGCGAAGGGTCAAAGATTTTAATTTTTCAAAGCTTTCAAAATTAGAAACCTTCAATTTGGTGCATGAAAAGAACCCCACAAATCCAAATGATTTCAATTGGTGCTCTAAAACAAAATTTTCAAAGCTTTCTAGCTTAGTAAAATTTTAATTACTACTCTCAAATGAACTTTTCAAAGCTTTCTAGCTTAACAAATTCTCTCAATTGGTGCTTAAGAATTGAACCCACAAACGAACATTTCAATTTGGTGCTCTAAAAATAAACTTTTCCAAATCTTTCGTAGTTTAGGAGCACACTTCAATTTTGGTGTTTATTAAAACAAATGACCAAACACTTTCATTTCGTTGATGAACGCACGATTTTTTTTTGTTGAACATTAAGACAAAGCTTTAGAAAACACTTTGGTTGGTGCTTAAAAATGAACAAATCAAATTCTTGTCTTGCACATTGCTATCTCTTTGTTTGAAATCCAGAATATTTCGTTTTGGTGCACATAAAAAGAACAAAATTGTTATCTTGTATACACTTTCATTTCATTTTATTTTACTTTTAAAAAAAAAAAATTATTTAATTTTCTTTTTTGAAGCATTAAAAATGAACATTTTGATGAAGTGTATACTGTGTATTCTATGTTTGGAAAACTGGGTGTCTGTCCTCTCCCCTTCCGCCTTTCAATGATCTTGGGTGACAAAAAGCATCTTGAGTTTTTCACTTTTTTTACATTTCAAAGCATACCTTTAGAGGGCCTGCCTCCCAACTTGTGAGAGGGAACTACCCAAGCAGTACTTTTGTTTTGGTTTGCCATATAAATAATTGTGGGTGTGAGGAAAGTTCATCACCCACCTGGTGCAGATATTCTATATCGACGAAAGTCTCCCCTAGTATCTGCGAGATACATAAAAACCCGTAAGGGATGGGAGACATCTTAACTGAGCAAATCGACATATGTATAGACACCAGTTATCCTGAAACATGACTAAGAACCAATGTTGTAGAAGCTACTTCTTTTAGCCAAAATATTCTCTGAAGCGATGCATCGAAACTTTGATTCTAAGAAGTTACTTACCAAGTCCAACTTATGGTTGAGCTAAAAACACTCTCCATTCATTGCATGTAAAATCATCCTTTCGGGGCATGAGGTAAGCCCATCTAAGAGGAAGTGTCTATCCCTAGGGTGTACATTGTGTTCACGAAATTGCCAAATCTATCTAGTTAATTTGAAACATCAAACATTGTGCTTGAATTAAAATGAACACATCAAAACAAGTATTCAACATGGTTCTCAAACATCAAACACTTTGAATTTAATGTGAATACTTTGAAAAGAGCCCTATGTTTGCACTCCCTAAAGATATCTTAAACAAATATCTTTGAAGGTTTTTGAATGTTTAGGCTAACATTTCAAGTCGCATTAAGAATGAAGTAAACCTTGGAAACTATAGCTTTTACCATTTCAACTTCCATGAACATTGAGATTTTATGGAAGGAAACTTGCTTAAAGTTGTAGACATTTAGGGTCAAAAAAAGTGTTGATTGTTGTGTTGTGATATCACTTGCCAAATCTAAAAATCAGATCAAACAAACTCATCCAAACTACTGCTAATACAAAAATTGGGAAACAAAACTGAATAGAGGCCTCTTTTGCTTCTATTTTTGTCGCACTTGACCGAAAATTGATCGTAGTTGAAAAAACTTGGTACTTTTCCTCTCTATCTTATGACAGTTACTGATGAAAATTTAGCACATTTGAGAAAACTGAACACACTTTCTCTAAATCTATCATATTTGCTCCTAATCTTGTCACAGTTGACATATTTTCCTAGTCGTAGTTGACTTTATACTGGCCACTTTTGACCAAAAACTTCACTTTTGTACTCACTATTCATCAGATAGAAAACTTGACATAGAGACCACACTTAAGAAATTTAACCGCATTTTCTTTTCTAATTTGGCCACACTTTACCATAATCTAGTCACATATGACTTTTTCAGCTACTTTTGCTTCAAACCTACCACTTTTGCTCTGTTTTCTGGTGAAAAACATAAAACCAATTTGAAATTAGTTACAAAATCTTTTGAAAATGAAAACAATTAGACCCGCACAATACATCATATAGTCTATCCTGCATTTACAAAATCCAACACTTCATCTTACTTTTAGAAATTCAAAATCAAAACAACTTGGATCATTCCTTCACTCATACCTCTAAGATATCAACATTTTCTTGAACCTCAAGGCTAGTTCAATTAAATTTCCCACAACATATCCTCTAGAAAAAGAAGTGAAATATCAATCCAATTCTTTCAAAACATTTTGAGTTCCAAAAATAGTGTCATTCCAAAATATCACTCAAACCTTAAGGTCTTGAGAATCATAAAAAACCATATCAAAACACCAACCCTTTCATCATCCATCTTATGACCATTTGGCATCCAATTTCTCTATTTCAACAACCAAACCTTATGGCACCTATCATTCAACCAAAATTTACACAAGTTTAGGGGGAACAAACATACATAATTAGTAGTTTCAGGAGCTCGATATTCAAAAAAAAAAGTAACACCAACTCATGCAAACAAAACAAACGCAATTTCATTTCCTTAAAATAGAAAAAAAAAAAAAAAAGCATTAGTTCATTTCATAGTTAGAAATCACCAAATGTTCACAAAATCTTGGCACTTGTTTATGACAATCACGAGATCACAACATAGAAAAAAATATGGAAGCAAACAAAATTAGTTCTAGTGTGCCCCCAACAAAAACCACAAATGACAGGAGTGACCCATAGGGATATAAACCAATTAAATTTACAACATGGTATTGAGCATGAAAACATCCTAAAACACGCAACCATAACATCCCCAAAACATGTCAATCTATTACCCAAATCTAGTTCCACTCTATACAACCATGGGGACATCATATGTCACAAATTTCAATGTTATTTTAATTATGGATCCCCCTAATCAAGGTTTTAGCACATCTTGTCATATGGCGAATTTTAATAAAAATCCCCATCCATATCAAAATCATTCTTATCAAGGGTCACAACATCAAGTAAAGCAAATAAGTCTATAAGATCAAATTGCCATAAATGCTCTTGAGAAAAAAAATTGACACACTTTATCAACAATGCTTTGGACACCCTCCAAAGAGTGAGCCACAGCATCAACAACACTTCCAATATCATCAAAACATTGATTCATATCAACAAAAAGGTCTATTTCCATAATGTCAAGTGAATCAACAACACCAATGGTCACAATATCAAAATCAAATCACCCAACATCAAAATCATCAAAAACATCAATTTCAAGACCAACAAGAAATTCCATCTCAAATACAACAATCATCCCCACCACAACAAGCCTCACAATCCAACCACACTACTTAACATAAATACAATCCTTTAGGGGAGCCAATTGAGGATTTGTTAAACAAATCATTCAATTCCAAACTTATCACACTTCCAAAACCACCACAAAGTGGTGAACCTACCATCAAATTCCCATGGTACAATGAGAAGACCTATTGTAAATACCATGGAGTAAAAGGTCATGATGCATCAAAATGTGTTACACTCAAAAGACTCATTCAAGAACTTATTGATCAAGGGGAATTAGCTATTGAGTACAACATTTAAGGTCCAAAAAGTAATAACAACAGTGACAATATCTCGACCTCAAAAGTTGAAAACAACGGTCAAGAGCTATCTATCACTGATCACGTCGACAATGTCTCTACATCATCTAATGAGAAAGAGGACATACATCACGAATTTAATCCCAAGCATGATCAAAATCAATCACCCAAGTCTAGCAATGATTCATACCAAGATATATTGGCATCATCCAACCTCATGGTAGTACATATTTATGATCAAGAGACTCTTAATCCAACACTTATACCCAATGCAAAAAACATAAGCCAAGAGCTATCACCCATATGTCCACATTTCAAGGAAATCCAAGGATCCTTTACAAGAAATCTTTTCTTTGAAATCGATTCATGTCAAGAGCATGAACAAAAGCATATCGAAGATAAAACCACACAAGGTCAAGATCAAGAAACCATACCATCAAAATTTTATAATGACTTGGTGGATATCTTCCAATCTACATCCAAGGTTTTCCAAAAGAAGAAAAAATCCATACACGAAGCATACATACATCTACCCATGAGATGCTTACTCCTAATGTACATGTAGATGATCTTCATCCAAGACAAGAGTCTCATACTCTTGATATTATTACCAAGGAACAAGATTCACCTACTCTTAATGTCTTTACACATGATCAAAGCATAGAAGAATCTATAGACATATCATAAATTGATCAAGAAGAAGCGTTAAAATCATAATCATCCTCTAGGAAGATTCAAGACATCGAGAATGAAAATATTGAGCATAGTATCTTAAAATCAGCAAAGATAATTGACAATCCTGAGCAGCAAGGCATTGGGTATACAATAGTCAAAGAAGCACCAATATATTTGGAAGGGCCATCAAAATCTGACATTTCACAGGATCAAGTCGAAGATATAAATTAGGAAGTTATCCCATATATGGAGGATCCTACCAATGAAGAAGCTATCATCTTTGAAGATCCACAATAGAGCAGAGAAGGACTAGCACCTTATTTCCAAGGTAAATCAGATCCTATTGCACATTAAAAAAATTCAACTGATGCATTATCAAGGCAGAGGATTAGGCCTACATGAACATGGTGTCTTGGAACCAGTGCAGATTATTGAAAAACCTAAGCATAAAAGTCTTAGTTATTCAACAACTAAGGAATTTGAACATATCAGTGATACATTTTTAATACTAGGGGCAACTTTATCTAATACAAACAACAACATAGAGAGCACGACTATCCCTTATGATGAAACCACTACCAAGGCTACAACTAGCCATATCATGAGTCATCATCCACACATATTTCAACCCTCTCATTGGGACCAAAAACAAGAGAAAAAATTATATCAAAGAACAAAACAAGTCATTGAAGTAATAGAATCAACAAAACCAAATGGACAAGAAAAATTCAAATGGATACAAAAGAAAGAGAAATCAAATCATCCCTATCAAACTCCATTGGTCAAAGAAACTATGGGGGAAAATAAAAAAGGGAATTTCATCCATCAAAAATTTCCAACAATGCAAAAGAAAGCTTCAAGAGCGACCTACAAGGTATATCAAGATGTTAGTCCCAATCAAATCTCCATATCCACCCATCATTGCTCATCATCCCAAGATTGGAGAGTCAAAGATTCCAAACTGTCGACCAATCCATCTAAATCTCATATCCCTCAACATACTCCACCATCAACTTTGACATACATTATATCAAACCCTCTCATTGACCATGCGTTGGCAACAACTCTTTATCAGAAGGATTCTAAAGGAACCCTATCGTGATGTGCATATCAAGGTAAGTTTAACTTCGGTATAGACAAAGAAGAAAAGAATTACCAAGGGTTACATTCAAGCACATGTATCTGAGAAAAAACAATCCTCCAAATAGGATATCGTTGGCACATCATGACAATAACAACAACCATATTAGCACCAACAATATCTACAATGGCACCATCAAGTGGTTCAACTTGAGAAAAAAATTGTCACCATGATGAAAACCTGGTAAACAAGCATCTTGTGTGACATTAAAAAAGTC
This sequence comes from Sequoiadendron giganteum, assembly GCA_007115665.2. Classification (NCBI taxonomy): domain Eukaryota; kingdom Viridiplantae; phylum Streptophyta; class Pinopsida; order Cupressales; family Cupressaceae; genus Sequoiadendron; species Sequoiadendron giganteum. Next base: position 518,889,622 of record CM021101.1, read on the forward strand.
AAACAAATCAAGAAAATAGTCAAGAGAAAAATCATCCTCTAGTGAAAACCACTATGGTGGCACTTTGGACAAGCACCATGATGAAAACTTGGCAAACAAGTGTCATGTCTAGAATTGAGCATCTATGTGCACCATTTCAAGTGGAAGCATTTTAGCTTATCCATAATAAATCCAATCCATTTTTTTATTCAAATCCAACTTATCTTGATCTTGACAAATGTTTGGTGTACACTTTACACTTTCTTATGGAAAACATCTTGACATGGATCACTATAATTGACCCTATCCTATCCAACATTATATGATCCATGAGGCATAGTCCAAAAGGGCATACTCTATCCAAACATGTTTTCCTATCACAAGATAATCCATCACCTACATTGCTAGACATTGGGGGAAAGTACTTATATCTTGCTTTAGAATAAAACTTTATCTATGTCTTCTAACACATGGTGTGATCTAGGCATTGTCACAACAAGGTATACCACCAACAAACTATTAGGGTAACCTTTAAAATAATTCGTCCCAACAACAAGGTGTACCACCAATGCACTACCAAGGTAACCTTCAAAACAAATCATCCCACACAAAGGTGTACCACCAATGAACTACTAGGGTAACCTTCAAAAAAATTCATCTCAAACAACAAGGTGTACCACTAATGCACTGCCAGGGTACCCTTCAAAAACACACAAAATACCATCAAAAACATCTAGAAAACAAACGAAAATAAAAAACATCTAAAATATAACAAAATCAAAAGAACAACTTTGGATTATTCCTTTGCTCAAAATTCTAAGATATCAACATTTTCTTGAACTTCATGACTAGTTAAAGTAGATTTCCTGCAACATGTCCTCTAGAAAAAGAAGTGAACTATCAATCCAAGTTATCAACATTGTTTGAATTCCAAAAATATGTTATGCTTTGAGTCAACACCAATCAAACTACGTGGTCTTTGCATGTATAAAGTAGGCAAGGCTTGTCATCCCCTGAGGCCTTAGGTCAACCCCTTTAGGTATCTATCATTCTTTCGTTCAACTTAGTCAAAACAGTCAAAATAAAATAAAAAGTCAAAAAAAGTCAAAAAAATTATTCTCAAAACAAGTGAACTATGAGCCTTTGCATGGATAATCTAGCAGATATGTCATAATCCCACAAAATCTAATACATCCCACTCATGCTCCTGAAAAACTAGTAATCAGGTCAAACAACTAACATGGTCATCGCTCTCTCGAGTAAAGCGGTTTGAGAATCGCCTACAAACATTCAACCCACGATGATAAAAATTTGCTACTGAGAACACAAAATGAATCTAAGATTACGAACAAGCTAGCTCAAACTTTCAAAAATAGTCAAAAGCGGATCTGCTTTTGACAAAAGTGATAAATAAACTCAAAAGCGGATTTGTTTTTTATAAAATCAAAAAATAAACTCAAAAGTGGTATAGATGAAAAAAGCGAGAGTTTCTCAAGAGCAAACATTTGTCACAAGAGCAGCCATATAATTTGAAAAATGTCAAAAGCGAAGATTAACAGCAAAAGCGAAAAATAAAATCAATAGCAAAAATTTCAAAAATGAACATCGATGTCAAAAGCACACATTTCAATCAAATGCATAAACAAAGGCAAAAATTGAACCCAAGAGGGAACATTTTAGGCAAGTGCAAGCATAAAAGTCAAGAGCGATCCATCTACAAATACCAAAACTATTAAAAATGGCTCAAATGCATGCAAAATACAAAATTACCGCTATTACCTAAAAAAAATCCTTTTTAAGCATTTATTACTCAAAAATGACAAAATAAAAATATTCAAATATCTTAAAAACACAATAAAAATAGCCTCAAATAACATCAAAAGCACAAAAACATTTTAAAAAGCTCAAAAATACTATCTTTGTCATCGCCTATCCGCAATAAACTTTTTCATCCACAATAAACAAATCATCACATTCACCAATTGACAAAATAGACAAACAAACATAGCAAACATCAAAAGCTAGAATTTTCAAGCAAACAATCACAAAGATTTGCTCGCAAATAGACTAAAACAAATCCAAAGTATTAACTACCTATCTATTGACAATTCACAAACAACATCCTAAGATATGTCTTAACATCCATTCGTTCCTATGATAGACATGATCAACACCGAATAATAGCCCCAAAACAGATATGGCAAGTGATACAACATTGTTTTATCTTTCTATGATCTTATCTTTTTGATTTACACTATTGACTCATTCCCAGGATCTATCGAGGATGTCCACAAGGATTTAGAGAGGAAGGAATGGGGGCAATTGAGCATCGATTCTATTTACTTTGTTTGTTGGATATTTTTGTGATACTACCATGATGAATACTTGCTTTGTTATATGTGTGGAAGTAGTTTTAGGGAAATTCGTGTAGCGGTTGCATGTTAGGTACTCAATACCTCTCTATATAACTAGTCCAAAATGTTTTGAAACTTCTCACCCATTCACTCTAATAGACTTTTCGTATGTTTGGTATGAGCAAGAGTATTCCTTGTTTGTAGAGTCAGAGTCCACATAGTGGATACAACGCCACCTTGGTTATTAATACCCTGGTGCATCGTGCCTATTTCCTACATTAATAAGGATTGTTAAAGATACAAAGCTTCTGTGCAAAGCAAAAGAAAAATCATCAATGATTAACAACATTAAATATTCTTCACTTCTTATTAACAGTTTCTTCTTGTCACTATTTCTTCTATTAGTCCTTGCACTTAATCGCATCACATCAACTTATCAAAAAAATTGGTTCATTATCTAAAATTTTCACCAAATTTCTTGAGGGGGCACCATCCATGCTATCTCATCTGGGGCATAGTGGGGCAACTCTGGGGCATAGTGGGGTAAATTTTGAGCAGAAATTTTTGAATTTTCTTTGACACAACACTCAAAATTGCATTGTATCAAAGAGGGGAAAAATGTAGACACCTAAAATTGTCCTAGCTAGCGAACAACACTAACTTTTACCCTTCTTCCCTAAATGATTAAATAATATATTATTATTATTTAATTATTATCAAATTTTATATTTATCTATTAACTAAGTGATTAAACATTATTTAATTAATTCACTTTTCACCATCTTTGACGAATTAAGTAAATTTCATTTATTTAATAAAATCCTAAAAACACTAATTTCCTCTATTAATTGAATAATATTACATTATTTAGTTAATTCAATTTTTCATCATTTTGACAAATTATTTATAAAATTCATTCATTTAATAAAGTCCTAATCTAACTTTATTCTTCATGATTAATTAAATAACATCAAATATTTAACTATGTCACTAATTTACCTTATAAGTTAATTAAATTATTAAAACATAATAGTTTAATTAAATTAATTTTCTCTAAACATGAATAATTGAATAAATTATTCAAAACATCATTCAAAAATCAAATAAAACAAATACAACTTTGTTTGTAAAAGTCAAACTTGATTTGCAGGTTCAACTCAAAAAGATTAATTAATTAAATCAATAAATTAATTTCCTTCACCCACTGTCATGATTGAGTAAATTTTGATCCCCTGATTTCTCACTCTGATTGGTTGACCGATCCATCTATTTTGTAACCGATTCATCTATTCTTCAACCCCATAGATTATTCAATCTATTTCCTCAATCCCACTAAACACTCAAATTGATTTCTTCAATCACACTAATTACGTAATCAATTTGCATTGATTATTCCCATCTATTTCCTCTCAACATCTTTCAACCATTGATCAAGATATTCTACTATGTGATCTTGAGTGTTCATTTCGAAACACAAATTCTATATAACAATCATCTTCTTCCTAAAACATGATCGGAGAATCAACATATTTTACACAATGAAGTAATGCCAAAATCATATTCGACATTTTGACAAAGCTTTACACATATCTTTGATCAACACACGCACGAATTTTGAAGCTTTTTTCACACACAATGGAGGCTTTGCATTGATATGAACAACCCGACATCATTGTGAATACACTTCGACACGAGATGGGTAACAACCTTTGTTTATTGAATAATTTGTATGTTCTTTGATTGCTTTGCCTTTAGTTCATTGAATTAAGTAATTTCTGATACCGTTCATTTTGTGAGTAATGGGCGTGAATCATCTTTTTGTTTGATTAGAATAGTTTCTATTCATTCATCTTGATTATACATGCATACCAATTTCCCCCTTACATAGATATATTATACTTTTGTATTAAGTTTGGATGTATAGATTCTTTTTATTTACTATTTTATATTTTTACATGATCGTCCTTGCTTAATTTTTTTGTTACTTTTATCTTAGGTCATTTTTACATTGCATGAGAGAAACCATGCATGACATTGATCTAACCTAAGATTCAATTTTTTAAATTTCAAATTGTTGACTCTTCTTCTAGTTATTAGGAGTTGACTTGATACATGTCACTATGAGAATTTGTTATGTCTTGATATTTATAGAAATTCATTCACATCTTAGAGTAAGCCAATTATCATTCAAAATCCTAAATATCAAAGTGCATTTAATGGAAACATTTAAAATTGGTGCACTAAATAGAATAATACTTGCCATAGAATTTTTTTGTAGACCACTTTCATGCTTGATTTTTGTCCACCAACACTTGTCAAGGTTGTAAACCTAGTCATTCCAAAGGTTGATTGAAAATAATGTGAATTATTACACTTTAGCAATCCAACTCATAAATTGCAATCACAAGCTCCCTATGTGAAACATGCCAATGAAGAACATAAACATCTAGGATATCCCAATACATCAGTATTGCCAAATCTAAATATAGATCATGGCATACCAAGTCTATGAATCAATGTTCACTCATACCAAGGTGTGGCTAATAATCAAACCATGTGGTAACAATGAACAATCAAAATGATTCACACATGCAAGCAAAAACTTAATCCATACTCTCACACAACATGTCACCATAACTCTCCTAAATCCAATACAAAAATCCATGTGAATATTAACCTCTATGAAGTAACCATAGAATAAAGAGATAAAACCTATAAATCATATCACATAATATGTCCTATCAACACCTCAAAGTGCTAAGTTGTGTCAAGTAAGATCTCCTTCATAACTCGAATTGAAAAGCCTCAACAATATTCAATTGCTCAATCTTCAAGATCAAACAAAACATATGTATCTCATATAACCAATATGGATGTAAAAATATCTAGCCAATTAAAACAAACTCAATACATTCCATAAACCATGAATAAGCCTAATAACATATCCTAAACTCTTAACCAATGGATGACATCATAAACAAACTCATATGCACAAGGAAATAAACATGCCAAACACTCCTAAAATGAACCCTCCAAAACTAGTAAACATAGCTCTAGATGATCAAGATCCATATTCATGTGAATGCAAATAATAAAACATAATACATCTAAAAATAGGGTGGAAAATAGCTCTCAAATGAGTATCTACCAAGTAGACCAAGAGTGGGGAATGAGATTACTCCTCTAGGATGCAACAAGACACAATACTCTCTCCAAGAACAATATCCTCTATAGGTCCACCATGAATCCACATCCATATCTAAGTGAAGGGTCCTCAAAATTCTTGCTAAAACCTCTAAATAAACAATATCTCAATAAATTCCACACCAGAGTCTCCAAGTATTCATGAGTACATGCAACTGACCAATCCATGCTAAGCTCCAAATGAAACACCACATTCCCATGAAGGTCCTAAGAAAATGACCAATGTAATAAATACCAAGAGAACTATCCAAATAATTGTCAAATCTCTAACCATGAAATCAAGAACATATCATGACATCATGATATATTAGTATTATATCAATACTCTAATCCACTAGTTCAAATTACATAAATAAATTGTTTGATCATATACTTCTCAGAAACAAAACCATTGGCAAGTTATATTATAGTTGTTGCATTACTCCCTATATTCTACGCCTTTGCTTTGCCTCTTCCAAATTCAATCTCTTGTCTTTTTCTAGTGAATTACTAGAAAAAATATTTTTCCTGGGTTGATTGACTCTACATGCCATTCCTCCTTGACAACCTACTATTTATAGTTGGTATTAATTTTCCACAATCCATTAGATAAGAATAGTATACTTCTAGATAAAACTATGATTCTCACCCCTCACGCCCTAGCTACACATAGGGAAATTTATATTCCCTTCCTTTATGCTTCTCTTGCCTTGGCATAACTTATGCTACACCCTATCTTTGCACGCATTTTGGTTTTTATCCAACTACTCTATTTTTCCCTTCTCTACACTAACTCTTCCTTCCTTCTCCGGGATGTGCACTATCTCTTTTTCTTACTTTGGCTCTAGCTTTCCTTTCACCTCATGGCACTAACTTCTCTCCTTCCTATGATGATTCCTCTTCTTTTTTACTTGAAGCAACCCCCTTTCAACACCTCTATCTCTTTTTTCTTTTGTTAATTATATTCTCGAATCTTTAACATAGGAGGTCAACCCCCTTTAATTCAAAAATTTGCATGTTTTAATTTTTGAAGATGAGGTGCCTTTTCCTCTAATACCTTCCCTTTCTTTTCTCTTTATTTCACTATGAAATTTCTCTTTAATTTCCTTCTAAAGCTCTAGCGACCTTGGTTTTTTTCTTTTATTAATTTATCCCAATGATGTGTTACTTCATCTTGTCTTTTAAATTTCTCAATCCTAGTTTGTTTCTCGTAAAACCATCAACATCAATGTTTCCTTTTCAGTGATTATGTAATTAGTCAATAGGCTATATATTATATGGATCTTCAGCCAAAACCTTTCTCATGCTCATGTCAAACCATTTTACCAGGTTGTTTGACCACTTTACGAGTAAATTTTATGGTTGTCTCTCCATCTACAACATAAAGTTTCTTGTTAACTACTCTATAGGAAAATTTGCACGTGCATCTTTCATGCCTTGTACGCAACTCCAACAATTTGTTTGGGCATTGAACATGCTCACTTTGTTGGTCACAAAAAACATAGTGCAAGTGTTATGTCATTCACAACCACCTATTACAAACAACTCGCCAATTACTATGCAACTAAATCCATAAATTGGTTTGTGCTCTACTGTCATTAATGGTAACGAACAGCACTCTGGACCCTTTGCACTTGCATTCCTGAAAAACCAAAGGATTGAGGTTATATTCTCTTGCTTGCACACCATAGTTGTGTAAATCCATGATTCTATTACCTACAACCATTTTCTTTGGGAAAAAAGAGTGTCACTCATTACAACTTCCCTCCAAGAGAGAGAAACCCTAGACATAGATTCACAATAATCTTGCCTTGGCACTCTAGCTAGACTTTGTAAGCTCATGTCGTAAGAAAATCCAAGAATGAGAGTTCCCTCCATATTTGGAATTTTGACGATCTTTCAACTGATAAGTTTTGAAATGGAAAGTGGCATTACTAAAATAGAAGCATAAACAACAAATCATTTCACTAGTAGAGGCCTCTAAAAATCATCTTTAAATGCCAGCATTCTAAGAGAAATAATTGCACTTCAAAACCGTTTATATCTTTCTATTGGTGTAACCCTTGCACCCCCCCTAGTGCAATTTCTAGTAAATAAAACAATACAATATATAGTCTACACCACTTCAACTCGGAGGAAGTCAAAATCATATGCAAAGAAATCACCAAAATACAGTATCTATATTTTAAGAACATTGCTAGTGTATGTCAGAATCGACCATGTGGAAAAGATTGAATTCCTGCAAATTTGATTATGCAAAGTCTTCCCAAAGCTGAGAGATAACAAAACAAAATCCAAGCAAACAAAAACCAAAATAACCATTTTTTTGGCCAATTCTCCTGGGTGTTCTTGCATCACAAATCCCCACCATTCATTCTTCCTCCCAAAAAATATAAATGGAGGTGCAAGTTCCCAAACATTAATCAACCATATTCGATAAGTATATGCTATAAATTTTTTGAAGTGCGTGTTTACTTGCAACAATGAAATTCGATAAAAAAAATTATTTTATTATTTAAAGTTTAATTATGCTTAATCCAAGTTGAGCATTGAGTATATAAGATGATTTATTTTCTTTTGTATTCAATTAATCTCAAATTTTATTTTTATAGTGTTAAAAGATCATTTATTTTACAGAACATAATCATGAATTAAAGAAGCATCAACCTCGTCATAAGAAGATAAAGAAGTATCACTATGCTCATTATTGAATATATCATTAATAAATTATAAGCTACACACATGAAATATGGGTCATTATGAACTAATAATGTATGCAATGATCTTATGTGGAGTTGAACAACATGTATGTCGCTAGTGATAGAAGCAATCATTATAAAACTCATCACTAAGGTAGTCATCATAGTCAAGTTATCTAACTTATTTATAAGTATATCACTAAGTATGAGTAAATGTTTATTATCATCATAGGTAGGGGGAGGAAATAGATGTGTATTATAATGGTACGTAAAACAATGATCATTATTATACTTATCATCATGTATAAAAGTAAGGTATTGATTTCAAAGAATATGAATCAATGACATAGGGGCAATACTATATTTAAGAAACATATCATCAAGAGGTATAAAAGTTTCATGCATAGATGAGAGATTTGTCACATCATCGATAGCAATCATGTACTAGATGCATGACTAACACGTGATAAGTCATTGTTATCTATAGATTATCATCACTATCACAAGACCTGGGATTATTATGAAACTCATAGACAAATGGTATAAGTGTATCTAATAGACATGAATGAGAACTGATCAACTCTACAAATGAATTAAAAGATGAGGAATGATCAAATAAAACCTTCATTAAAAACACTTTCTTATCCTTATAAAAATGTGGACCATGATTTTATCAAGGTTGGAGAGATGATGTGTAATGAGAGAACTTATCAAATTCTAAAATATATGCATGAATACCAACCAAGGAGAAAGACCTAATATGGGCCATAAGTCGAATATCCTAAGGCATGAGAGAGTGAGAAAAAGGATGTATATCATAGGTATGTAAATCCAAACCCTAATCAAGATATATAATAAGCATGAATAAATTCAAACCCTAGGAAATTTGGAAATGAGTAATAAAAACAGAATAATATCAAATCTAAAATACTAAAAAAATGCAAAGGTTTAGCCCTAAGGTTAAACCATATAGATATAAGAATGGAGGGATTCACCAACATATAAATGAAAATAATCTTTCCTTAAAATTAATCTAGGATAATCCAATAAGATGCATACACATCAACATAAATCAACCTAGATTAATTACTTTTAGTTGTGGGATTGATAATTGAGCAATTACATGCTATTATAGGAAATTACATGTTAATATGTTAGTGTATTTCGTTGTAGGAATGATGAAGACTAATAATCTTGATGTATCAAATAAGTTACCTACCTTGAGTTTGAAAAGGACTATTCTTTCTTTATATTCTACTTTGGAATAAAAATAGACTATCAACTTTTTTGTGGGTCAATCTTGTGGATTTGGGTCAATTTCATGACAACAAATTTTTCTCATGGCCCATTGATTTGATATGGGGTATTGTGCTCTTACACTCTAATTAATTGGATGCTTGACTATATGCTAACTATTAATGCCTAGTAACATTTATAGATACCTTGAAGAGGCTACTAGATCACCACAATAAATTATTCTTAGGTCAACCACCTAAAAAGAGTGGCTTTATGTTTGTAAATAAGCAAGGACATCAATCTTTATAAATGCAAATGCTTTGGAATGATGATGTAGAATTAAGTTCTTTTAAGTGTTCCAATTAAAGTGTTCATAGAATGCATCTTCTCTGCATATAATTGATGCAAATAATTACTAGATATGATAAGATGTGAAATTAATGTAATTTAAATCCTTTAAATACAAGTAGAGTCATAAATCACATAGAACATTTAACATATTGGGTCAAGGTGGGAAAGGAATGGGTAGGAGTAAAAAAGAATCTAAATTCAAATTTTAAATAATTAGGGGTTAGACATTTGGGTGGGGAATCAATTTTATGCCTACAAGATTGATTTGAGACATGTAAACGTTAAGATCTAGAAAAGAAATGAATATTTTAATGTGGTCGAAAATAATAGATATAATGAATGTTAATATGTGGGAATATGTACAATTATGGATTAAAAAAGATCCAAACATAAAAAAATGTAAATAAAGACAAGTAACAACTTGAGAGAATGAGCACAACTTTATAAAAAATATAGTCTTTGTTAATATATAAATAAATTAAATCATTCCATAAAAATAAACCCAAAATAAAATAGAACTTGACATAAGTATACAACTTTCACCATTACAATAGTATAATAATATAGTGTTTAACTTATCCAAATACAAAAGTGTCACAATTCAAACAATTTTTAAACCAGACTAATGCACATTAATATATTAAAGTTAGTACACTTTAATGCTTGGATAACTAATATTTTTTTAATCTATTGAACATAAATATTTTAAACTATTAAATTTAATCCCATCCACAAGCCATGTGGCTAATATGTTTATATATCTCATAGAAAACAACAAAGAAAATAATAGCCAAATGTAAAAGCCCTAAACGTCAATGAATTCTCTAGCAAGTTTAATAAAAAAATCAGTTCATCGTTTGGCCAAGCATTGCCATTGAATTTCAAAAATGCATAATTTTATGTAAATAAATAATTTGATTAAAAATTTAACCAAGTAGCAATGCTTTTAGATTGGGTATGTTTATTTTTACAGTATATTCATGAAGACCAGAAGAAATTGAAAGAACCATAAACACCTATAGAAATCAGATTTGTACACCACAAACAGACAGATTTATTTTGCCAATTGTTGGAAGTAATTCATAAAAAGAATGCTCTCTATATACAATTTTGAAATACATGGTAAAATCCTGTCCCCTGTTCCAATCTGATAACAAATTTGAAATTTACAGTGGCATGACTGAATCTAAAAAGCATTCTGTGAAGAACAAATCCTCCCTGGAGTTAGCTTGTAATTGTAATCAGCATCAGTGAAGAATATTTCCTGCCATGGATCCATCTGGTTGGAGAAATAAGAACGTAAATCATCAGAGAATGAATAATGGGTCTCATCTTTTTCTCTCTCCATTTCCAAGAAAGCATTAGAGATCTGAGGAAAAGCATGTTCCAAGGAGCTCTGTGCAGACAGAATTTCATCTAGTGGGTGTTGTTGACCGCCATTGTCATTGTGAGGAAGAGCAAAACAAGTTGAAAGCAGAGCTCCGTTCTTGGCTGAATTTGAATCCTCTCCAAATTCAAATGTTTCACCATCTTCGGACTCAACCCTAATAAAGACTTTACAACCGCAGAGCACAGAAATCTCAGTAGCTTTCTTGAAAAGACCCGCTTTCCTGTCATGGAAGGTCTTTTGCCTTTTGAGTTTTTCTGTCCTGTAAGCGACCTCCAGTTTTCTTTTGCCCATGATTGCTTCACCTTCACCAAACACACTTATAATCTTAGGAAACTCAGACCATGAAAATTACTGCAGACGGTGCTTTCCAGTTAGTTTAAAGAAAATGTGTATTATCTATGCGTGAACATCTTTCAATTTATAGCCGTTTTCCTGATGTGATCCAGTCCAAATCACAAGAAATCATTTTTTATTTTTGCTTTTTGCTTTTTCTAGTTCTCGTGATAAGGACTGAAAAACTTCTCGATGGAAAGGAATCGAATCATCCCATAGTTGTGGAGGTTTAACTTTGCTGTCATTGTGACATTTACTTTGTTAGTGTAAGACTATTAACAAATTTATTTAGAATATTTTTCTACATAAGTTTTGTTGTGAAGTTGTTAGAATAATGATTGTTTAGGGTGGGGTCTTATGGAGGGGGCTTCTTGAAATTAGAGGGGCTTTCTGAAATTAGGGGGGTTTCTTGTAAAGTTTCAAGAGGGTGTTGATGACAATTTTTAAGAATTTTTTAAAGCTGGTGGTCCCATGAATTTAGTAGCGCATTTAGCTTAAGATGTTAAGTTCCAAATTTTAAGGAGGCTTGTGGTCTCATGAACTTATTAGTAGTGTAGCTCAGTTTAAATCTTAAGCTCCAGAAAAGTGGTGGTCTCGTGAATTTTAATTTTAATACCTTTACATATAATTAATTTGACAATAAACAATGAAATATATTTATATCAATTGAAAACTGTATGAAGGTATTTGTTTACATTTGTGCATATATTTGTTTTAATTAATTTTAATTATATTTAAGCATGTCTACTCCATTGAATTTTAACTATCAATTTTTCGTCAAATAGAAAGGTCTAAAATAGTTAAATAAGATGTATAAAGTACTCACAACTTGTTCCATATCCATATTTAATTGACAAAGGAGTGCATCACAAAGGTATTTTCTCTTGAGGTTTAATAAATATTGTTGGATAAATTGAACAATTGAGGTAGATCATCAACTAATTAATGATTTGGACAAAAGAATTTGTTAATGGATCTAGACAAGTTGAAACCAGATACAATTCCAAAGAACAAAAAGCAAACATATTATTATTTCATTCACAAAATACCCTCCAAGAGACATGGTATCCATATTCCATCGAGAAAAGGTGGAAATGCATATTTATGCCATAAGAAATGGAAATTTGGAAATGAAATATAAATGGGTTTACCTCAAGTAATAGGATTGCAAGGTCTTGGGGATAATATATGTTCTAGTCTAATTCATAATCATGCCAGAACTATTAAATTTTAACTACAACTATTTAAAAAACAAATAAATTATTCAACTTTCTACAAGCGCTAAGATATTGCATTCTCAATTTCATAGTCGAGAGTTATTAAACAAACAAATTCCAAATAGGACAACAACCTTAATTTCCACATATTCTTAATTTCACCAAAATTTCAAATTATATCATATCATCAGACTGTCTAATATATAATAGAAAATCAACACACTCCATCAACAAAGTGATTGAAAAAAAGGTCCATTTTTTATAAATTAATGAAAACATATTAAGATGAGCCCACTAGCGATCATATCCAGATTGAAAGATGAGTAAGTTTAAGAGCTAGGATATATCATTTTTCTTTTAATCTCTATTGCAAGTGACAAAATCATGAACTAAGTAAATATGCGTCCAATTTCTGCTAATACTATCATTGCTAATGTTGATCTTTTTACTTAATCTAACTACAACTATCAATACACTTTTTTTTCTTATAAGCTTTACTCTCAATCACAAAATCATGAACTACTAATATTATGAGTACTACTATTAACCTTTGTACATAATCTACCACAATAGATATCAAAAATATTTGTTGTATTGACTTCTCCTATGATAATATAAACTCCCTTTGTAGAAGTTCATAGAAAATTCTCATGTGACCAAACAAATTTGATTTGTGTTTAAAGTTGAGGAACCACTAGTTATGTAGGTAAGTGTGCATGATTAAACAGAGTGAGAAGTTGGGCTACCACTTAGTTCAACATCAGGTTCCTTGCCAAAGGGATGGCACCAATCAACATGGGCATTCTCTACCAAAACACACATGATGGGAGAACATGTCAGTGGACCCACTTGAGCCTTCTTCACCAAGGAATGATTGGCACGTGAAAGAAGATATAATATGTTTCAAGTCTTGAATGATTTCAATATACATGCATTTGACTATTTATTTAAATCCCTCAAGCACAGATAACCTATGTTGCTACTATTAATAGTTTGATTACAACCTTCCAACTCCCACATACAAATCCCAATAATCATATAAGAATCAAAACATAACAAAAATAATATAACATTTTCAAAGCTTATTCAAAATTAAAAACATGTTTTGACATCTATTACATCCCTATAAAATTGATTTAGTTTTTGTTTTTATGGCTCTACATGTTTACATAACTCATATCACCATTTATAAAAGTCATTAATGCTTCTCGAGAAAGTGTTGCAACTGGATCAACTAATTCATTGGTTAGCATATTTATTCCATTCTCATCAAAAGAATCATAACATAGAACATCCTCACCTTGCACAACATCTAATGACATATTAAGTAATATACAACAAAAAATAATGGTTTTCATAAGCATTTCCAAATTTGGATGCCACATTTTTTATTCCAAAATCAGCCACATTTTTTTAGCCTTCCAAATGCACACTCTACCACAATACATGTTGATGACAACTTAAAATTGAATTCCCTCTAACTAGTTGTTACACCTTCGATGAAAGGTGTAATTAACCATGTCAAGAATGGATACCCGCCATCTCCAATAATGTACTATCTCATATTTAATGGGCCAATTGACACTGGATAATCATTTAATCTCTATCCACCTTCACACATTTTATGGAAACATGAATTTTGTAGAAGTCTAGAATTATTTACAAAACCAAGTCACCCTGTAAAAATTTCCATGAAATACATATTACTATCAACAATTGCTTGTAATGACATACTATAGTTATGATCATGATCATACCAATCAGCAGAGCACTCATTAGGTGGAAGAGGAAATTGAATGTGAGTTACATCTATAGCTCCACAACAATTTGGAAATCCTTGTTTTAGACAAAATCCTTCTTTTAAATGCTCAAGTTTCATGTGGTTACTAGGCCATTGGATATGACTTCAAAATCGAATATAAAAGATATTAATGAACTTATTTACAACTCTTACCATAGTTGACTTTCCACAACCAAATAGTTCACTAATGTTAAGCATTGTCATTCGAGATGACAATTGTAAAATTGCAATAGCAGCCTATTCTCTACTAGAAGGACCCTACTTTTTATAGATGTAGCAAATGAATATGGCATTTTGAACCTTGTTTTAGGTCATCATTCGTATTTTCACAAAGATTTTGAAATAATACATATGACAACTTGAAAAATGTTGTGGAAATATTCATCATCACATCTAACTTGAAAAATGTAGTGGTTCCACCAATGCAAAGAGCGTGGTTTCACATACCACTCTCCCTGAATCCTTCCTTCCAACTGAGAAATAGATTATGTTTCGACAATGTCACTTTTCATCTGAGAAGTGATTGCATGAAGTATTGTTTCCATGTCATCTAATTCCATATTTGAAAATTGTCTTATTTTATATAAATCTATTCTTCGTCTCTTAATTTTTTTGTATAATGTTTGAGTTTTGAAGATCATTCCAAATTTGTAATGCCAACTGAATAATATT
The DNA here is from genome assembly GCA_007115665.2 of Sequoiadendron giganteum. Taxonomy (NCBI): domain Eukaryota; kingdom Viridiplantae; phylum Streptophyta; class Pinopsida; order Cupressales; family Cupressaceae; genus Sequoiadendron; species Sequoiadendron giganteum. The sequence goes on from CM021101.1 coordinate 518,904,837, forward strand.
TGATGTAGTGGCAAGAATATTTTTTTTTATTGAATTGGAATTCATTATGCAATAGTGATCTCCTCCCTACAAAACCATAGAACTTAAAAAAATTCAATAAGTTTTTGAGACTTATATACAAGAATAATAAGAACACTGTAGAGAAATATGATATGGTAAATTAATCAATGCAAAAATAGGAAAACATTAAAAGTCTACCCATTCATATATTTTCTATTAAAAAGAAGTGATGTATAAAAAGGAAAACAAATGTTGTCTTATCAAAGGAGGTAAAACCTCTCATGTTCTATGCTACCTATTCTAAAGAGCAGCCTACAAAGGTCCTAAATCTCCATTGGAAGAACTATGACAATATTTTTTCCTTTGCATATGATAGTAAAGTCATTGTAGGTGTCCAACCACAAAGCCAAGAAAGTGCTTTAAAACTACTACAATGTAAACCTGTGACTGAAATTGGACTGGAATTTGAAAATTTAATATGCAAATATTTTGAAAGAAAATTTGTCCCAAAAAACTCATTAAGGATTTATATACACTTCATTCCTAATTATCAAAAATATTTCAAGTAAAGAATTTTTTCTTCATTTGATCCATCACCAAATAACAAAATTTAAAATACAACCAAATCTAACCAGATTATAAAATCAATCTTACATTAGCTGAAAAAAAAATTCCGAACAATTAATGCTGCAACAATAACATTATATTCATGTATATAATTAAATGAATCAAATAAATTTAAAGGAAATGTATCCTTCTAAGCATGATGCACAACTTTTACATATAAGAACTTGGAAACACAAGCAAAATGGCAGCTAAAAAGAAGTACATTGCAGTGAACAAAGAGAACGTCTTACTTGAGAACAATCAACAACCAGAGAAAATTGCCAACACCTAAAATTATCATCATAACCAAAAACTTAACATTCAATCTTAGTTGAAATATATACACTTCATTCCTAATTATCAAAAATAGCTAAAGCAAAGCATTTTTTCCTTCATTTGATCCATCACCAAATAACAAAATTTAAAATACAACCAAATCTAACTAGAATTTAAAATTCGTCTTAAATTTGTTGAAAAAAATATTATAAATTTCAGACCATTAATGCTGCAACAATAACATTATATTCATGTATATAAGTTTAATACAAATAGTCATTAGAAATGTATCCTTCTAAGTATGGTGCTACCTTTACATATAAGAACCTGAAAACACAAGCATAATGACAGCTAGAAAGAAATGCGTTGCAGTGAACAAAGAGAATGTCTTACTTGAGAACAATCAACAAGTAGAGAAAAATGTCAGCACCCAAAACTATCATCGTAACCAGAAACTTAACATTCAATATTAGTTGAAATTCACTTTGCATTGTACTAAAATGAAATATATATCTGACAGGAAGAATCATAAAGATCATATATTTGATAGGAAGAATGATAAAGATAGACATAAAATTGCTGAGAAAACAATAATAATAAAATCCACATTCAAAACTCATTGAAATAAACTTGAAATACATATTGTTTTTTACATACTTGTTTAATTGCCATACAAAATTTAATTTAACTACGTATAAACATTGAGAAAATCATTTTTCATTTGAAAATGATTTTGAAATCTTAAGCATTGCTTGACCAATAGAATTTAGAGCATCAACCATGCTCATTTGAAGAATGATAAAGATTATATATCTGATAGGAAGAATGATAAAGATAGACATATAAAATTGTTGAGAAAATAATAGTAAAAAATCCACATTCAAAAATCATTGTATTGAAATAAACTTGAAATACATATTTTTTTTACATATTTATTCAACTGTCATACAAAATTTGACTTAACTACGCACAAATATTGAGTAAATCATTTTTCATTTGAAAATAATTCAAAAATCTTAAGCATTGCTTGACCAATAGAATTTAGAGCATTAATTATGCTCATTTGAACATTGACCTTTTTCTCTTCCAACTTAATCATTTTTTCATCAAGTAATTCTTCCTTAAACGCCTTTCCATTAGAGCATATTCCTTTTCATAGTGTTTCATACGTCCCTCCTTAGCAACATACAATGTAGAAACAACTAATTTGTTACTTTCAATAATAGTTTCTTTCATAGCAGTGGTTTTGAATGTTGATTTACTCTTAAATTACCACTGTACCCTTTTTCTATTTCACTATCAGTGTTTTGTGAGCCTTGACCTATTGCATTCGTCGTATTAAAGTCATTCACTCAATCATTTTCATTTATAGACGAAATGTTCTCAATAAATGTATATTTTTTCTTTGAATTATCAATACTTATATTCTCGAGATCAATAGCTCTATTAGTCCCAAATTTGTTTTCCATTGCATCCATCAATTCAATTAGAAAGTTTGGTGGAAGTTGTTTTTAGATCTCTCTGCTAGTTATAATCCAATAGCTATCATGGCCAGAGGGAATATGTGACTCATAATCTTTGATCCTTTTATATTCTGGAAAAATATACTCCCATCGATCTCAGCATTGATTCATTGTCTGAAGGATGCCATGATAAGAACAATAGTCTTAAACAATTTTCCACTTTTCAATAGAAGTTATAGTTTTCTGCATTGCCCCACCATCGGATATTGTGTCTTTCTCAATGCATTTTGCTTCAATGAGGACCACAGTGTCTAAAATTCTCTAATGTGTCCTTCCCTTTTGTGATGGAGGAAGCAAAGGTGGTTTATCTTGTCCATTTGGTTGTTTGGATGGTAGGTGAACTTCAGTAGGAGAAGAAACCTTAGTATAATGCTCAAATGGAGTACAGTTGAATGTTTCTTCATTTTCCCTATTTTTACTTGGAGGAAAATCAGGTATCACTGGTTCATTGGTTTTTTGCATACATGCAACAAAATTGGGGAGGTCATCATCTATTTAATATATATCTTCATCTTCTAGGTTGTTTTGTGATAGCATTGTATTGAACCTCCTAAAACCAGTCTTTTTAGGAATTGGACGATGCAAATTCCTATCCATGACAATGGCAATAGAAAAATGTGTCTTCACACATTGTAGTAAAATATACATTCAAAAGTTATAATATGTAATGAAAGGATTGTGTTGATAGACATATATGCACACAAGAGATAACTACTAAGAACTTTTTTTGGAAAAACATACCAAAAATAGTCATTACAAATATTTCATATAGCATGTACTAGCAAAAGGCAATTGATTGCAATATTGAATCTGGAAGTAATTTGGTTATTAAGAATCATGGCACACAATGGTGCCTTCCTATTCATTCCTATAACTTCAAGGAAAAAACCCAATAGAATTCACTCTAGTACTATTTTCAAGATGTTATGAAAGAGATTGGCCTTTTCTCATCACTCTAGTTGCTTGCACCTTAATGTTGAAGGACCTAGGGTAGAGTATGACCACTCAGTGGTTGAAAATATCATGATGTTAGATTGTAGACCTTTTTTTGGTAGCTTTCACTGATTTGATATGCTAAAAGATCTAAGTCATTACTACCTATCCTGGTGTGGAAAGATTGGATGAGGAAAGAGGTTAGTGTTTGGAATAGATTGATAAAAAAACCTAGATTATGTATTTAAGTTAGTGTGTTCACCTTTCAAAATTGTTGTTCAATCCTTTTATTTCTAATTACTAAGTGATTAATTTTTACAATCTCCTCGAACATCAATAGTGGCATGATGGCCTTAATAACATGTGCCTTGAGAAGAGAATATTCTTTGAAATCTAGTATTATATGGTAAAAGACTAGAGTAATGTAGAAGAATTATTATCATCCCATGTGATAAAACAAATGTTATTATGACCACATGGAAAGGACTATAGAAATTAAATCTAAGGTTTGAGCATATGCATACCATTGCTTTCCTTATGATAACTTTATCCTTCATACTTGAGAAGGAATGCAAAATTATAACTCTACGAGAAGTTGTGCCAAGAAAAGTGTTGATTTTTCTAATTAAAGTGTACCTCAACAAAAATGTTACATGATATTTAATTAGGATTTAGATCCTCTTGTGACTTGAAAGACAAAACTTCCTTACTTTATGATCATGCCAAAATGTGAATAAATCTTTTAGATTCTCTATAGGTTCTTAAGTAATAGATAGTTTACCAGACATTAGAAACATTCATCAAAGTAGAGCCACCATAACCAATAGTAGTCATATAAGAAGAATGAAATCAATGTTTTCAAATGCAACGTAGATGCTCAATAATGAATTTTGGCCATAGCATTAGCACATTCTTATTGAAATTTTGATTTATTTAAAATGCCTAGAAAATCTAATTTTTATATTACAAATAGAGAGAAGTGTTGGCAATAGTATTAATAATTTTTTATCTATTTGATCTTCATTATAAGTGAAAGTCGAGACTATCCTAAAGTTGCTCTTGCAATCTAAGACGAATCCTTCTTAGAGGTTAAGAAAACTTAAGACTATAATAGAACCATTCTATTTGGTACTGATTATGGGAAGCATGTTCGGCATCTTGATTTTGTTCTTGTGATCAATTCTGAATACTTCATGGAGGTTTAGATTATAATGGCACCTTTCTATGAATTACTCATAATGGGAAGAATGTTTTTGAAAAGAATATTTTTCTTAATTTACCTTATAGCATTGATTGGCCACTATAGTTAATACACAAAAACATAAACAACCTGGGGTACTGAAAACATATTTTGAACCTCGAAACTTCAAATTTGAGTCACTCTATTTTTTTTAAGTTTCAAAAACAAAGTGGGGAATTCTTATCAAATTCTAGAGCTTCGATTTGCTTATTTTCAAGTCATATCTCACAATAGTATAAATATGTAAATCAAAATACAAATAAATGTTTAACATGTTTAGAAGATAGTTTTATGATGTGATTCAAAAAACATGTAGAAATTTGTCTTGTTAATATTACTTGGATTGAGGATTACACCCATGTCACAAGTTTTGATGCATCCTTTTGACCTATAATAAATATATCTATGGAGCGTACAAGATTGGGGGAATTACTTATAGATAAGTATGGAATTCCTCAAAGTAATAGCTGCACCTATGAATTCACATGCCTTCTAAGGTCAATTTGGGACTTAAACCTCTGATTAATTATCAATCTATCCAAAACATGTAACACTACATACTTAAAGAATTTCATTTGTGTGTAGACTATAATCACATTTGTAATTTCCATATTGTGACTTTTAAGTTAGCTTTGTTATTGGTAAAAAATAGTTGAAGTGGTTGTGGTGTGATGGAGATGAAGAAAAATTATATGAGTTCCAAAGTCAAACCCCCACTCTCCCACCTATTGCAGGAAGGTGATCCATCACCCAAAGAGACATATGGCAGTGTAGAAAAATTAGGGTGCATTAGTAGGATGCTTAATGATCGCATCAAAAATTATTACCCAAGTTTAATCCCCCCCAACTGTAATAAGGAGGCCCATAATCTCACCCAACATGAACCTAAAAGAGACTAATAACCAAATGCACTAAGACCAATTGTCTGTCAAAATCATTGATGATCAAAGAACAAAATATATCAAGAGAAAACACTTACAAGACTGTTCTAAAAATCATAAACAAGTTCTTAACACAATATTATCAAACGCAACCAACTAGATGTTGCTCTAACATCCAAGGTAATATGTTGGCCTCTATATTGTACTTTTCTAGTTCATTGTTGCACACTAGTAAAGATAATTTATAATCAAAATATTATTTGCTCTACTAATAAATATTTTCTTTTTTCTTAGGGATTGAACCAGTGATATTGTTGAAGAAAAATACAGGAGTTAAACACAAAAAATAAAAATAGAACAAATATAGGATGAGTTGGAGATTTCAAAAGGAAGACAAATACAAGATTCAAACATAGAAATTAAAAATAAAATGAATACATGATGAATCGAATATTTCAAAACATATTCATACATAAAATAAATTTTAAAATTGAAACCAACAAATAGAGTACCTCTTTTTGTTCTTGTTTTGTTGCTACTCTGATTTATTCTATGCATTGTTTTGTTGTTGCTCTGTTTTAGGCTACAAACTATTGATGGAGTGTAAAAAGCAAGATAAAAACAAGTAAATGTACATCATTTTCCCTCCAAATTTATTTTAGTGGGAAAATAATACTCGAGTTGATTGACAAGTGGTAGATACAATTCCTAAACTGTAGGGGCAATCTCCAACCCCACCCCATTCTCATCCCCTTAAATCTACAATCCTGAAAGGTAGGAGTTGTTCAGGAACAAATTTCATTTAATCTTGTAGCAATTTTTTTTTACTTCATGATACCTCCTGCTCCTTAAAAGTAGATCTTGAATCCCCCCCATGGGATCCCACCCTTAGTCATGCAATCTTGCATGGAGTTGCATGACTATTTTCTAATTAGAATTTTCCATTCTAGATGGCTCATCTCCTGCTATATATATTGTACTCATTCCTAAGCTATAAAAAAAGGGTAATTATTCATATTTTATTCATCTTAGTTTGTGCAATTGTGTAATTTACAACTCAACTAGTATTCTTGAATTCTCACATGATCAAAGATGAGGTGAGTTTGAGTGCAAATTCATTTTATACTATAGGGAGGAAACCATGGAGTCAGATGTAAATATGTAGATGTGTGCATATCCCCTCAGTTTTGCATGCTCTATATTTATTTTATGTTTTAGTTCTTTTTTGAAACTGTTCATGCTAATCAAAAACACTTCATGATAAAGTACTAAAATAAGGGAAAATTTGGGCATTGTAATAAATCAAACTTGAAGAAAGTTCTACATGGTTTGCTTTAAGCATCTAGTATAGGTTTTATTTAAGCTTCATAAATAAATAAAGTTCAAATATTAAAGTTTATATTTAATAGTTGGGTTTCGCACTATTCCTCCTACTAGCAGCCAATATGGGCTTGGTGCTTCTCTTTTTTTGGCCTTATACCAACCAAAGGGTGCTTATGTAGTTATCCAATTCAAAACACACATATTCGTAGAATCAAATCTTCTTGTTTTAAGACAATCAATTTTTGTATTCAGAGACCATGTACCTATATGCTCATCCAACTGAGTAATGCATAATATGTACAACTACAATTTTGAGCATTGAGAGTATCCTAGAGGTACTCATGCAGTGGTTTCTATGACTCTGATACAGTCTTTTTGTAGTTGGATTCATTTGCAGTTCTTCATCAGCAATTGCAACTTTCCTCTTTAGTTTGAATAAATGGTCAAGAGTTTTTCTCATTGGATTTTCTCCTTTCCTCTATGTAATTGGGCTCTTGATCAAGATTTGTTGCCTGGACCTATATCTCTCTATTCACCTAGCTACACTTAAGGGGGGTGTTAGTGTAGAATATTCTACCTAGAATATTCCTCTAGATAAGTGCTAGTAGTTAGGTTGTTAGGATAATGATTGCTTTGTCGTGCAATCTTGCATGGAGTTTCATGCCTATTTTCTAGTTGGCAGTTTCCATTCTCGATGTCTCATCTCCTACTATATATATTGTACTCATTCCTAAGTTATAAAAAAGGAAATTATTCATAGTTTATCCTTCATCTCAATTTGTGCAATTTTGTAGTTTGCAACTCGACTAGTATTCTTGAATTCTCACATACTTTCCATTACTTCAGTTTTTTCACCAAATGCTAAGATAGTGTCTTATTGTAAGAATGTCTTTAATTAAATATATTAACTTCCTGTATTAAGTTTGTATATATAGATTCTTCTTATTTACTATTTTATATTTTTATATGATCGTCCTTGCTTAAAATTTGTGTTACTTTTATCTTAGGTCATTTAATTTACATTGCATGAGAGAAACCATGCATGACATTGATCTAACCTAAGATTCAAATTTTTAAATTTCAAATTATTGACTCTTCTTCTAGTCATTGGGAGTCGACTTGATACATGTCAGTGTGAGAATTTATTGTCTTGATATTTATAGAAATTCATTTGCATATTAGTTCACATCTTAGAGTAATCCAATTATCATTCAAAATCCTAAATATCAAAGTGAATTTAATGGAAACATTTTAACATGGTGCGCTAAATAGAACAATACTTTCCTTAGAATTTGTATTGTAGATCACTTTCATGCTTACTTTTTGTCCCCCAACACTTAGCAAGGCTGTAAACCTAGTCATTCCAAAGGTTGATTGAAGAGAACATGTGAATTGTTAAAATTAGCAATTCAACTTATAAGTTGCAATCAAAAGCTCCCTATGTGAAACATGTCAATGAAGAACATACAAATCCAAGAACTCCCACTACATATGTATTGCCAAATCTGAATATAGATCATGGTATATTGAGTCTACCAATCAACACTCATACCAAGGTATGGCTAATAATTGAACCATGATGTAGTAGCAAATAACAATCACAATGATCCACACATGCAACCAAAAACCTAATGTATACTCTCACACAACATGTCACCATAAGGGACTCCCTTGATTTGTCACTACTTCACGACCTAGGGTTAAGGGTGTTAGTTTATTCCCCTCATATTCTAGAGTTTTGTCCTAGTTTGTGGTTTGTTAGTTGTCTGTCAATTGTTTTTGTGTTTGGTCTATCCTCTCCTATTTCATTCCTGGTTTGAACTAGCTCTTTTTTGGCCCTTTGGGCTCTTTGTAAAAAGGGCATAGCACCTTGTAAATGCTTCTTACTTTATCAAAAATATGTCACCATAACTCTCCCAAGTCCACTACAACAAGCCATGTGAACATGAATCTCTATGAAGTAACCATAGAATAAAGAGAGAAAACCTATAAATCATATCACATAATATGTCCTACCAACACCTCAAAATGCTAAGTTGTGTCAAGTAAGATCTCCTTCACAACCCCAATTGAAAAGCCTCAACAACACTCAATTGCTCGATCTTCAAGATCAAACAAAACATATGTATCTCATATAAACAATATGGATGTAAAACTCTCTAACCAATTAAAAAAAACTCAATCCAATCCCTAAACCAGGAATAAGCCTAATAACATATCCTAAACTCCTAACCAATGGATGAAATCATAAACAAAATCATATGCATAAGGAAATAAACATGCTAAACACTCTTGAAATGAACCATCCAAAACTAATAAACATAGCTCAAGATGCTCAAGATCGATATTCATGTGAAGACAAAGAATAAAACATAATACATCTAAAAATAAGGTGGAAAATATCTCTCAAATGTCCATATCTACCAAGTAGACCAAGAGTGGGGAACGATATTTCTCCTCTAGGATACATAAAGACACAATGACTCTCTCCAAGAATAATATCCTCTATAGGTCCACCACGAATTCACATCCATATCTAAGTGAAGGGTCCACAAAATTCTTGCTAAACCTCCAAATAGAAAATATCTCAATAAATTCCTCACCAAAGTCTCCAAGTATTCATGAGTACATGCAACTAACCAATCCATGCTAATCTCCAAATGAAACACCACACTCTCATGAAGCTCCCAAGAAAATGACCAATGTACTAAATACCAAGAAAACTATCCAAATCATTGTCAAATCTCTAACCATGAAATCAAGAACATATCAAAACATCATGATATATTAGTATTATATCAATACTCTAATCCATAAACAAATTGTTTGATCATACAATTCTCAAGAATAAAACTATTGGAAAATTATATTATAGTTTTTGCATTACTCTCATTCTACACCTTCATTTTGTCTCTTCCAAATTCAATCTCTTATCTTTTGCCAGTGAACTACTAGCAAAATTATTTTTCCTGTGTTGATCGACTCGACATATCCTTCCTCATTGACAGCCTATTGTTTTCTCACCCCTCACGCCCTGGCTACACATAGGCCAATTTCTATGCCCTTCCTTTATGCTTGTCCTACCTTGGCATAAATTATGCTACACCCCATCTCTGCACACATTTTGGTTTTTATCCAACTGCTCCATTTTTCCTTTCTCTGCACTAACTCTTCCCTCCTCCTCCTAGCTGCGCACTATCTCTTTTTCTTACTTTGAATCTAGCTTTCCTTTCACCTCATGCTATTAACTTCTCTCCTTCCTCTGATAATTTATCTTCTCTTTTACCTAAATCTGCCCCCTTTCAACACCTTTGTCTCATTTTTATTTTCTTATTTATATTCCCCAATCTTTAACATAGCAGGTCGAACCCCTTCAATTCAAGGTTCTCAATCCTATTTTGTTTCTCTTGTTTCTCATAAAACCATCAGCATCAATGGTACCTTTTTAGTGATCATGTAATAAAAAAACAATATGCTATGGAGTCTACACCACTTCAACTTGGAGGAAGTCAAAATCATATGCAAAGAACTCACCACAATATATCATCTATATTTTAAGAACATTGCTAGTGTATGTTGGAATTGACCATGTGGCAAAGATTGAATTTCTGCAAATATGATTATGCAAAGTCTTCCCAAAAGTGAGAGATAACAAAATAAAATCCAAGCAAACCAAAACCAAAACAATCATTTTTTTGGGTGATGCAGGATTGTCAATTCGCCCGGGTGCTCCTGCATCACAAATCCCCACCATTCATTCTGCCTCCCAAAAAAATATAAATGGAGGTGCAAGTTCCCAAACATTAATCAACCATATTTGATAAGTATATGCTATAAATGTTTTGAAATGTGTGTTTGAATATCGACATCTCGAATCCTTTGATAAAATTTACTTGCAACAATGAAATTTGATTATTTGATTATTTAAATTTTAATTATACTTAATCCAAGTTGAGCATTGAGTATATAAGAGGATTTATTTTCTTTTGTATTGAATTAATCTCAAAAAATTGATGTTTACAGTGTTAAAAGATCATTTATTATAAAGAACATAATCATGAATTATAGAAGCATCAACCTCGTCATAAGAAGATAAAGAAGTATCACTATACTAATTATTGAATATATCATTAACAGATCATGAGTTACAAATATGAAATATGGGTCATTATGAACTAACAACATATGCAATGATCTTATGTGGAGTTGAACAACACAAGTCGTTAGTGATAGAAGCAATCATTATAAATCTCATCACTAAGGTAGTCATCATAGTCAAGTTATCCAGCTTATTTATAAGTATATCACTAAGTATGAGTAAATGTTCATTATCATCATAGGTAGGGGAAGGAAATAGATGTATATTATAATGAGATGTAAAAAAATGATCATTATTATACTCATCATCATGTATAAAAATAAGGCATTGATTTTAAAGAATATGAATCGAGGACATAGGGGCAATGATATATGTAAGAAATATATCATCAAGACATATGACAATTTCATGAATAGATGAGAGAGGTATCACATCATCAATAGCTAGACACAATGTACTAGATACATGACTAACACATGATAAGTCCTTGTTAGATAGATGATCATCACTATCACAAGACCTAGGATTATTGTGAGGCCTATAGGCAAATGGTATGTGTATTTAGTATGCATGAATGAGAACTAATCAAATCTACAAATGAAGGAAAATATGAGGAATGATAAAATAAAACCTTAATTAAAAACACTTCATTATCCTTATAAAAATGTGGACCATGATTTTATCAAGGTTGGAGAGATGATGTGTAATGAGAGAACTATTGAAGTTGATAAACCAACCTCACATAACCCAGTGAACACCTACAAGCAAATAACCTATCACGTAGAAGAGATAACGAAACACAACGATGGGGCTCTACAAGCCTGAAGCAAAAAATGCATGATAAAAAATTAATAATTACAAAGAGATCAATTTCCTTATGAAAAGAGATCAAAACCCTAAAAGTGAGAACCCTAGGATGAATAATTAATTATTAATTAACTATTAAAGGGCCTAAGTTTAGCTTAAGTGAAAATAAAGTAAAGGTGGCTTAATTAATTAATCAATATGATTAAATTAATTAAGTAAACAACCTATTACTCAACACCCCCCTTAAGATGAACTTAGGGAGAAGCTAAAAAACTAAGCATAAATTCACGATAGCTCAAGATGGGTCTCAGCAACTAGGTCGGATGAGGTTCCCATGTACAAATATAAAAGATCTCTCACAACAAGAGAAAAGGAGAAAACCTTATGAGAAAAACTCCTCCAAAAGAGAGAAATACATGTGAAGGACTAAGAATCCTCCAAACAAGAATGTCCCAAAAAGAATAAGAACAAGTGAAGGACTAAAGAAGCCTCCAAACAAGAGTGAAGGACTGAAGAAGCCTCCAACAAGAGTGAAGGTTGAAGAAGCCTCCAACCAAGAAGAAATTATCCCAAAAGATAGGAACAAAGGATGAACATGAATAAACCACTGAAGCATGAAGAAGCTACAAACACTATCGTTGAATGACTGCTGAAATGCTAAAAGAAGAACCTTTGCTAAAAATATGATGATCAGGATCAAGAAAACAAGAATTTGTATGAGTGCCCCCAATGACACTACTCAAATCTAATGGAAAACCAAGGCAAACATCAAGAACTCAAAGATACAGATGGCACACGTACCAATAGTCTGAAGCACTCATCAAATGAATATGGAAGGTCGACTCTTGAATGCAAGAGTGTCCATATGGTAAGTGACCCATCTCAATGAAATACAAGTAACAAGTCACTGATGTACTTTATATCTAAAATTACATAGGATGAAATATTGAATACATAGCTCACTCCAACAAAACCAAGGAAGCAGTATCACCAATAGTAGAAACCCCCCATAATGCTGACAAGGGAGAGTCATGACAGGTATATACTAAAATTGAATCTCAGAAACAAGTGCATGAAGAAGAACCAAGGACATTTGAATGTGAAAACATGAAAGTACTAGCAAATTATAAAGGGTGTGCAAAAAAAGGCACACACACATGAGTCAAGAATCAATGTGATTCACTATTGTCGTGGAAGGAACACTCACTAGACAAAGGTATGATGGAAAAAAAAGGAAAACTTCAATTCCCCATGGCACTTTATAGAATAGTGAAAGTACAATAATGGCACAATATGATGTGTAAGAATCCCAATAATACACATACAAAGTTGAGGAACTTTATTTTAGTGTGTTTACAGATGATAAATGCATGCAATGTGAGCCCATAAGGTCCAAAAGGACTACATCTTAAAATAAGGATTTTTGAAAAAAAAATTAAAAAAAAATCTAGAAACCACCTACACCACTGCAAAGAGCTTGAAACCAGCTTTCTGACGATATCTTGTTTTCCCATGTTTTCAATGTATCGTATCCAAAAGTTATGTCGAAAACACTAAAGGCAACTCCAAAAAAGAAGATCTGACTTTGACTGGAAATAATTGTAGAAAAATAGAAAAAACAAGAAAAAATACCTACACCACTGGATTGAGCTCAGAACCATCTTTCTGACAATGTTTTGTTTTCAAAAATCTGAGTTCAGATGCAAAAGTTATGGCCAAAATACCAAAACTACTCTAAAAGGGTTTGAGGGAATCCTGGCGATTAGACTAGCCACTAGCATTAACCGCTAGCGGTTAACTGATGGTGGCACCTGTAAGTGTTGTTTTTTTCTTTTAATTCTTGGATTTCATGTCATACCAGGTCGTGTGGCCCATAAATGAAAAAAATTAGCCTCCCAAAGTCACTGTGTCCGATTTTGACGATTTTAAAGTCGATTTATGGGTTTTTGGGTGCTTTAAACATGATGGTGAGGTCCGTTTGGGCTAAAAATACTCCAAAATTGTAAGTACCCTCTGGATTTTGAAACCCTCTAAAACTTCAAGCCCTCGCAGTTCTGATGCCATGAATCCAAATTTGATGAAACAAAGGTCAATCTTGACTAATTTGAGCATTTCAGACATGATGGTGAGGTCCAAATTGATTCAAAATACATAGAAAATTCACTTTAAGGTAGGATCCTCAAAAGACGAATAGGAAGCGACAAATTTGAAGCTCTAATACCATGTTGAAGTTGATAAACCTACCTCACAGAACCTAGTGAACACCTGCAAGCAAATAACCTATCGCGTAGAAGAGATAATGGAACACAACAATGGTGCTCTACAAGCCTAAAGCAAAAAATACATAATCAAGAGTTAATAATTACAAAGAGATCAATCCTTATGAAAGGAGATCAAAACCATAAAAGTGAGAACCCTCTAAGGATGAATAATTAATTATTAATTAATTATTAAAGGGCCTAAGTTTAGCTTAGTGAAAATAAAGTAAAGGTGACTTAATTAATTAATCAATATGATTAAATTAATTAAGTAAACAACCTATTACTCTAACAAGAAACTATCAAATTCTAAAATATATGCATGAATACCAACCAAGGAGAAAGACCTAAGATGAGCGATAAGGTCAAATATCCTAAGGAATGAGAGACTGAGAAAAAGGATTTATATATTAGTTATGTAAATCCAAACCCTAATCAAGGTATAATAAGCATGAATAAATTCAAACCCTAGGAAATTTGGAAATGATTAGAAAAATAGAATAATATCAAATCTAAAATACTAAAAAAATGTGAAGGTTTAGCCCTAAGGTTAAACCATATACATATAAGAATGGAGGGATTCACCAACATATAAATGAAAATAATCTTTCTTTAAAATTAATCTAGGATAATCCAATAAGATGCATACACATCAATATAAATTAACCTAGATTAATTGCTTTCAGTTGTGGGATTGATTATTGAACAATTACATGTTATTATAGGAAATTACATGTGAATATGTTAGTGTACTTAGGTGTAGGAATGATGAAGACTAATAATCTTGATGTACCAAATAAGTTACCTACCTTGAGTTTGAAAAGGACTATTCTTTCTTTATAGTCTACTTTGGAATAAAAAATATTATCAATTTTGTTGTGGGTCAATCTTGTGGATTTGGGTCAATTTCATGGCTACAATTTTTTTCATGACCCATTGATTTGATATGGGGTATTGTGCTCTTACACTCTTTGATTAATTAGATTCTTGACTATATGCTAACTATTAATGACTAGTAATATTTAAAAATACCTTGAAGAGGCTACTAGATCACTACAATAAATTATTCTTAGGTCAACCGCCTAAAAAGATTGACTTTATGGTTGTAAATAAGCAAGGACATCAATCTTTATAAATGCAAATGCTTTGAAATGATGATGTAGAATTAAGTTCTTTTAAGTTTTCCAATTAAAGTGTTTATAGAATGCATCTTCTCTACATATAATTGATGCAAATAATTACTAGATATGATAGGATGTGAAATTAATGTAATTGGAATCCTTCAAATACAAGTAGAGTCATAAATCACATATAACATTTACCATATTGGGTCAAGGTGGGAAAGGAATGTGTAGGAGTCAACAAAAATTTAAATTCAAACTTTAAAAATTTAGGGGTTAGACATTTGGGTGGGGGATCAATTTTATGCCTAAAAGATTGATTTGCGACATGTAAAATTAAGATCTAGGCAATAAATGAATATTTGAATATAGTGGAAAATAATAGATATAATGAATGTTGAATATGTGGAAATATGTACAACTATGGATAAAAAAGACTCAAACATAATAAATAAAAAGTAAACAAAGACGTGTAATGACATGAATGAATGAGTCCAACTTTATAAAAAATATACATTCTTTGTTCATGTATAAATACATTAAATAATTCTATAAAAATAATTCCAAAATAAAATAGAAATTGACATAAATATACAACTTTGGCCATTACAATAGTATAATAATGGAACGTTTAACTTATCCAAGTACAAAAGTGTCACAATTCAAACAATTTTTAAAGAAAGACTAGTGCACATTAACATATTAAAGTTAGCACACTTCAATACACGAATAAATAATTTTTTAAACTATTTTAAATTTATTAAATTTAATCCCATCCACAAGCGAGGAGGCCAATATGTTTATTTATCTTATAGAAAATAAGATCTAAAAGAACCTACAAAGAAAATAATAGCCAAATGTAAAAACCCCAAACGTCAATAAATTCTCTAGCAAGTTTAATAAGATTTCAGTTCATCCTTTGGCCAAGCATTGCCATGGAACTTCAAAATTGCATTAACTTTACGTAAACAATCTGATAAAGAATTTAACCAAGTAGCAATGCTTTCAGATTGGGTTTGTTATTTTTACTATATATTCATGAAGACTAGAAGAAATGGAAAGAACAATAAACAGCCATAGAAATCAGATCTGTACACCACAAACAAACAAATTTATTTTGCCAATTGTTGGAAGCAATTCATAAAAAAGAATGCTCTATATATACAATTTTGAAATACATGGTAAAATCCTATCCCCCATTCCAATCTGATAACAAATTTGAAATTTACAGTGGCACGACTGAATCTAAAAAGCATTCTGTGAAGAACAAATCCTCCCTGGAGTTAGCTTGTAATTGTAATCAGCATCAGTGAAGAACATTTCCTGCCATGGATCCATCTGGTTGGAGAAACAAGAACGTAAATCATCAGAGAATGAATAATGGGTCTCATCTTTTTCTCTCTCCATTTCCAAGATGGGTTTAGAGATCTCAGGAAAAGCATGTTCAAAGGAGCTCTGTGCAGACAGAATTTCATCTGGTGTTGTTGACCGCCATTATCAAAACAAGTTGAAACCAGAGCTTCGTTCTTGGCTGAATTTGAATCCTCTCCAAATTCAAATGTTTCACCATCTTCGGATTCAACCCTAATAAAGACTTTACAACCGCGGAGCACAGAAATCTCAGTAGCTTTCTTGAAAAGACCCGCTTTCCTGTCATGAAAGGTCTTCTGTTGTTTGGGTTTGTCTGTTCGGTAAGCGACCTCGAGTTTTCTTTTGCCCGTGATTGCTTCACCAAACACACTTACAATCTTAGGAAACTCAGACCACTAAAATCACTGTGGATGGTGCTTTCCTTGAGTTTAAAGGAAATCTGTATTATCTTTACGTGAACATCTTTCAATTTATAGCTGTTTTCCTGGTGTGATCCAGTCCAAATCACAAGAAATTATTTTTTATTTTTGCTTTTTGCTTTTTCTAGTTCTCGTGATAATGACTGATATAAATGGGTTTACGTCAAGTAATAGGATTGCAAGGTCTTGGGGATAATATATGTTCTAGTGTAATTCATAATCATGCCAGAACTATTAAATTTTAACTACAACTATTTAAAAAATAAATAAATTATTCAACTTTCTACGGGCACTAAGATATTGCATTCTCAATTTCATAGTTGAGAGTTAATAAATGAACAATTTTCAAATAGGACAACAGTTTCTTAATTTCACCAAAATTTCAAATTATATCATGTTATCAGACTGTCTAATATATAACAAAAAAAATAGCACACCCCATCAGCAAAATGATTGAACAAAGGTCCATTTTTTAATAAATAAATGAAAAAATATTAAGATGAGCCCACTAGCGATCATATCCATATTGAAAGATGAGTAAGTTCAAGAGCTAGGATATATCATTTTTCTTGTAATCTTTGTTGCAAATGACAAAATCACGAACTAAGTAAATAGGCATCTAATTTATGCTAATACTATCATTGTTAATGTTGACCTTTGTACGTAGTCTACAACTACAATTACTAATCATTTTTTTTTTCTTGTAAGCTCTACACTCAATCACAAAATCATGAACTAATATTATGACTACTACTATTGACCTTTGTACTTAATGTATCACAACAGATATAAAAAATATTTCTTGTATTGACTTCTCCTATGATAATATAAACTCCCTTTGTAGAAGTTCTTAGAAAATTCTCATGTGACCAGACAAATTTGATTTGTGCTAAAATTTGAGGAACCACTAGTTCTATAGGTAAGTGTGCATGATTAAACAGAGTGAGGGGTTGGGCTATCACTTAGTTCAACATCAAGTTCCTTGTTAGAGGGATGGCACCAATCAACATGGGTATTCTCTACTAGAACACACATGATGGGAGAACATGCCAGTGGACCCACTTGAGCCTTCTTCACCAGGGAATGATTGACATGTGAAAGAAGATATAATTTGTTTCAAGTTTTGAATGATTTCAACATACATGTACATTTGACTTGGTATTTAAAGCCCTCAAGCACAGATAACCTATGTTGCTGCTATTTATAGTTTGATTATGGTCTTCCAACTCCCCCATACAAATGCCAACAATCATACAAGAATCAAAACTTAACAAAATCAATATAAACATTTTCAAAACTTGTTCAAAATTCAAAACATGTTTTGACATCTATTACATCCCTTTAAAATTGATTTAGTTTTAGTTTTTATTGTTCTACATGTTTACATAATTCATATCACCATTTACAAAAGTCATTAATTCTTCTCGAGCAAGTGTTGCAACTGGATCAACTAATTCATTGGTTGGCATATTTGTTCCATTCTCAACAAAAGCATCATAACATGGATCATCCTCACCTTGCACAACATCTAATGTCATATTATGCAATATAAAACAACAACTAATGGTTTTCAAAAGCATTTCCAAATTTGGATGCCACATTTTTTATTCCAAAATCTGCGACATTTTTTTAGGCTTCCAAATGCACGCTCTACCACAATATGTGTTGATGACAACTTAAAATTGAATTCCCTCTGACTAGTTATTACACCACTGATAAAAGGTGTAACTAACCATGTCAGCAATGGATACCTACCATCTCCAATAATGTACTCTCTCATATTTAATGGGCCAATTGACATTCGATGACCATTTAATCTCTATCCACCTTCACACATTTTATGGAAACATGAATTTTGTAGAAGTCTAGAATCATTTACATAGCCACCACCCTGTAAAAATGTCCATGAAATACATATTACTATCAACAATTTCTTGTAATGTGAAAGATACCGAACCAATTTTTTTAATTTTTCAATTACAACGAGCAAAGCAATACACAATTGTTACGGTTAGTACGTAAACCAAACGATGCGGGATTCAACTCTAACCAAGAATGTACACCAGGATCCCGAGTTGGGCAAGGTGTGAACATATGGTAAGAGGATCTCAATGCAATGTTGATAAAGGAACTCTAACCAAGAATGCCCTGGAAGACGATGAGCATATGGTCAGAGGGTCTTAATGCAATGTTGATACAAATAACTCTAACCAAGAATGCGTAAGAGAATGACGAGCATGTGGTCAGAGGATCCCTACCAACTACAATTGCTGAAAGTAAAATCAACGCCAAGCATGTGCTTTCAATCCTAGGGAGGGGATGGAGCTACCATATGGCGGAGGTACTTTAAACTACAATGCAATTAAATGTAAGTAGGTTGTAGGCCAGCCTCTTCCACAAATGTGGGAATACAATGAAATAGGCAAGATAATTAAATTAGTTGAACAGTACTACTGAACAACTTTACAATGAGAATAATCCTACAAGTAACACTGTATTAGAATTCTCCAAATGTTGCAAATGATATCAATTGTTTCTCTAACTCCAAGAGACTCTCAACCATGAAAACAAGCCCCAAAACTCCAACTATTGAAAATTGATATGACAAACCAGCAAGCTAAAACTACAGACCAGCAACTCATAAACTCACAAAAATGCTCATAACTACTCCGGATGACATGAGACCAAGTGCAATGGACTCCTAAGAAGATGGCGATCAATTTATGAAAAAGAAACAGTTGCAAAACCCACTCAATGAATTATCTAAATATTTGCCAGACATGACGAGGAAGAACAGCCTCAAGAGGGGCGACTTCTGCAAAATAAAACCCAATTCTGCATAATAAAATCTGAAAATTGACACAAAGGGGCGCCCAGCATAGACAAAAGGAAGTATGCAATACCCAAAATGAATATCTTTTGATTTTCTGATTTATGAATGAAACTATAGATTCAACCCTATTATCAGCAACTCCAGAAAATGACATAAAATGCAATAAACTAAACTACAATGCAAAAATCGAGCTACAATGCAAACCTCACTACAAAACTCTCAAAAACAACTAAATCTCCACTAGATGCTATCTCTCAAGCATGAAGTCAAGCCAAGGCTAGGAGGCATTCATTCCTCGAAGCAGTCCAGCAACCATTTCAACAGCATAAGAATACTCAAGATGACGGATCACAAATTAAGAACTTAGGCGCCCATTTATAACTTTTGAGAAGCCTTCCCCGAAGCTTCTAGAAACCCTAAATTTTCCCTCCAAGAAGTGGCATCACTTTTCCTTCAAGGCAATTTTTGATTTTTAAATAAATTTCATCTCTTCAAAAAGGCATCCAACTTATGGCTTTAATTTTTGACTTTGATAAATATAAAATACCCTCAATGAGGCACCACCCCTTAAAGACCACCTTTTAACACATCATTAAGTTATGAGACTAGGCCAAGGGATAATATAACATTATTAAATGAAATGACTTATCTCTCCAAAATGCATCCCAAGGCCAAATTGAACAAACCAACTGAGTCGACTGAAGAGGAAAGCCAACTGTGCCGAGAACGACAGGACCATTGCCAGAAATAGAATTTACTAAAAATAGTAAATTCCTGAAGGTGCTCAGAATGCCAAGAAAAACACACCACAATGAAGCTCTCTGAAAACCCAGAAAGAATCCGCCATTCAATCATTAATTCACAAGCAATAGCAACCTCCAAAACACGAAACCCTAATTTCACATTCTGAGTAGCCTACGGGTCTCCGGAATAGGCCAACGGTCAACTGAAAAGATCATGCTCGAGAAGGGGACATTATAGTCCGCCCTCCCCAAGATTGCTTGTCCTCAAGCAATCGCAACCCTGGATGTTGCAGAATCTCATCATTCTCCCAAGTCGCATCCTCCATAGGCAAGTTCTTCCACTTCACCAAATATTCTCTGATTGTCCTTTTTCTCAAAGGACGCTCTCTGGAATCAAGAATCTCTTATGGAATCAAAACTAACTGTCCTTCTTCATCCAAAGGTGGCAACTGTGATGAAGCAACAACATTGTGTCCAAGTGCCTTCTTGAGGCGAGACACGTGGAAGACATTGTGTACTCTGCTATTAGAGGGTAGCTCCAACTCATAAGCTACTGCCCCCACCTTTCTAATAAGCTTGAATGGCCCATAGCAATGAGGTTTGAGCTTCTCAGCTCCACTCTTCTTGAGAGTAGACTTTCTGTAAGGCTGTAGTCAAAAATAAACCATATCTCCAACCTCAAAAGAGTGCTCAACACGTCGTTGATCAGCGTACATCTTCTGTTGATTCTGTGCAATCTGAATATTGTTCTTCAATGATTTCAAGATATCCTGACTCTGCTGCAACAAATTCTTGGCTTGAGGGGCTTTGCTATCACCAAACACCAAATCAGCAAAGCTAGGAGCCTCATAACCGTAAAGAGCCATGAAAGGTGACATCCTTATTGACATGTGAAAAGAAGAATTATAGTAATACTCGCCTATGTGAATCCATTTCACCCATGCTCTTTGTTGCTCTGAAACATAGTTTCTCAGATAGCCTTCCAACCATTTGTTCACTATCTTTGTTTGTCCATCGGTTTGCAGGTGATAACTAGTGCTTGGAGTAAGCACTGTACCACTAATCCTGAAGACTTCTTGCCAAAAGGTACTTAGGAACTTGTTGTCCCTATCACTCACAACATTTTTTGGCAACCCATGCAATCTAAACACCTCATGAAAAACAAATCTGCAACTTGTTCTGCTGAAAAAAAACAAGTGGTGGCAAAGAAATGGGCAAACTTTGTTAATCTGCCCACCACAACATAGATACAGTCTTTGCCCTGGGCCTTCGGCAACCCAGTGATGAAGTCCATTTATATGCTTTCCCATTTTTGATTGGGAATGGGGAGAGGTTGCAACAAACTGGCTAGTAGAGTATGCTCATTCTTGTTCATTTGACAAGTGGGACACTCCTGAATGTAGCGTTGAACTTCTCTTTTCAGCCCTTTCCAAGAAAACCTTTCCTGAATCTGCCTATATGTCTTGAAGAACCCTTGATGGCCAGCAAGGGGAATGTCATGAAATGTCAACAAAATTTTATTTTTGAGCTTGGAATCAGTCACCAAAAATATTATACCCTTGTAATGTATCAGCCCTTCAACCACCTTGTACCTTTCGTCATGAAAAGTACCCTCAAGGATGCTCGTTGCAAACTGATTTTTGGCATAATCGACAAGCAACATGTTCTTCCAATCAGTGGTAAGCTCACATAATGAGCTCAAATGAGGTCTCCTAGATAGAGCATCGGCCATAATGTTGTTTTTACCCCTGACATATTGAATGTCAAAATTGTAAGCTTGAAGCTTACTCACCCACTTTTGTTGCCTGTCGTTCAAATCTTTTTGATGCATGAAATGCTTGAGACTATTGTGATCAGTCTTGACCAAAAACTTGCTCCCCACCAAATACTGTCTGAACTTAGCTAATGCATGCATAATGGCAAGCATTTCCTTGTCATAGATGGAGTAGGTCCTTTCAACACCTCTTAATTTTTTTCTCTCAAACACAATGGGATGCTTGTCTTGCATCAAAACAGCCCCAACTCCTTCACTGGATGCATCACACTGTAGCTCGAAAGGCTTGGAGAAGTCTAGAATAGCTAAAACCGAACAAGAGCTCATGATCCTCTTAAACTTATCAAAAGTAGTTTGGGCCTTTTCTGACCAACAAAAGCCCCCTTTTTCGTGAGGTCAGTAAGAGGTGCAGCATTCTACGAGTAGCCCTTCACAAATCTTCTGTAAAATCCACAAAGACCCAAGAATCCTTTCAACTGAGTCAAATTCTCAGGAGGTGGCCAATCAACCATTGCTTTGATCTTTTCAGGATCAACCCTAACTCCTTCAGCACTAATTATATGACCAGGGTAAAGTAGCTCCTTCATACCAAATTCACATTTGGATTCCTTGGCAAACAAACTCTCTGATTTTAGGATGCTAAGCACTTCCTCCAAGTGCTTGAGATGTTCTTCCCATGTCTTGCTGAAGATCAGAATGTCATCAAAAAATATCAATACACACTTCCTCAACTGCTTCTGAAAGACTCTGTTCATACAAGACTAGAAGGTAGCGAGAGCATTAGTCAACCCAAAAGGCATGACTAGAAACTCGAAGTGGCCATAGTGGCATCTAAATGTTGTCTTCTCAACATCAGATCCTCTCATCCGAATTTGGTAGTAGCTTGATCTCAAATCGATCTTTGAAAATAACTTGGCTCCATGTAGCTCATCAATGAGCTCATCTATCCTCAGAATGGGGTATCGATTTTTGATGGTGCTTTGATTCAAAGCATGATAGTCCACACACATGTGGATGGTACCATCCTTCTTCTTCACAAGAACAACTACTGAAGCGAAGGGACTCTTGCTTGGATGAATGAAGCCCATCTCCAAGAGTTCTTGAATGTTTCTCTCAATTTCATCCTTCTGCTTCTTAGGGTACTGATAGGGAGTTGTAATAACAGGTTTAGCTCCTTCCTTGAGCTCTATGACATGCTCTGAACCCTGTTCAGGAGGTGGTCCATGAGGAAAATCAGCAAACACCTTGCTCTTCTTTGTGAGTAAAGACTGAATATTAGGAGGATAGTCTCTCTTTGTTTCAATCGGACTAGCAGGAAGAATCATACATTCTGCAGCCCACTCAACTTGATCATTACGAATCAGCCTTGCCATTCTCTTGAATGACACAATTTGAGGACCACCATTGGACATTCCTCTTAGCACTACCTTCTTCCCATCGGATTGAAACTTGAGCTCCATGGTTTGCAGATTTAGAGAGATCTCTCTGAGTGAACACAGCCATTGAATTCCTAGAATGGCATCCATATCTCCAATGTTGACCACATAGAAGTCGTCCTTGACATCATAGTTTCCCAATTGCATAGTCATGTTTGAGATCTTCTTGGTGCATGAGATGTGAAACCCATCAACAACCATAACCTTGAAGCCTTCAAACTCTTTTGTTTGCAGCCCCT
Source organism: Sequoiadendron giganteum (assembly GCA_007115665.2). Taxonomy (NCBI): domain Eukaryota; kingdom Viridiplantae; phylum Streptophyta; class Pinopsida; order Cupressales; family Cupressaceae; genus Sequoiadendron; species Sequoiadendron giganteum. The sequence goes on from CM021101.1 coordinate 518,928,719, forward strand.
TCTTTGCCACCACAACTTCATCAATGAAGTTATGTGTTGCTCCAGTGTCAATCAAAGCAACTATTTGCTGCCCCTTAATCATCCCTCGAACTTTGAAGGATTCATTCTTTTGAAAGCTCAAAAGTTGAGCCAAAGTAACTCCACTTCCCTTTTCATCTTCAGACTCTTCTGGAGCTCTTTCCCTTTCATTGTCATCAAAATCAGACTGTTGGTCTGAAGAATCAAAATTACTTTCTTCAGCTGAATAGTATTCAATTTGATGAAATTTTCCCCCTTTTGGGAAAACGTGGTCTTGGGACCATTTTTCTCTACACTGGAAACATAACCCCTTTCTTATGAGTTCGTTAAGTGTCTCTGGATCCAATCTTGTAACTTGAGGTTTATGCTGTTGGAACTCCTTATGAGAAGGTCTTTTTCCTTTATCCCTTTTGTGAAATGGTGGCTTGGGTTGAAACTTTGCTTTCGGAGCAGCCCACTCCATGTTTCTTTCTTTCTTCGTTGCCTCCTGTAGGGAGGGTGGATCAAAAGCTTTAATCCAACCCTTGAGTGGTTCCATCAATCCTTCACTGAATAGGATCACCAAACGCCTCTCAGTAACTCTTGTGACCATGACTGAGAGTCTCTGAAACTCGGCTATGTCGGCATCAATAGTGCCATGTTGCCTAAGCTATGCCAAATCTCGAAAATGCACTTTCGGAACTTTTTTCTCAAATCTCTCTATGAGCCTATTGGTGAACTCATCATAGGTAGTGATAGACCGATGACCCAAAGTGACTAGGCCATGGTACCACCACTTGTGCGCCACCCCATCTAGGTGTAGCGTAGCGAACTTAATCGCCTCTTCTTCCGCCATGGGTTTAAGAGCTAGATAGTTGTCTAACTTCTGTAGCCAAGCTCTGGCTGAACTGTTGTCACTCTCATCAAAATGTGGAAGCGTAACCTTGTTGATGACATGATGCAACTCCCCATGTACTATTGTTCTTCTTGGTTCATAATGTCTTCCTTTTCCTTTATTCTTCCTTTTATGATCCAAAATATCATTGTAAGACATATCCGCCTTAATTTCATCAGGGAGAGAATCATACTCAGTACGGCCGAGTCTCAACTGTTCAACAAATGAAGCATTCTCTTCTGGATCCAATTGAGGGTTCACTAGTGCCAAGAAGGTGGGTTTGAACGGTCTAGAAGGAATGTATGTGTTGTTTGAAGCAGGCTAAGCAACATGTCCATTATGCTGGTTGGTGGCACTGTGTTCTCCCCTATGTCCTAGATTGTTCTGTGGAGTTGGGTTCTGACCCACTTTCCCCAACATGAGAGATACCATATCCAGTAAGGCATCCATCTTCCTCTCGAATCTCTTTCCTAGACTTGACGATCTTTCTCTTCCCTTCCCCCTATCATCTCTGTTACCACCCGATGTCCTCTCATTATCCTCCATTTCTTCTCCCAGAGAAGATTCCCAATTTTCTCTTAATACCTCTGAAGTTGTCTGACCTTTCGAAGCCTGATGCCACTGAAACTGACCGGTAGCCTTCTTGTATTCCCTTGCTAAGCATCTCTATTCTCTATTACTCATAGAAGGTTTGTTTCACGGGATGGCACAATGCATGGCTCTGATACCACTGAAAGATACCAAACCAATTTTTTTAATTTTTTAATTACAATGAGCAAAGCAATACACAATCGTTAAGGTTAGTACGCAAACCAAACGATGTGGAATTCAACTCTAACCAAGAATGTACACCAGGATCCCGAGTTGAACAAGTTGTGAAAATATGGTCAGAAGATCTCAATGCAATGCTGATAAAGGAACTCTAACCAAGAATGCGTCGGAAGACGACGAGCATATGGTCAGAGAGTCTTAATGCAATGTTGATACATAGAACTCTAACCAAGAATGCATTGGAGAATGACGAGCATGTGGTCAGAGGATCCCTACCAACTACAATTGCTAAAAGTAAACTCAATGCTAAGCATGTGCTTTCAATCCCAGGGAGGGGATGGAGCTACCATATGGCGGAGGTACTTTAAACTACAATGCAATTAAATGTAAATAGGCGGTAGGCCAGCCTCTTCCACAAACGTGGGAATACAATGAAATAGGCAAGATAATTAAAATAGTTGAACAATACTAATAAACAACTTTACAATGAGAATAATCCTACAAGTAACACTATATTAGAATTCTTCAAATGTTTTACAAATGATATCAATTGTTTCTCTAACTCTAAAAGACTCTCAACCATGAAAAACAAGCCCCAAAACTCCAACTATTGAAAACTGATATGACAAACCAGCAAGCTGAAACTACAGACCAGCAACTCATAAACTCACAAAAATGCTCATAACTACTCCGAATGACATGAGACCAAGTGCAATGGACTCCTAAGAAGATGGCGATCAATTTATGACAGAGAAACAGCTGCAAAACCCACTCAATGAATTATCTAAACATTTGCCAGGCATGATGAGGAAGAACAGCCTCAAGAGGGGTGACTTCTGCAAAATAAAACCCAATTCTGCATAATAAAATCTGATAATTGACACAAAGGGGCACCCAGCATAGACAAAAGGAAGTATGCAATACCCAGAATGAATATCTTTTGATTTTTTGATTTATGAATGAAACTACAGATTCAGCCCTATTATCAGCAACTCCAGAAAATGACATAAAATGCAATAAACTGAACTACAATGCAAAACTCGAGCTACAATGCAAACCTCACTACAAAACTCTCAAAAACAACTAAATCTCCACTAGATGCTATCTCTCAAGCATGAAGTCGAGCCAAGGCTAGGAGGCATTCATTCCTCGAAGCAGTCCAGCAACCATTTCGGCAGCATAGCAATACTCAAGATGACGGATCGCAAATTAAGAACTCAGGCGCCCATTTATAACTTTTGAGAAGCCTTCCCCAAAGCTTCTAGAAACCCTAACTTTTCCCTCCAAGAAGTGGCGTCACTTTTCCTTCAAGGCAATTTTTGATTTTTAAATAAATTTCATCTCTTCAAAAAGGCGTCCAACTTATGGCTTTAATTTTTGACTTTGATAAATATAAAATACCCTCAATGAGGCGCCACCCCTTAAAGACCACCTTTTAACACATCATTAAGTTATGAGACTAGGCCAAGGGATAATATAACATTAAAATATAACATTATTAAATGAAATGACTTATCTCTCCAAAATGCATCCCAAGGCCAAATTGAACAAACCAACTGAGTCGATTTAAGAGGAAAGCCACTGTGCCGAGAACGATAGGACCACTGCCAGAAATAGAATTTACTAAAAATAGTAAATTCCTGAAGGTGCTTGGAATGCCAAGAAAAACACACCACAGCGAAGCTCTCTGAAAACCCAAAAAGAATCCGCCATTCAATCATTAATTCACGAGCAATAGCAACCTCCAAAACATGAAACCCTAATTTCACCTTCCGAGTAGCCTACGGGTCTCCAGAATAGGCCAACGGTCAACTGAAAAGATCATGCTCGAGAAGGAGACATTACATAATGACATACTATAGTTATGATCATGATCATACCAATCAGTAGAGCACTCATTAGGTGGAAGATGAAATTGAATGTGAGTTACATCTATAGGTCCACAACAATTTGGAAATCATTGTTTTAGATGAACTTCTTATTTTACATGCTCAAGTTTCATGTGGTTACTAGGCCATTGGATATGACATCGAAATCAAATATAAAATACATTAATGAACTTATTTACAACTCTTACCACAGTTGACTTTCCACAGCCAAATAGTTCACTAATGTTAAGCATTGTCACCTTAGATAACAATCATAAAACTACAATGGCAACCTGTTTCTCTACTAGAAGGACACTACTTTTTATAGATGTAGCAAATGAATATGGTATTTCACCTTGTTTTAGGTCATCATTCAAATTTTCACAAAGATTTTTAAATAATGCATACAACAACTTGAAAATGCTACGAAAACGTTCATCATAACATCTAACTTGAAAAATGTAGTGGTTCCACCAATGCAAAGAGCGTGGTTTCACATACCAATCCCCCTAAATCCTTCCTTCTAATTGAGAAATAGATAATGTTTCGACAATATCACTTTCTAGCTCAGAAGTGATTATATGAAGCATTGTTTCCATGTCATCTAATTCCATATTTGACTATTGTCTTATTTCAAATAAATCTATTCTTTGTAGATCTTAATATTTTTGTATAATGTTTGAGTTTTGAAGATCATTCCAAATTTTTAATGCCAGCTAAATAATATTTGATGCAGTGGCAAGATCTTTTCTTAATTGAATTGGAATTCATTATGCAATAGTGATCTCCTCCCTGCAAAACCACATAATTTAAAAAACTCAATAAGTTTATGAGGCTTATATACAAGAATAATAAGAACACTATAGAGAAATACACTATGGTAAATTTAACAATGCAAAAATAGGAAAACATTAAAATTTCACCCATTCATATATATTTCCTATTAAAAGGCAATGATGTATAGGAAGGAAAATAAATGTTGTCTTATCAAAGGAGGTAAAATCTCTCATGTTCTATGCTACCTATTCTAAAGAGAATCCTACAAAGGTCCTAAATCTCCATTGGAAGAACTGTGGCAGTATTTTTTCCTTTGCATATGATAGTAAAGTCATTGCAGGTGTCCAACCACAAAGCCAAGAAAGTGCTTTAAAACTACTACTACAATGTAAACCTATGACTGAAACTGGATAGGAATCTGAAAATTTTATATGTAAAAAATTTGAAAGGAAATTTGTCCTCAAAAAACTCATTAAGGATTTATATACACTCCTTTCCTAATTATCAAAAATATTTGAAGCAAAGCATTTTTTTCTTCATTTGATCCATCACCAAATAACAAAATTTAAAATACAACCAGATCTAACTAGAATTTAAAATCAGTCTTACATTAGTTGAAAAAAAACAAAATATTCCAAACCATTAATACTGCAACAATAACATTATATTCATGTATATAAGTGTAGAGGAGGGGGGCCAACCACACCAAGGCTCCAGGTCATAGAGAGCTGGGAGAGGAGAGTTTCTCTAATCTACCTCAATTTGTATAAGAGATTTTAGATCAAGGATAGAGAATGAAGAGAACTTTCAAGTGTTGTTGTCACTCTACTAACTTAAGAGATTTGATGAGGCTAAACGAGCTAGTTTCTGGAACCCAAACCATACCCCAAACAACTCTCTGCCCGAGGACAACAATTCAGGTCAGAGATGGCAGCGTGGCGCACTGGTGTCTCTCTAGGGCACTGGCATCCGTACAGCCAAAAAGTGTAAAAGTACAAAACGAAATGCAAAAACCTACTAATGCTCTAGCAAGTGAAGTTTAAAGTACTAAACTGAATAATAAATGACTGAATAATAAATGACTGAATAAATAAAATAACTAGAAAGATGATAAAGAAGATGATAGAAATAAAAGGTGGTAAAGACTAACTCATGATGATTCCAGTTCACTAGAAATCTCCACACGTGCGTATACCTACACACAACCAAGAGAGGAAAAATGTTGGGGTTGTATAGAGGTTTGTCATAGTCAAACCCCCGCTTTGGTGTTTCCACCTCCATGGACAACCAGAAAAGCCATGAGATAGAAAATGCAATCAAGAGAACAATATAAAGGATACCAAACAATAACAATAACATAATGCTACATAAATCAAGTGATAATGTTCTGGAAATGGAGAAATTGAACAATATCACATTCTCAATTGAGGTGCCCTCAAGCACGTAGAGGATGCAAGCTTGGTAAGGTCTACGTTGCCACAATAATGAAGAAGCAGTTCCTCAGGACACCAAGTCATAATTCCAATGGTGGAAAAAGTACAACAAGACGTAAAGAAGATGTATAGGAGCTCAAGAATCATGAAGCCGAAATAAAGCCAGCATGTGAGGTTGTGTAGAAGATGGAGTGGATTGCTAAAGAGATGAAGTGAAGTTGAAAGATAGGCATTTAAAGGAGATTTAGGAGGGAAAGAGTCATTCTCGAGTCGATAGGAAGGCACAAAGGCGTTACACTTCATCACCAATGGAGAACATAACGTTTCTATGGATTCTAGAGGCAGGAATTTTTCAGGGATAACAGTGCGTCGTGTAGTTGTCCACACATTGTGTGCACGTCCCTAATAGAAATTCCCCCACTAACACAAAGGAAAAGCGTCAAGTAGATGCATTACAGATAGGTTATATGAAATTTCTTAGTTGGGTTTGATTTTCCTAAAGTGGAGGGTGTAAAAGGGGAATTTGCAAGAGAGGTGCAAATTCACGCCTATATATTTTGCCCCCACTTTAGCGAGCATGAGTGTTAATGAATGTTCAGTAAAGTAGATCAAAAAAGTTTATAAATGTATACCTGAACCTTCAAGGAAGTAGACCCTAATCTGGTGAATCCCAAAAGCGCATGGCAGGAAAATAACTCCACAAGTACTCTCTCCTGAGGAGGTTCGAACAAAGGACTCAGTAGATCCTTGGAACTACAGAGTTGATCAAAGTGCACCGAAGGCACGTAGACCAACTATGGAAAAATCCTACTTGATGCAAGTTCTTCACAAGCCCTCTGACCTGTAAAGAAGGCACCCTTAGGTACTCTCTCTTGAAGGAAGCCCGCTATGAGGGGACTTCGTAGATTCAGATTTGGAAACTAACTTCACAGGTGCACCTGTAAAGCACTATGTTAATCTACAGACAAAACATGTTAGAAAACACAAAGTAGCCACATACGAAAATAATCAAGTAGATAATCACACAGACTATTATAAATTGAAGGAGAATCTTTCAAAGGGGTCCCTTAGGAACCCTTCAAAAGAAAAGGGGTCCACTCAAGGGACACTCAGTTTGAAAGTACAAGAATGTTTTTCACAAATCAATTCAACATCAAGGAATCCTTTTGAAAGATGTTCACTTCATCAAGGAATTAGAAAGGAAGAATTCCCCCTCGCAAGGGGAAGGTCAGAACTTCAGTCGCACGAGAGGGTGTTCCCTCCTGGAGGAAATTTTTTCAAATTCTTTCTTTATGAACCCATGTTGAAGGAAAAATATTCTGCTAGGGGTCCTTGTTGAGGAATGTGATTTTTGAAAAATATTTTGGAAATATTTTCAAGAAAATATTTATTGGCCATCGAATGCATTTTCTGAAAATCAAAGTTGACATGATAGCCCCCCCTTACCATGGTGTGTGTTGAATGCAGAGGCATGTGACATCCTAAGGAGAGAAAATCAAGAATGAAAAAGTGATGTTGTAGCCCGCAGAACATAACGAGATGAAACTATAGTAATGTTGTTGCACACACGAGGGACAACACATGAGCACCACAACATCATGAAACAAGCATGAAAGATAAGAGAGAAAATATGTGATAAGAAACAATAACACAAAGTAAGAAAAAGAGATAAGAGAACAAAAATGCAAGAAGGGACAATAACATCATGAACAAGGGACAAGGGTGATCTAATATTTCGGGGTCAGAGCTACTCATAAATATAGATAAATAAGTGTAATAATATATATAAATGAGTTGTCATCAACCCCCTACTATATCAGACCATATGAATAATGCACGTGAAGACAAAATTAAAATAAAAAATTGGGTCAATATGGAAGGGAGGCCTAAATGCCCCCAACACTTTGCATTGTCCTCAATTGTCAAAAATCAATACACAACAGAGGAAGAATGATGTAACTGTTACCTATTTTAGCTACTAGCTCAAACAAGTAGAGCTATTTATATTTTTCAAAGAGAAATAAAAGGTACATTATACTCTGCTATGTTATATCCATGTGCATATAGAAATTACCAAAAGATTGCATTACTACAATTACATTATGAAAATGCATACAACAGAGAATAGAGTGAAACATTTTTTGCAAAATGTAGTCTTTGTTGATAATATAAATGTATGGTGTCCCACACAAGCCGTGAGACTAACTATTTGAATGCAAATGATGGAAAAGACTATATATTTATAGATACAAGAAGAAAAAGATGCATATATAAAGAGAGGGGACCCATCATTGCTTGAATGACAAATCCCAATTGAGTTGCTTTGCATCTACTACTACTCCTCTTGCTTGTTCAACTCCCTTTGCTCTAATGCTCTGGAAGGTTGCTCAAGTGCTCCAAAAAATCCTACATGTGAGAGAGAGTTTGTTAGAGAAATGAAGGATCGCCAATCAATATATATGCAAACATCCATAGACATATAGTCTGATCCTCATAAACATTAAAATAGCTTGCATACCATAGATGTCTAGGAAAATAGAAAGGCTATCATAAACATCTATCATATGCTCTATTTTATCTAACATGTTTTCTTGTTGTGCATGTATAGGTAAAATATTTGTTATTGGTTTGTTTCATTTTATATCTCAACATCTAGAGTGAAATGGGCTCCCACAAGGGTTGAGCCCAGCATGTTTCTCTCTTGTTTTACTTGAGAGGAATAGTCACATATTGGATCACCTATGGAACCCTTGAAGACAAGTTTTAGAACCATGGTGATATTGATAAAAGATAGCCATCGTATTAATAAGAGTTCTCTTATATTAATAAGGACACCCCTTACCAGTAAGAATATGATACAAAATTAGTCTACAAAGTTCTATAAGGATTGCATAAAGAGGAATTGAAATATGTGCAAGTTTTAATCCATGAGTACAAGAGATCATCAAATGCATTAGTAGTCAACCTTGCTTTCAGCAATAAGGTATGATGAAAGAGAAAAGTAATATAAAGGATAGTGGATATATTTATGTTTTTCATAAAAGAGCTATCATGAGCTACATGGAGCAGTCATGGATGATGAATGGAGTACATGATCAAGTCACCATACCGAGGTGTTGTCCCAGAGTGCAAAGAAGACATATTGACATTGATGCAACAGAGGTGAATATGTAATCTATTTATACCAAATGAGTTGTCAAGACTATTCCAAGTGTTTCATCTTCAATGACAATAATTACTATTGTTGTCACAAACATCATTGTATAACAAAAGGGGAAGATTACATGCAAGCATGAGCACAAGAGTTGAACAGACAACTACCTTATCATGATTATGAAACACCAATCAAATCATGATGGTTTTCATTAAATAGGAGCAATCATTAATCAGGAGGTATAGTCATGGAGATCCAAAAACAGTCCTATGCAATGAAGTGTTAAGTTTCCTTAGGAATTAAAGATTGTTCCTTATGCAATATGCATTCAGCAATAAACAAATTGCATTATTAAAGGGAAAGAGTGGAATGAATTCTCAAAATACACTGGAATTATTAGAGGGAAACATCAAAGGACTATCTTCTAAGGATCAATTGTGGTGAAAAATGCTAGTGGTTTTATCACAGGGCAACTGGTAGCCAAGAAAGGTAATCATTGTGACCATTGAAGGAATGCATCAGAGTATTTTTTTGTTTGATCTTGAAAGAAAATAAACCCCTACCCATTTTCTCCAAGGATCTTTATTAATGGCTTAGTGTCATCTCAGGCTGCTTATGAAGAATATGGTATTGCATTAAATTTCATAAGGAAAATTCATATACAGGAAGGTCTCCAAAAAGGCTCGAGATAATGCAAGATCCAAAAATAGTCCTATGCAAGCAAGGGTTTCAAACACCAAAAGGTAGTGTTCATGAAAGAATGGAAAAGATGTGTAGAGTCTTTAAATTATACCTGTACTATGAAATGGTATTGAATCATTTTGTAAACCATTTCTTCTTTCGCGGGGCAACATTTTCTTCTGGAACAGTTGGTTGAGATAGCTCTTGGTTCAATCAGCCACCCTCTCATGAAATCTCATTCATATTATGATCTTGCACGATCTTATCATAGCAAAGGGGATTATGACAATCCTGACCGCTATTACATGGTATCACAAGCAAAATGAGATACCCATGTTTATAAAACAAAAAAAAATGGAGGCCTGAGAGTAAAAGAACAAAGGAAACAAAATGGTGTTTCCATAATTTCAAACAAAAATATAAGTTGATACAGAGGAAACAATAAATGGTATTTCATTACATGCTACAAAATGGAGCTTGAAGTAGTCTTATTCACAGACAGAGATGCAAGAATGTGTAAGTGATTTACCTGTTGTTTCAAAAAAAAGCTATGAAAACCCTCATTCTCTAGCAAACCCTCGACTTGTGCATGAACCATGGGGGTTCCCATGAAGTTGCAGGTGCAAAATAAAATGATGCTCAAGTGAATAGGCCATTTTAGGGTTTAAACCCTAACTTGGGTGATAGCTCAAAAGCATTTTTTACCTTTGTTTTAAATTTTCTTCTTCAAGTAATGCCTTGTGCTAGATAATCCTAGTGTTCATTTTTCATCTTTGCGAAGACTAAATCAAATATGCCTCTTATATATGTTTCAAAAACATCGAGCCAAATGCCTTTATTTTTTTGCATTAGTTTTGAAATTGTGAGCACATTAGTAAAGTAGTGCATTTATAAGCCACTTTATTTGATGTTGTATATGGTGCAAAATAAAGTTTTTCTATTTTCAAGATTGAGTCAAAGGGGAGATGAATAAGGGTTGTTAATGATTTATGCTTTTGCAAGCATATAAGGAGGTTGAAGGAGGTTTGAAAAAATATGGAGGGGATATAGGAGACTGTTTCAACCATTTTGGAAGTCTTTTGGAGCAACTTGGAGTATTTTTAGGGTGCCTTTATGATGGACTTGGTCAAACTTGACCTTTTCAACACTTTGGAGCTCTTTGGAGCGGATTTGGTTGCTATATTTTTGGCTTTTTGGAGGCATATGACCAAGAAGCTTCTAGTCCCTATTTCGGTGGAGTCTCTTAGTGAGCTTATATTCACTTCACTTTTCATTTGTGAAGTTAGTTTTGATCATGCTCTAGCTTGTATTTTGTGACTTTTGGAGTCCTTTTGCAAATTTTGCATATTTTGTAACTCTTTTGGACATGTATACCAATGATGACCTTGGACATCAATGATTTTGAGTATTTTTCCTTGTCACTTTGTTCTTTATTGTGTGCATCTAATTGATTGATTGAATTACTTGTGAATTTATTTATTTCCTTATAATTTTGTCTCATGCTAAGCACCTTTTTGCAGAAAAGTATGTTGTTGCAAGTTACAATCTGTGTCAAAAATGAAAATATTTTTAGTTGTGAAACCTTTTTCCTTCTAAAATTTTAACATTTTAGCCAACTTGTAAAGTACTTGTGCAAAGATATACGAAATTGAGTTGTGTAAGCCTAATTTAGTAGTTGTTGAAATTGTGTATGTAAGTTGTGTTTGCAGGTCCTGGTTAGTTTTGGTGCATCACCTTTAGTTTAATTTTTAGTGTTTTCAATTTATGCTAATTTCTTACCCTTTTCTCTACAAAATCTTTAGTTTAGATTAGTTTAGGTGATACCATAGGAGCCGACCTTCTTTGGAGGTCCACTCCAACTTTAGGTGACCTGCAGCCTAGGAGTGTTCCCATGTTACTCCAAATGCTAAGTTTTGCAACTTAGCAAGGGTGCAGTTTTGAGAGATAATAATAAAAAATAGAGTATTTTTTATGACAAAAAGTACTACTATATCCAAGAACCTACAAGGGTGACAAGGGTCATCTAGGAACACATAACGTAAGCACGGGGGAACAAAAACACACACATAATGCACTCTACAAGAAAGAAGATGTGCTCCCTAGTCCTCATCAACCAAGAGGTCATTAGTCTCCCAATCTGGATCATCATAAGGGGAAGGAGAAAGAGATTGCAAGGGTGGAATATCAAGGGGGGAACCTTCTGACCCCCCACAATAAGAGCCAAGGAAGAAGGCCTCATGGGGTCTTCTCCGCTTAGTTCCTTTGGGGTGAATGTCAGTGACTTTGTGAAGATCACTGATAGGTTCAAGACCTCATCCACAGAATTAAACATGCACTTCACAAGAGTTCCATAGGTTAACTCAATGAGCAAAGGATGTGGTGCCCGAGATTCACTGCTAGGCTCACCGAGTGACTCAGGAGTAGTGACAAACTCTAGGGATGTTGGGACTTCTTCTATCACAAGGACGACACAAGCCAATGCAAAACCACCCTTTGAAGAAGGTGAACCACTCTTTCAACACCCTTTGTTAGTAGGTTCATCTTCCATCTTTCGCTTCATCAAACGATGCAAGATACCCACAAACAAGGTAGAAGGTGTGAAGGAAGAGGATAAAACCGCAGTGGACACCACCAAGGTATTTGGCATGTCCATGGGCTTTGGAAACAGCAAGATGTTCGAGAGGGACATCAGAAGAGGTGGCTCAACTGAAGGAGAAATAAACTCCTGCACCCTCTTTAGGTGAGGATAGTTTATGCTTGTAAGAGGAGCTGAAAGCAGGACCAAAGTTGAAGGAACTAAAGTAGAGGGGATGAGAGAGGAGAATTCAACAAGAGGTGTCGAGGCAGAAACTGTTGACTCCCCTTCCTCCCTCTATAGGGTGTCCTACTTAGTGGCCAGAGCCTTTCTCCAATGCTTGTGCTCACGCGCAAGGCAGTTCCTCTAACTTCGGAAGCTAGAGGTCAGAAGCTGAGAAGGGACGAAAGACTCCTTTTCAACCATTAAAGTGTCCATCACAGTCATTTTCAGTGGAGGGAGAGGCTCTTGGACGAGGATAGGAGGGAGAGGTTGAGAAGATGTTGGAACAACAACGGGGGGAGTTGGCTCTAACACCTCAGTGATGGACCTCTTCTCATTCACTGCCTTAAAGGTAGGACCAGTAGGAGGCCGCGGAGGCTGAGACATAGAGGCCTCCCCATGGGGACCCTTCCCCTTACCATACATGTCGGGTTGAGGTCTCACGGGTAAGGTAGGAAGGTTGGATACCTGGATCTTGGCCTTTCGCCAAGCAGGCACCATCAAACTCCTTATGTGAAAACCAAGAGTAGTAGCCCAAAATTCCTCTTTAGGGAGGGAGGCAGAGGTGGGGCCTTGAGCACGAGCAGGCTCCTCTTTTCCCTTCCAAGAGGAAGAGGTAGCTTGTCATTGTGTTATCAGGTGAGTCACTTTCGATTGTCCTTTTCCCCTAGTTTTTTACTTCACGTAGTTTTAGTAAAGTAGGTCCATTCTAGGAGGGAGGGACCAATCGGGGCAGGCCAAAAATGATCCAAAGAATAACCCCCATGGGATACCAGTGGCTGATATCCAATTTCATGCACAACATGCATGACACCTTCCTGAGAGAACTTTAAACATTTGTGAATAACGAAAGTGATTCTACTCATGGAAGCTAGCCAAGGGATGCTCAGCTTCACCCTAAATAGATTGGATTCTGGAATGACATCAAAATTTGTGTTCATAACCCTAGGTCCAACTAGGACGAAAAGAGTTATAGAACTATATGGTGCAAGAGAGAGACCATCGTGCATCTGTATAATAGATTTCATTTTCTCATATTCCTCTCTGTAATGAATTTAGCCACAATGTTTCCTTTGTAATAACATTTACTTGGCTCATGGGGTCAACTAGGACTCCTATCACAATGTTTCCATTAAGGCGAGCATGAATGTATAAGGGAGAGGGCTTGTTATTGATAGGAAAGTCGTATGAGGTGAAAGTCACATCTAACGAACCAGCCGCAGGCTATGAGAGAGGAGTAGGAGTGAATGAAACCATGTTAACATACGTCGAGGGTTTAGGAGAAGCATCGGAAGGGTCAATAATCAAGATCATAGAATGGGACAGAAATGGGTCCATGTAAATCTACAACTCGCTATTGGCCTTTGCTAATGAGTTATTTGTGTTTAGTTTCTTCCCATCGAGGTGGATGGTACCATCATCGATGTGATCTTGTAGCTCATGACACAGGCGCATGCAACGCTCGATATCATATCCATTAACAGGATGGTACTAACAAAACTAATTCCCATCATACCAATCAAGATAAGGCTCCTTCAAAGGTCGAGTATTTTCTAATGTTATATATATATTATCTTTCAATAACTTTGTAGAATATAAGAATAAGATTCAACTAGCTTTGAAAACTTTTTGTTGCGCCTAAGGTTTTGATCATTAGTTGCAGCAACTATAGTTGCAACAACCTTTCCTTTTCCTAAAATAGACACAATAGATTTTCCTTTAGAACGGGAGCATGAGGAAGATCCCCCAAACTGAACCACCATTTGGTGATACTCTCATAGCATGACACACAGATGTGTGAAAGAAGGATATTTCATTAGGTCAATTTTCTCCTACCACACTTGTTGTAGGTTGCTTATGAATACCTTTTGTAGTTTGAGTCGGGCAACAGGTACGAGATCTATGAAAAGAGTAATTGGTAACATGCAATAAAATCAGTTATCTTCTCATGTTGTCCTTGCTTACATTGGATGAGATCCAAGAAGGTCATCTTCAGACCGATGTTAGCCTAGAATTGATGGAGAAATTGATTGACTAGCTAATCAAATGGGAATATAGAATTATTATGCAAGGAACAGTACCACATGAGTGTTGTATCCTTGAGAAATCAAGGAAAAAGCTTAGCCATTAGAGCATCATGGTGGAAGAAATCCATGCACATGGCGTTAAAAGATGATACATATGTCTGCGGATCCCTTTTACCACCATAATTTTCAAATTTAGGAATCTCCATTCCCTAGGGGAAATGAGTGTTCAAGATCATCACCGATAGTGGACTATGTTGGAAAAAGGGTTGGAAGATAGGTTGGGCAGAAGCCTGGGAAAGACTCACCCAACTGGTTTTGCATCTGGCCCATATTCTGAAGAAGAGCATTCACAATAGGGTCTGAAGACCACAAAGGTGCAGTGGAACCTCCCCAAGAACCACCACCACCAAAGCTACCTCTAGAGCCACCACCAGAACCACCATCGGATCTGCCAATGTGGCCTCCGCCAAAGCTACCACCATGACCTGCACTAGAGCCACCACCGCTAGCACCGCCACCACTACCAAGGCCACCACCACTCATTCTACCTAAGCCCCCACCACCAAGGGAAGTGGGAAGGGTGAAGTTGAAACCAAGGGGTATTTTACTTGCCTTGATAGTGTGGGGTTTCTTAGAAGCAAAGGAGTGTTGATCGAGGGGCTTGTTTTGGCCATGCTTACAGATGTGGTAGGCATCGAGACACCTATTTGTCTCTCATAAGCATCGATCACCTCCCCTCAGATGGTACTTGATCTAGGGTTATATGAAGGAATGTATGATTTGGTTAGATTGGTGAGGCCACATAACAACTCCATGCCTATTTGATCCTTACCTAGCATGTATCTTACCTTTCTAACAATCCTAGCAGCCCGTGTCATGTTCGGTGCTTTCTCAAAATGATTTACGAGGTATAATAAACTCCTATCTAATGCCAAAAGGTTTTCTGTAGGTATATTCATAGCGTCATCCTCATCCATGGATGAGACCATAGGAGAAGCTGGAGGAGTGGGTGCATGAGTGGTCTCGTCTATGAAACCCATCTCGTCTGAAAATCCTATAGTAAAATTGGAAGTGACCTTCATCTTTTCCATTGGTAGGTGTCGTACACTTCTTCTAATAATGTACCTAGAGGTCATAGATTGGGTTATGATGCTCATAAAAACTCACAACACCCAAGTTTATGATGATCACTAGGTGCAAGGAAAAATTCCCAACATGAAAAAATGGATAGATGTTGTTCACATCAAGTTCACCAAAATGTAGAGGAGGGGGACCAACCACACCAAGGCTCCAGCTCATGGAGATTTGGGAGGGGAGGATTACCCTAATCTATCTCAAGTTGGATAAGATCTTTCAGATCAATGATAGAGAATGAAGAGCACTCTCAGGTGTTATTGTCACTCCACTAACTCGAGAGATTTGATGAGGCTAAACGAGCTAGTTTCTAGACCCCAAACTGTACCTCAGACAACTCTCTTCTCGAGGAAAACAACGTGGGTCAAGGGAAACAACACAACGCGCTGGCATCTCTCTGGGGTGCTGGCGTCTGTATGGACAAAAAGTGTAAAAGTACAAAATGAAATGCAAAAACCTACTAATGGCCTAGCAAGTGAAGTTTAAAGTACTAAATAGAATAATAAATGAAAAAATAAACAAAATAGCTAGAAAGATGATAAAGAAGATGATAGAAAGAAAATGTGGTAAAGACTAACTCACTATGAGTCCAATTCGCCAACAAGCTCCACATGTACGTATACCTACACACAACCAAGAGAGGAAAAATGTTGGGGTTGTATAAGGGTTTGCCCTAGTCAAACCCCCGCTTTGGTGTTTCTACCTCCACAGACAGGCAGAAAAGCCACAAGATAGAAAATACGATCAAGAGAACAATAGAAAGGATACCGAACAATAACAATAACACTATGATATGTAAATCAAGTGACAATGTTGTGGAAATGAAGAAATGAAACGAAATCACCTTCTCAATCGAGGTGCCCTCAATCACGTAGAGGAGGATGCAAGCTTGGTAAGGTCTACACTTCTGCAACAATGAAGAAGTAGTCCCTCGGGACACCAAGTTGTAATTCCAATGGTGGAAAAAGTGCAACAAGACGTAAAGAAGATGTGTAGGAGCTCAAGAATTGTGAAGCTGAAATCAAGCCAACATGTGAGATTGTGTAGAAGTTCGAGTGGATTGCTAAAGAGTTGAAGTGAAGTTGAAAGATAGGCATTTGAATGAGAATTAGGAGGGAAAGAGTCATTCTTGGTTCGAAGGAAGGCGCGGAGGCGTTACACTTCATTTCCAATGGAGAACGTAATGTCTCTGTGGATTCTAAAGGCATGAATCTATCAAGGACAATAGAGCACTGTGCAAATGCCACATGCCACACATGCGTCCCTGATAGAAATTCCCCCACCAACACAAAGAACAAGCACCAAGAGGATGCATTGCAAATAGGTGATGTGAAATTTCTTAGTCGGGTTTGATTTTCCTAAAGTGGAGGGTGTAAAAGGGGAATTTGCAAGAGGGGTGCAAATTCACGCCTATACAATAAGTTTGATACAAATAACTTCACAGGAAATGTATCCTTCTAAGCATGATGCTACTTTTATGTATAAGAACCTGGAAACACAATCATAATAGCAACTAGAAAGAAATACATTGTAGTGAACAAAGAGAATGTCTTACTTGAGAATAATCAACAACCAGAGAAAATTGCCAGCACTCAAAACTATCATCATAAATAGAAACTTAGCATTCAATCTTAGTTGAAATATATACACTTTATTCCTAATTATCAAAAATATTTGAAGCAGAGCATTTTTTCTTCATTTTATCCATCACCAAATAACAAAAATTAAAATACAACCAGACTAACCAGAATTTAAAATCTGTCTTAAATTTGTTGAAAAAAACAATATATTCCGGACCATTAATGCTACAACAATAACATTATATTCATGTATATAATTTTGATACAAATAGTCATTGGAAATGTATCATTCTAAGCATGATGCTACTTTTACATATAAGAACCAAAAAACACAAACATAATGGCAACTAGAAAGAAATGCTTGCAGTGAACAAAGAGAATGTCTTACTTGAGAACAATCAACAATGAGAAAACTATCAACACCCAAAACTATCATTGTAACCAAAAACTTAACTTTCAATATTAGTTGAAATTTACTTTGCACTGTACTAAAATAAAAAATATATCTAATAGGAAGAATGACCAATAGGAAGAATGATAAAGATAGACATACTAGTATATCTATCTTTCTACAAAATCTATATAAATAAATGTCGAAAGATATATTCTTACAAATGTTAAGTTATATTAATATCTTACTTGTGTATATGTACTCTACAAATATACATTATGTTGAGTTAAAAACCCAGTGAATTCTCTTATTGATGTGGTGAGTAGACAACTCAAATTAATTTAATTTCTTGTAGATGATTACTACACTCTTTGTAAGAACTCCATGTGATGTATAGATTTGTCCCATGCCCACCAGACTCTGAGAAAAAGCATTTGTAAGTTAAATTCAATTTGGTTTTATTAAAACAACTCAATAACTGGTGTCTGAATCTTACAATGGATGATGTATTGTTCTTTGTAGAATGAAAAATTCTTTGCTCTGTGGAAGTTCTCTGAGTCTTGGGTTTTCTTTTGTCGTTCTTCTTCTATGCAATGGTTGCTTCTATCTAATTTATCTCATTTCCCAAATGCTTCATGTGGCATCGTGTTTTCTAAAATTTATTAGCCTTTAAGCTTAGAAAATTCAGGATGCGGTCACCATGCTTTGCAGATTCAATGTGTCTCTGACAAACCATGTCTCACAATCAATGGTGTAAACTACACAGTTTTAGGTCACAAGGAGAAAACAAGAACAGTTGTTAATAATGGAGTTTTTTTAAATCCACTATGCCCAATTCCAGATAGAATTGTTCATCTAACTGCTTCTTCTAAGCTCGCACTTGGTTTGAGGGTAGAATCCTCATGTGACCATCTGCTTGCCCCTTATGATCTTTCAAAATAACAATGCATTGGGCCTCAACATAATGATGTAACCAGTGCAC